>MU399858.1:0-213743 GCA_022578945.1 Hypoxylon fuscum | reverse complement strand
ATAAAAATATATTATAAATTATTTTTAAATTAATATTATAATAAATTAATAATTAAATAATTTTAAAATTAATTTATAATAATATTTATAAAAAAAATATATTTTATAATAAAAAAAATAATTTAAAAAAAATCCGGTTTAAAAATAAATTTTTTATAATAAAATTTTTAAATATTTAAAAAAAAAAAACATTTTTTATATAAAAATTTAATTTTATTAAAATACCTAACGATGTATTAGGTATTTATTTCTAATTAGCTCCCCCTTTTACGTTTTTATTAAAACACTAACGACGACGCACCACGGTGTAAGGTGATTTCTCCTCGTCTTCGCGTTATGATTGTTAGTCCAGGTAGACAGCCGCCTTACGTCTTACGTCTTACGTCTTGGAGCCGATCCTCATTGGCGCCTCGGCGCCTTCTGGCCTTCTAGGGAGCTCACCCCTGTCTAGCCCCCCCCCGGCTTTACCGGCCGATCGGACAGTTCGATGCCCCGCTGCCCGATCGCGGTTCTGATTGGCGGGTTGGGCATCTTGTTTGCTAAAATGGTAAGTACCTACCCGGCGTTTAGGTAACCGTACGTCGTGTCACATCTTATAAACTCCTTTATTTCTGAGCTAATCTTATGAGAACCGAGTACATGGAGAGATCGCAAAGGCTTTAGAGGAGACAGAGGCTTATAGAACAACCAGGTATGAAGAGGGCAAAAGAGGAGACAAGAGAAGAGAACCATGATATCTTATTCAAAGTCCTCGCATGTTTACATGACCCATCTCTTTTACATATCTAGGTATAGTACACATCTAGAAAGAAGTCCAAACAGTGTCCTCTGCGCAGCGCAATAGACCTAAGATGAAGAATAGTCTGGGCGCTCGTTATCTGGAAGAGCCTCCGCCAAGAAATCGACAATATCGTCTACTCCTTCCGGCGACTGGACCCAATGTCCGCCGCCGTGGTATTCTTGCCATCGCACCACCACATTGCTCTCAGCTACCAGGCCATCTCGCAACTTCCGCCCTTCCTCTACGGGAACCACCTGGTCAACGCGCGAGTGCGAAAGGAAGGCCGGCGTGCATCTCTCGTATTGGGTCGTGATCTTCTGTATTTCGTCGAACTTCCATTTCATCAGCTTCAACGCTTCCAGAGGTGCCCAGCTGCTCAGGCCGATCAAGCCGGCGAACTGCCGCCCGTCAAGGAAGAACGTTGGGTACATGACTGCGAAGCCTTGACCGATGCCTCCCAAGAATATCCTCTCGGTGGAGATGACCTTCTCCTCGACTTGGATGAGGCGAAGCATCCTATCCATGCTTTCACGCAGACCCTCTACTTGTTCTTTCGGCTCGAGGTTGGGCTCCTTCGTGGACCGCATGTTGAACCACTGTGATATTTCTTGGTCGAAGTGTTTCGTTTTCGGCGCCATGGGGAAGATCCATCGAAACGACGGGAAGATGGTTCGGAGAGTTCCGAGCTTATCTCGATGCTTGGATGTTTCGCTCTCGAAAAGTTCGCTGGCAAACTGATCGGCAGTGCTGCCCTCCTCGTGGAGGAATATGACCGTGTGCGTGTGCGCGTGCCCTTCGAATGGGCCCCATGTTCGACATCTCCCTCTCGTCGAATTTATTGATCGGTTAAAGTCTGCTTCTAAATGCTGCCGAAAAGGATTTGATGGAAAAGAGCTACGCAATGAGGGAAAATCCATTTTGTGCGAATTTGATGGGTGAAGTCAAGTTTGCGACTCGCACCGAAAAGGACGGCGGAAACTAATAAATGAGGTTTCGGCAGCACACGTGTAAATACTGAACTTTATCTAGAGGTCTGTGGAAAGTCTGACCGTTTCTTGGTGTCGAGAAATTAAATCTTTTCAGCTCAGGTCACCACCCATCATCAGATGACGGAAAAGGTTGATTTTGATGTGGGAGACATATTACCCCTTTTCAAGTTGATGTACGTGGACGCCGAGTCCTCACCCGTTCTGCTCGGTTTCAATATAAGTATTGGCAGTCTACAGGTGCCACATCTAAACTTAATCTTAGTAAATCTATCAAAGAAAACCCACGCCAATACAGGTACTAAATTTTAAACTATTGGCCGTGCGGCGTCTAGCTGAATACCGGCAGCAATCTGGGGAAATGGGTTGTTTAAAGCAGGGAAATGGTTTTCTGGGGATGTTGTAAATTGACGGCTGCTTTTCGTCCAAGTTCATATAGCATATCGTAAGGTACCTACTTAGGGGTAATAAAAGTTACGTATGTCCTTGACTTCTGTAACACTGCTTTTACGTGATTCTAGGGTTGTTGATAACCTCCTAACTCGCCTGAAATGTCTTGCCTGAGGGCTAGTTATAACTATTGGTTTTTGAATTTTTTGTGGCTCACTCCACAACTCATAGTTGAGGCAGGCACTTATCTATGACCATCTTCATCGTGTATTCACAATGGCACATACACTACGCATATACAAACGACCTACTAGTTTCTACTCCATGCATGATATCGCACTGACACTGACATTTATGCCCAATATCATATGATGACATTTGTCTTTAAGTGCCATTATAGCTCGTGGTGGCTTCGAAGGTGCTAGGACCAGCTACATTCTAAATCACACGCTCAATATATATATATATGTATACCATGTTTACAGAGTATCGACTCTTATACTTGAACTCGCAGCTAATATCTTGTATACAATATTCTACTCTCAGAGTTGACAACATGGCTATTTACTATCTTTGTGCAGGTGCTTTCATCATCCTAGCTCTAATAATGATGACGAAAATGTAAACCTAGTAGGTATAATCATTTTCTATTGAAATCATCGCAGTTTGCGTCAATCTTCCAACTGACTAGGTGGATAGAAATTCATCAAGTATCCGGTTGAACTTCTCGGGGTTCTCCCAGAACATGAAATGGCTTCCCCTTTCCTCCTTCTCAAAGATCTCGAGCCGCGCTCCTGGTATCTGCTTCGCAATCCACTCCACCGCCTGAGGCGGCACCAGACTAGCCTTTCCGCCGACCACCAACGTGGGCACGTTGATAAGGGGGATCACGTCGCGCCAATCCATCGACGCATGGTTAAGGATCATCGCGGCGCCGATCTCCGGCGGCTGCTTGGTGCTCATCTGCAGCATCCACTCGAAGTCCGCCGCGTCGAAGTCCGGCGTGAAGAAGCCCTTCGCCATCCCCACCCACATGTCCTTCCACTGCGGGCTGCGCAGCGCGTTCGCGACCTCGAACTTCTGCGCCTCCGAGAACACGGCGCCCGCTTCGGCGATCTGCGCCGGCGACCACGCGGGGTTGGCCGTCATCGCCGACGGCTGGTCGACGAGGACGACCTTGGCGATCCGGTCGTGCGCGTACAGGTCCCAGTGCGCCCAGATGACCGACGAGCCCATCGAGTGCCCGATCAGAGTGACGTCGCGCAGGTCCAGCTGCACCAGCAGATTCTCTAGATCCGCGGCGAGTCTGGTGACACGATAGCCGTGGGCTGGCTTCTCGGAGTCGCCGTGGCCGCGGTGGTCGTAGGTGGTGACACGGTACTTGGTCTTGAAGTGCTCAACTTGCTTCTTGAACTGTGCCGCCGTTTGGGCCCAGCCGGGGATGAAGACTAGATTGGGACCGGAGGAGGGCCCCTCCTGGGAATAACGGAGCTTTACCCCGTCGGGGATCGTGGTGATGGTACCTGTCGCCATATTCTCGGACTAGATATCTGAAGGGATATATAAATATTTTGGTTGTTGCAAATGTTGTAAATAGGTCGGGCAGCTTGGTTTTCCTATCTTCTAGCTAGCTTCACAACTTAGCTAGTTATATTTTCATGAACTCTCTTAACAATCACAGGTTGTTAAGGCTTAGTCGTATATAGATGGGATTTACGAGGAATAAAAAGCATCCCCGTTGCCTTCTTTGTTAGAGAAAACCCCCTGGGCCCCGCGTTTATCTATATTGCAATGCTCCCTTACGTCCAATGATATATTTACCAGGGAGATTTGTGCTGCACCCCTCATCTATCACTGTGACCGAGCATTATATATTTATGGCGAATGTGACAGCAATATTAGCGGAGAGGAAATTAGTGTTCAAGCTGTTGGTTATCCACCTATGTGCTTTCCACAGAGCCCCGTATCAGGGGTTCGATCTCACATCAGCACTACAAGTAGTCTGCATTAACCAACAGCAGCTACTTCACAGCCATATACCTAATGAAGGAGGTAATCGCCGAAGGAGATAAATCTGATTACTTATATATGGGCAGGATTCGAGTTATGTACTTGTTGGGTGGGCTTGGCATTTTACTAGTATGCTCTGTGTGACTAGGTAGTATCAAATAGTTGCCCTTTAGGCTTTAGTGTTGATTGAGTTTGCATCACAAGCTGAATAACAAGTAAGGAGATACTACATAGACCTAAGGGATCTATTTAGGGTCCCTACTTACTAAATCATCATGCAGCATGAGGTTACAGCAAGTCCCATAATTACCTCGCCCAACGATTTAACGATCTAACGAATGAGGTTGAACTACACCTAGTCAGTCACACCGCTTCTAGATGCAGATGTAAATCACAGCTAGGTAGAATAAAGGAGAACTAACACCATCCCCTTCTCCTCCAAAGGAGGAAAAAAAACCCTCAGGTTTGCTCACCGCTGGATTTGAACCAGCTAACTCTCTCATATAGGAGTACGAGGAGCTTTGCCAGGCGTTTAACCACTACGCCATGTGATATTGTTGTTTCAGGGTACGTACTATGCTTGTAAGTTGCAGACTTAGTAATATACTTATACCTACGACCCTAATGTAATGCTGTGGAATTTCCTATCAAGAGAAATTAGTACCTAAATAAGATACCTTACGGATGTATTGTAATGTTGGTAAGTTCTAGATCCTTATCTACTGCACAAGTTGCAAATTCCGGGCAATTCATGTCTTGTTATCATCCGCTTTCTCACTTGCTTGCAACTCTCTAACATAACTAATACTACAATTAGCTAGTAACTGAACATAAAGTGCTTACATCGCTGGTGTCGGTAGTATTGACGGCCCCATGTAGACCTAATTTGTTATAGATATAGTGTGGATGATCCTTATCCAACTTCCTTTAACGTATTGCCAAGTTCGAAGTGCCTTTCAGGTATTTCATTGCTCTTTTGATTCCGTCCTGATGCTTTGAGGATGGATTGCTCATGAATCTTGCCCATGTCGATGTTGTGAAGCATATATCAGGTCGGGTGATGCTGGAAAGGTATACCCCCTTATCCACTTTCCCAAACATGCCACCAAAAAAAGAAAAACAAAACCGTAGAAGAAACAACACAAAACGACGACGACAGCCAAGACAACAAAGAAAGCTATTATAAAATTCGAACTACTCCATATCCATAGGTGGCCAGCACCTGCAGTGCTCGCGAGCGCACTTGGTCGTGTGCTGCTCTAGCAGCAGCCAACGCCTCCTCGAGCGAGTATTCACGTCGAGGCTCCTCCGGAAGATAGAGGTAGAGGAATGGTTGCCCCTTAACCTCCCGCCCGGATTGGAAGAGCATCGTGATGACTTTCTGCTGGTACTTGTCCATGGGCGCAACCTTGGACTTGTTCTTTTCCGCCTGCTTTGCCTTGATCTCCTGGCGAGATCGGCGAGTCATTGACGGCGGTGTCTGGAGCCGGCGCTGATACATCATGGTACTGATGCTCGTACTATTGGGGCTGCAGCGAGAGCTAGTGGCCAATCTCGGGCTCGGGGGTGATGGGGACTGGTTGATGTTGCTTGTTCTGCTGCTGTTATAGCCTGCGCCTATGAAGACGAATGAAAGAGAAACGAATGTGCACACTACAAAGGAGACATCACGAAAGGAAAACAAACAAACAAAGCATAGAAAGAAGGTGACACAAAATAATCATTTTCTTCCTAAAAGATTAATGTCCTATGCCTTGAACTAGATATATCATACTAGCATTACAAAGTATGTGAGGTAGGTTAAGAGATCATCATGTTGCACCCTACCTAGCCAAGGAGCAATCGGAGCGAGAAGGCATGTTGGCCATATATGGGGGTGATAATAGGTTATTCCCCATGTAATAAATAGCCTGCCACAAGGATTTGGAATTCCGAGCATTCTTGTCAATACTCTCCCTGCGGTGATCCTGGTCATGAAAGCCATCCATAGTCCATCCACGAATCGACTCACCAATGTTTCCAGCATATTTGTCTCGAGTGCTGAAAATCCTACTGACTTTTGAGGTTGCTAGTTGATCATCCTTTATAAGAGGAAGCTAACATTTCTCGTATGTGCCCTTCTCTTTCTTCGTCGGTATGCCGTCGTGGGTGTCATCATACTCGACTCGGCAATTCTTCTTGGGCGGATTCTGCGGGTACCAACACGGCTCGTCTTTATTATCCCTCCCAATCACATCGATAATGGGCTCATCCCCGTGATAATCGTCCTTATAATAAATAATAATTCTTGGGGACCTTGCCTTTGCTCGCCGACTTTTTTGGCTTAGCGGTCTTGCCTTTCACGGCCGCAGCACTCGAAAACCCTCTGCCAGCCATCTTTGAAGGATGTCAGTACCTGACGTGTTTAGTTCCGGCTTATGGTCGAATGCCTTTTCGAATGATTCCAGTGGTGAAGATGGTTAAGCTGAGGTAAATATCGTAAGGATGGCTGTTGTAAAACTAGGGTATTAGAGGTAATCTCTCTCCAGAACGGCCACGCTCTTTTGGGAGGGACGCAGCATTTGTTGGCCACCTGAGCTGTAAATTATCGTTTATGCGAGTGATGGTGTCATTGATCGATGGTGTGTTTGGGTGAAAGTCTTCAAACCAAGCCAATGCTTCTTGTTCAGGGGTTTAGCCATGGCGTAAGAGCACGAGCATGTCGTAGTCGGCGAAACGCTGGAAGACAACGGTGATTCGTTTGTGAAGATTGCAACGTCGTCTAACAATCTTGCTACAAAGTCTCGGAAAGGTGCCAAAATCTCTTTCATCAATGACTAAAAGGTTGCCAGTACGTTACAAAGGCCGAAGAGCATTATCACCTACCTTCTCGTGCGATTCACTTTCCTTGCCGGCGAGTTTGGCGAGGTCGCTCGACAGGTTCGCCGATATGGCCTTTTCGTCCGACAGCTCCTTTTCGTGACGCTGGACCAGCCTCTCTATCTCGTCCTTGGACTTGATGCAGAAGGTATCGCAGCACTCCTATGATAGGTTACTCCAGAAGTGGGCGCCCTGATGATCGGCGACGAGCAGAACGGCATATTCGAACATGGGCTGCTCTAGCCCTCGAATGGTGTCACGAAGATGCGGTTCGTAGATGATGATGTGCCCAAAAACTGTCTTTCAGTACAGGGGAGGATGCGAGCACCTAGCGCAGTCAATACGATATCGTTTCCGGGACCGTCGTAGTACAAAAGTCCATAAAAAGTAGTCGCCGTAGGACCTCGTCAACCATGTTAACGTCAATGCTTTGGTCAATGCGATACAATGATGGAATGGGGACTTCTGTATCGCAACTAGATACTCCCGTACCATATCGCGTGACATCAGACTCGGACATAGTAGTGGTGGTGGTGATGGAGGTACTAGGAGTGACGGGAACTAGCTGGTGCTGCTGCGGCGACTGGATTTTGGGTGTGGGGTGGCCGTTACTAACTCGACGGCTCTTTTGGCTTTTAATGTTCCCCAGTTGAGCTAGGAACATTGTGAAGGCTATGATCCGAGAACTCATTCTGCAAGAAAGGCGTCCACACTTGCTGGTCGGCATGAAAGTCGATTCCCGTGTCAAACAGTTGAGCGTGGAAATTATTGTTACCATATTGTAGACCTGGTGTCCTTGGGGGTGTCTTCAGGTCAGACACATGCTTAAGCTCTGGTATATAACCACCCGAAAGCATGAACGAACCGTCATCGGAGCTTGAAATAATTCATAATCTAATTTGAGTGCCTCTCTTGCACATCTGACTCTCATTTTCATACGGTAGTTGGACCTTAGGCTCATTTTCGGGAACATCTGATGTCTTTGGGGATATAGACTTGTAGACGTGCTGAAGCTTCTTAGGTAGAGGATTCGGTGCTGGGGAGACCTCGTTAGCTTGCGGCGAGTCTCGTTAATTTGGCGAAGACGACGAGATGCTAGAGTCTTGTCTAGGTAATAGTGATGCTGCTGGTACTGCGGCTTCTGTAGCTGGTGCTGCTGGTGCTGCTGCTGGTGCTGCTTCTGCTGGTGATGGACCATGCTTCAGAGCTGGATCAGTTGTCCGGGTCTCGGAATGCCTTGAATGGACTGCCCCGAGTATGGGTTGATAAACCCTTGTTGACCATTTGCTAGAGCTTTGATCTTCAGCTTAGCAAATTTCACTGCTTCCCTGTAATAGTCCTTGTCGAACAGCCCGTGGGAACTCCTGTTCCTGCTCCATGACCTCAGTCTGGAGCTCCTTCACCTTTCTGCGAGGCCTGCCTTCTCCCCTTCAACCTGGGCCTTCTCCTTAATGTAGGCCTTGGTCGCCTTTATGAGGCCGATGGTGTCCTGCACATACGGTCTGTTCTTTGATTCATTATACATTAGGAAGAACATTCGTAGGTTGGGCCTAATGCCCCTTGCAGTCAGGCGGGTATTCCCAATGTGGCTTATACTCGTGCGGGAATTACCTCACAGCACCAGTCTAATTAAGGTAAGTTCAAGGCTTTGTTGTATACATTAATTAATAAACGTGCTTACCGAAACAAAACCCGGCGAACGGGCTTGAGAATGACCTCGACCGGCCCATGTGGGAGTGGCCTCGCGGAGATGGGTACTATGTAGGCAGTGATGGTAAGTGGGAAAAGACGGCGAACAGGACAAAAAACCGAAGACGGTAAAAGATCGACGGCCATGAAGCCTAGAAAGACGGCAAAGACAAAAAAAGGCAAACAAAAAAACGAAGAAGTTCTGGTGTGGTTCTACACGAAGCACAATTAGTTAGTTGATTGACTTGCTGGTGGTTCAGAGTGCTTGAATGTTCTGTTATGAAAAAGACTCAGACTCAGAGTGTGTGGGAATCCCTGGGTTATATGCAAAATAATTTGTAGGGGGTCATCGAGAATTGGGTGGGACTGATTGAATCAGAGTCGAGTTTCTTATGGCAAGTACGGCTAGTTTAAGCTATTAAGTTAAGACGGTGATAGCATTATAATGAAGATGAGTGGGGATTTGGCTAATAACTGACAGTCAAATGAGGGGGACCCTTAGACGGGGTAGGGGCTATTATACCTTCCGGTGGAACTAGAGAAGAGGAAAAAGTCGGATTTTGAGTCAGTAATCTATACTCATGGCATGTGTCATAATGTTTCACCTTCCTTAGCAAGTGAGGACTAATTTGCAACGACAGCAATATAGTTTTTTCCCTAATACAGAGTTCACTGGGGGTAATTAGCTACCTGATCGTGAAAACTTGCTGGCTTTGCCCTTGTGCTTTTCCTCCTCCATTCAAGGAATGATTAGTCAACTGTACACATACCCAGTTGAGGGTATCTACCTACATAGGCTCTGTTTTCCTTGTGCAAACCAGTACCCTAATGTCATCTTCAGGGGCCGAGAACCTAGGTAGGTAGCTATCGTAGGATCTATTGGAATCAGGAGACGACAGCTCAGCTTCCTAACATTAATTATACCATCCTCGAGATCCGGGCCCTTGCTGGCTCTCTTCCTCGCGGTGTTCTATCAAAGGCTCAGTGATGTCAAACGCATCAATGATGTCGCGCCATACATTCATGTCGATGGAGAATACGGCTTGCTGCTTCTGGGCACGGTGTTTGGAGGCAGCGGTCTCGCCCTCACGATCCACTGGGTCTGGAAAGAGGTTAGTAGATAATGAGATAATATCATAACACACTGAACTTACGTAGTGCTGGCAACTTATTCTCGTCAAAGTCCATCTTGATACGACCGTCTCGAATCAGGAAGCTCACGTAGAACAAGTTTTCTACGGTTTGCCCGAAGGATCGTGGGTTCACGACGAACTTGAAGAGATCGATGCCGCCGGTATCTCTCAGACCGCGACGGGTCATTAGCTTCTGCGCCTCCTCATCGCTGGCTCCGCCCTCGACGGCTTTCTCCACTGCTTCCTGGGCCTCTTCCTGAACCTGCTTCAGTCGGTGAAGGATCTTAGAGCAGATAGCAGTGAGGTCGTTCTTTTCTGTTCTCTGGACTGCTTCAGCGTCTAAGACTTCGGGCCGTGTCTCCTGTAGATTGTTGGGCCTGAATGGGGCGCTTCGTTTCACGACCTTGCGTTTCTTCACCTCAGTAGAGAGTGGACCAAGGAGAAAACCAGGGGTAGCCGGGCGTCGGATATTCGGAAGGCACGCGAAGCGGCCGAGGTGCTCCCAGTTGAACATATCCCCATCGTCGCCAATTTCATCGTCATCGTCGCCTTCATCGCCTAGGACACCTCGACCCGGTTGTCTTCGGTGCTGTTGAGTAGCGGTAAGCTCCGGCGCATCATCCTCTGCGATCCCGGACCCTAGTCTCATGTAGGTGATACACTTAGAGACGAACTCATCGACATCAATGCCTTGAGCGATGTTGCCTGAAGTGAGCCGCATTGTTTTTCGGTACGATGCATCGGCCGTGCTCACCAAGAGTTTTGAATCGATGGCTGCTTCTGTAGTTTGCTTAACTCCAGATGCGAGCGCGTTGGCTTTTCGTAGGGTGTCATGTAGACCGGTTGAGTCTTGCTGCTGATATTCATCCTTGTTCTCATTAAGATTTCGAAGGAGATCTCGGTAACCGCGCTGTAAGTTGCGCCTCTCCTCCAAAGACTGATCCGGGTCAAAGTCCTCTTCCTCGATTCCACCCTCACCATCACCATCAGGCTCACGCGTACGGCGACGTGACCTAGCTTGCTCTACGCCGTTAGTCATGGTTCGCTTCCTCTTAGTTGCACCCTCAACACCTTTTCCTTTGTCTCTAATGACCAGCGAACTGTGACGAGTGTCGGGATTTGGGGAGGAGCCCGGAGACTCTAGCTCCTGAGACGTCTCTCTCGACGACATGGCTTAATGAGATGATGAAATGTGATGGATTTGGTTGATAGGAATCTTCTCAATTGAGAAGATCTATTCTGATGTTAGAAGAGTGAATATTAAGGGTGTGCCATGACTTTGGCTGTATTCACACACTTGATGATAATGAGACGCGTGAAGTCGCGTCCGCCGGAGCCTTAGCGCGACTTGGGTCCGACTACCAATTAACGATTGATTGAGTATGGCGGGCAGTACCTTATTCTGTGGCTTATATCGTAGCTGTGGCTGGTGTGGATAGGACGGACACAACAATTGAAAAATTGGATGATACACTGAAATGAATCATACACTGGTAATTTATGTATGACCTGTTTCAAAGAAACAACCAAGAAATGTGTGAAAACCCCGATTTAGAGTGATTTGCCAAACTGACAGTCACAAACTCTTGTCGGGTTTGGTTTGCCTGTTCGGCTATGTAAATTGGGGTGTTTAGGTTGTTTTCCCAAGATCTGGAAGTGGGCCACAAAGATGGAAGAGCTGGGGAACCTTAGCACTTACATAGTGGGGCACCACGCCGATAAGATAGCTGCCGAACTACAATAGGCTACTAGGGAGTAAGCTCCTTTGTCCTATGACGACGAGCACATGCGCCGAACAGTTTCCTACCTAAATCATCACGAATATACACCTTGCGACAATGTGTTTTGTTACTGTTGCCAACCCCTAACAGTAAAAAAAGCTCTTGTTACGGAATCTACCAAGTAACCATGGGATAAGAAAGAATTTCTATAATGGAACCATTTTCCTTCGGTAGCTCGGAGTCGCTAGACTATCCTGTTAGCATTCGCATGTACGGTAACCCTGGTATTGTTCATTCATAACCATCTGTCACTTAACTAACGAGACATATTTAATATAGAATTAACTTGGAAGGCGATGAAGCACCTCATCTATACTCTACACTACTAAAAAGACCCGATCTTAGACATATTGGATCTAACCAGAGGTATATCCATTCTAGATAGCTAGGCAGATGTATGGGTATGGTTCTAATGTCAAGTCTATCTAGTCCACACTCCGATCTCTATGTCACCGTACAAGTGTGGGCCGGCTCCAAACCCTTAACAGTTCCCGTACAGACATCATACAAAGCATTCCGTAACGAGAGGAAATGGAACGAATGGCTTAGCATACCGATACCTTATAAATCTCTCCCCATCAACTCATACCTCGCCATAACGATATGGGATCTGTCTCCGACCGGCGGAAATCAGGCTCAAGGCCATGCGATCCCCTTCGGTGGGACGACACTCCCCCTTTTCGACCAAGACAATCAACTCCAGAAGGGTCGGCAGAAATGTCAAGTCCATCGACACAAACAAGCTGATGGAAATGATAACACAACTACGCCGTCGAGCATCGCAAAGAAGAAGGGCAGCTCTAAGAAAGAAGACCACGTACTCATAGATAAAGAGGCCGAAGAGCTAGAGCGCTTGGAGAGATTGTTCAAGAAGCACGAAATGAACGAGATACCTAGGGTCGAATGGCTTGACCAGCTTGTATATCGTGGGACTGAGAAACGCGGCTTAAAAGCAACAAGGAATTCGGTCAAGTCACTCCAACGCCAGTCAGCACCAAATATGGATGGCGAGGCGGATGGGCAGCAGAATAACACAACTAATTCTGATGCGGAAAGCCCGCCAAAACCTGGACCGTCAAAATTTATGCTGAATGTTGAACTGCCCCGTTTCGACTTCCCCGTTGTATTCGCGGATCACGAATATCCACCGCCACCTATCTCATCTTTCCAGCATCTCTCAGCCTCTCAGTCAAATATCATCATGAAACCTCCCCCAGAGGTGTCGTATGGTCCTGGTATCAATGGGCCTGAAGACGCAGGAACCGGCATGGGTGGTCGCTTAGTTACGATCTACGACCCGGAAGTTGGTGCGAGAGACAATCCAGCAGAAAGCAAGCATAGACGTCTAGTCAGAAGTCAACATCGCCATGGAATACTAGACAAAGACTTAAGGCCAAATGCCAAGGTTCGCGATGAGCTGAATATGATCATGTCGTATTCCCCTACTCACGTCCTGTCTCCGGAAGAGAAGGATCTTGTCTGGAAATTCCGTTACCACTTGACCAAGGACAAACGCGCTCTTACTAAATTCGTCAAATCTGTCAACTGGCAGGATCAGAGTGAATCTAAACAAGCTATTCAGGTCCTTAGCAAATGGACTGACATTGATGTGGACGATGCTTTGGAACTACTCGGTCCTACCTTCGATAACCGGGCCGTGAGAACCTATGCGGTAGAGCGTTTGCGGAAATCCGATGACCACGAGTTGCTCCTCTATTTACTGCAGCTAGTTCAAGCTCTGAAATATGAGCATATCTCAGCCGACTCCAACCAAGCTACCATACAGGCATCTTCCCTAGCTAACTTCCTAATCTCGCGAGCTGTCCAGAATTTTACCCTTGGGAACTACTTCTATTGGTACCTCGGAGTTGAATATGACGATAAAAGCAACGAGCAAGGCGAAGAAGTCCGCACCATGTACGCCAAGGTTCAGTACGACTTCATGAAGGAGTTAGAAGATCGTCCGGGCGGCAGAGAGACGAGAGCCACCATCAGACGACAGGCTGAACTCGTTATAGTCTTGTCTAAGATTTCGGCCGAAATTCAGGCTTCAAATGAGTCGGTAGCTCGTAAAGCTGAGAAGGTCAAGTCTTTTCTCGCAGATCCCAAAAATGAAGTCCTATCTATCGATCCTCCTATACCTATGCCCCTGGATCCAGATATCATGGTCATTGGGGTTGTTCCAGAAGAGACGCGGGTCTTCAAGTCATCTTTGTCACCCATCATGGTAACATTTAGAACAGCCGCGGGAAGCAAGTATCCCATCCTCTTCAAGACCGGCGACGACCTGCGCCAGGACCAGCTCGTTATCCAGATCATAACCCTTATGGATCAACTACTTCAGAAGGAGAACTTAGATCTCAAACTGACCCCATATAAAATTCTCGCAACTAGCACAACTGCCGGTGCTTCTCAATTCATCCCTTCCCAAACGTTTGCAGCAATATCGTACAAATACCGCAATAATCCTGCTCTCGCTTACCTCAAACAGCACAATCCAGATGAGCGGGCCTATTTGGGGGTACGCAAGGAGACGCTTGACACGTTTGTCAAGTCGTGCGCAGGATACTGTGTAATCACGTACATTCTGGGTGTGGGAGACCGTCATCTTGACAATCTTCTCCTGACGCCCGACGGGCACTTCTTCCACGCCGATTTCGGGTTTATCCTTGGTCGTGACCCCAAACCTTTCGCGCCAGCGGTCAAACTCAGCAAGGAGATGGCTGACGCCATGGGCGGTTCCAACCCCCCGAGCGAACAGTACCTACAGTTCAAGCAATACTGCTTTCTCGCATTTGCGGCGCTGCGGAAGTCGTCGAACCTCATTCTGAATTTGTTTAGTCTCATGGTGCATGCGAATATCCCGGATATCAAGATCGAGCCGGACAAGGCGGTGTTCAAGGTGAAAGAGCGGTTCCATTTAGAGTTGAACGAAGAAGATGCGATTAGACACTTAGACGGGATCATGGAGGATAGTCTCAACGGTATCATGCCCGTCGTCATTGATCGACTGCACGATTGGGTCCAGGCGTTTAGACCTTAGAGGGAATGAATTGTTTATGAATGAATTTTTAGGAGTAATGGTGTATTCAGCAGTGATGGCTCCAAGCAGTCCTGGTGTTGAAGATACCCAGTGCGAACCAAGCTTACTCAGGTACAAACAGCGTCTAATGCAAGCCTCTTATGTGAAACACAAACGGCAAGCTGCAGCCACAACGTGAGAAAATTTCCGTTTGCTCAAGGCATCCCGCATCCGAGGACTGTTCTCATCTTGGCTGCAGCTGACAGCGAACGGGAACTGGGAAGCGTGACGGCTGCAAGGTGGATATCTACACTACATGTACCTATGTAGGTACATCGGAGATCGGGTGGGTTGTGCTATGAAACTAAACAGATCGTCCCGCCTATCAGCAGCGTGCTTCTAGAAGCTATCGTTAGCCGTCTTACCTATTGGAGTTCCATCAGTGCTGTGCATAAATCGGATGTGGAGTCTTGGCTCATCCACCTCCGGTTTTGGGCTTATTGTGGTAGGTACTTCCCCCTTTCTTTTCCTCCCACAAGATCTGCTTTGCTGCGTAATAGTAGATATTATTATTATTAGACTATGTGTCGTAGACATGTGGCTTCGTTGAGTCAGGCACACGTTGCATCCTGCGTCAAGTATTGTCGGAGATAGAAAACGGCATATTGGGTTCTTTAGTGAATAAGACATTGTTAGTCCGTTGTATTAATACGAAGTTTCCTACGTACGTACGGATATGTTGGCCTGCAGTGAAGTGTGCATGGCGGGGTTTGGTCACGATACTTGGGCATACATATACCTCCTAGATAGCTCGTATAATCGTTGGCTATCAAGCAAGGCAGGTTGTGATTGTACATTATTAATGATGGGATGAAATGTTGTTTACATATATCAAGATCCGACTCAGTCTATCAGTGTTAATACTTAGTGTACTAATAGTCGGTATTAAAACACGCGGTTATGAGAGTCTTGGTATTGTACATAGCAATCTGTACCTGAGACTAAGAGAAAACTAATATAACCTTGAGTTTCCAAAAAGGTCAATACCACCATTCCTCATCGGGCTACCTCCACCTTTTTTAGCCCGTAAACCTTTCTGGGAGTTCAAACCTTCGAACTGAAGAAGCAAAATTCAGGGACCACGTCTCTTACCTCAGACCCCTACCTTTACATTTTGGTTCAAGCCATTCAATGCGGGTCGGGTTCATGCGATATCTTTTTTACTCCTTACACGTTTTCAAGTTGCAATCGCGTGAGAATATCAAGTTTGATCACCGTAAAGTCGCATTTTCCCATCTTTTCCCATCTTGCAAATCATATGTAAATCCCCAATCCCAGGTTCTCTCGTGCACGGCCTTTTCCAAGCACATCATTTCATTTTACAGAGTGGCATCCCAGCCACCAGCCACCACTTCCAGCACTTCTAGCGCTTCTACTCGCGGGACTCTTCAAGACCCTTGATCCCGGGCAGTACCTCTCTAGACTTGGCTCGGCCTCCCTCTTCGTTTCTTCTCTCTCCACTCATACACCCAGGAAGAGTAGAAACCCACCGCGCCGCTGACTCTATTTTCTCCTCTTGATTTTGGGCTTTCTGCTCTCATTTTCCATCGTCTAGAGTCTTATCAAAAAATCGTGTTGCGCCGGGATGCTTTGGCTGTCCCCTTGTTCACCATCACCTGTATCTACGGAAAGCAACTTGCACGTCTTTGCCCATTGAGAAACGTGATCGACTCCGAGCCGATCGGAACTTTTACCTACATAGGTACCTCCTAAGGGGCCACTTTCTTCTACGAGCCCCGAGCGTCGAAAAGGTACGTTACCAATCCATTGATTTTCTTAATCATCTCCCGTCTTTGCGCTAGGTCTTTCCTTGATCGGTTCATCTTATCCTCTTATTCATGGACTGTACCTAATCCAAACAACACCAGTTTACTCGACGCCCGACAACGAATCGCGTTGATCTGTTCTGATCTCTCACCTGCTTCGTCAACGCGACCGTCCACCTCTAGTCATGACGGCTAAAGCAACGAGTAACGGTGCCGCGGCCGTTGCACCGGCAACGAATACCGCCAAACGTTTCGAGCTTCCGGCTTTGGAATTCAAATTTGGGTCCCTAACCGACGGAACTGACATTCCACCGCCACTACCGTCCCCGAAGGAAGAGCATCCGACGTCACCGCCCAAGACACCGACCCCGGAGATCGTCGAGGAGAAGAAGCAGGAAGCAAATGGCGCCGCCAATGGTCATGGTCATGGTACATCCCCTAAATCCGAAACTACCATCCCAACCATTACCGGTCTAAAACGTCCAGCAGAAGATGGTCCCGCATCGCCTACGCTGTCAAGTCGTGGAAGCCTGCGACGTCTACTTAGTAGAACATTATTGAACAACGCTTACGATGAACAAGGATCAATACTTAGCCAAGGTACCTCTAGACCTCCGAGCCGGACCGCGAGTACCATTGCCGACGAGAGAAAGTCAAAACGAACCAGCGGATGGTTCAGAAGGTTACGGACAAACGACAACAGCAATCACAGCAACCACAATGCTGCCAAGAGGCTCAGCCAAAATCTGGAGGAACCTGTGCAAACCCCTCGTGGCCCGCCGCCGCCCATGATCCCGGAGCTGAGCGCTCTCGAGACCAAAGTCGATACGCATCTAGGCGACGATCTATTCAAGGGCATCAAATAAGGAATTACTCTTACCAAAAAAAAAAGGAGTACCCTATCTACGGATATTTTTGGTTTCTGCCTACCTCCACGCTTCGTGGACTTTTGGATACCGACTTCAAAATCTGCTGCCTTACCTACTTTGCGGCCAACTAATATTTCGCCATTGATATCACGATTCTTTCGAGGACGAGGCATGGGGGACGTTGCTTTAAAATGAAAGCGTTTAGGTGGAAATATTAGATACCCGGCTCCCGCTGGAGCTCATTCATCGACATTCCTTGTCAAATTCTTTATTACCTTTTTTACTTTTACTCTATTCAAAATTCTTATTTCCTCCCTTTTTCTCCTGGATCTCCACACGTTGTTGTATATGTGTGTATTGCAGCAAGAGTATCTGGAAAAGGATTCCACGTATGTCTTGTGTGTGCTTGCCCTTTTTACCCCTTTTACACTCTACTTATTTCTTTCCCCTGTACATTTCTGCTCTGGTATTTCCAAGGAGATTAGGAGTGGTTTCAACAATTCGAGATTTGTTCAACCCAGAAGGCGATCGCTCTGGGAGGAAAACGACGGAGACCCAAAAAGAGAGTGCAGAAGAGAGGGTCGGCAAAGACACCAGGCAAAAGAAGATACAGGGCGATATTTTCAACGAACGGTTAACAATTTTTAACGGCTATGTGCTTACGGATCACGATAGCGGGAGAAGAATCATACCTACCCTTTGAGGTTGGAGAGGAATACCATCATCATCATATCTGCTGTGAAATTAGTGCATCTCTGGCGCGAAAAGGGCATCATTTCGTTTTTCCTACATAATTCTACCCATCTGATGTTCCCACTATCCGAATTTGAAGGGGAAACTATTAGGGACATCAATTGAATATGTGCCGTACTCTGAGAGTTGATATTGTGCTGCTACCACTTCCATCTATCGTCTTTGCAAGTGATATGTAAGTAGATAAATTACATTTCAATTAACCCTCCCTAGGTACCTAGGTAGGTACCTATTTATAGAAGAGACCGGTAGAAGCTGAGAGTAGAAAAGGGGGAATTCAAAGTATTAGGTAAGCTTTGCAGCACCAACTTTGGCCAATAATGGGGGCATCTCGGTAATGCGGGCTATGATAGCGATCTAACGTCATTGCCGAGCTCCAGCTTCCAGAGCTCCGAGCTTTTTTGGTGTCATCGGGGATCTTTTTTATTCAAACTTCACAATGCAACTTGTACCAATTCAACACCACTTATATGCGCCAACATGGCTGGCCTTCGACCGATTAGAGCACAGGGCATAGCAAATTCATTATCCAGGAGCTCCATTCGAGGCACGAGAAGCAACACGAAATTATCACCAGGGTCGCAGGGGCAGGTCCGCTATAAGTCGGGGCCGTACGGCTACACGCAGGCCAAGTCGCTCGTGTTTAGCGAGTATGGCGAGCCCAAAGATGTGCTGAAGTGAGTAATGTTTGCATCTGAGTTGATTTAACTATATAAACTATCTAATACTAACACTGATTACAGATTGCACACGCACTCCCTCTCCCCAACCCTCCCCTCCTCCTCGGTGCTCCTGCGCACCCTCGCCGCGCCCATCAACCCCGCCGACGTGAACACGATCCAAGGCACGTACGGCGCCAAGCCGGCCTTCAGCTCGCTGCTGGGCACGGCCTCGCCGTCGGTGGTGCCGGGCAACGAGGGCGTGTTCGAAGTGGTCTCCTCCTCATCCCCGGGCCTCGCCAAGGGCGACTGGGTGATCCCGCAGAAGACGCAGTTCGGCACGTGGCGCACGCACGCGCTGGCGGCCGCCTCCGCCGTCCTCCAGATCGACAAGGCCGGCCTGACGCCCGCGCAGGCCGCCACCGTCGCCGTCAACCCCTGCAGCGCGTACCGCATGCTGCGCGACTACGTGGCCGGCGCCCCGCTGCGCGAGGGCGACTGGTTCCTGCAGAACGGCGCCAACAGCGGCGTCGGCCGCGCCGCCATCCAGCTCGCGCGCCTGTGGGGCTACCGCAGCGTCAACGTGGTGCGCGCGCGGCCCTCGCCCGCCGAGACCCAGGCCCTGCGCGACGAGCTCGCGGCGCTCGGCGCCACGCACGTCGTCACCGAGGACGAGTTCCTGGCGCGCGACTTCAAGGACCGCCTGGCGGAGTGGACGCGCGGGAGCCGCGAGGGCGTGCGGCTGGGGCTGAACTGCGTGGGCGGCAAGAGCGCGCAGGCGGTGGCGCGCAGCCTGGGCGAAGGCGGCACGATGGTGACGTACGGCGGCATGGCGCGGCAGCCGGTGGCGCTGCCGACGGGGCTGCTGATCTTCAAGGACGTCCGGTTCGTGGGGTTCTGGCTGAGCCGGTGGGCCGACCGCGACCCCGCGTCCAAGGCGCAGACGGTGGCCGAGATCCTGGATCTGGTGCGCGAGGGCAAGTTTCGGGACACGCCCGTGGTCGAGGTGCCCTGGACCTGGGACACCGAGGTGGATGCGCTGAAGGAGGCGGTGCAGGGCACGCTGGAGGGGTTCCGGACGGGCAAGGGCATCTTCGTGTTCCGCGATACGTAGGGTGCGCCGTCGGATGCGTGGGATCTGGAAGATCGATGTCGCTGATTAGACTTCTACGATGGGTATACAGTAACTGCTATGGCATGACATGATAGAGCACGATGTTATACAATTCTCACCCATTGATCACTAATAGGGTCACGTCAAGTGTACTGAGAACAGTAGGTTTGGTAAGAGGGTGTCTATCACAATTCGGATCTCTAAAAGTCGCGGCCTTCGCGTGTTGCTAAATGCACGTCCACCTCCCTCCCTCCACTATCCGCTAGGTCCAGTTCTCAATGAAATGCACAACGCTGTGTAAGTCCATGCTGCTACCAAACCCCCCTTCACCAAACAAGGCAGACCTGGTCAAGAAGTGCTTGCTATCACGACTTCTTCTCCGCACACGGCGACAAACGAACCCTCGAGTTGTTTGTCAGGGGTAGAGGGATCTCGAGGAAAGCCAGCCCAGCAGCTTCTACACACGATAACAATCGTCTCCATCCCTGTCTCTTCCGCTTTCTAGGTGTACGGGCATCTTTCCTATGCGGTGGCGTAGTTCTTGGTCCACTCCTTGGCCGTTGCGATGGCCTTGTTCTCGTCCTCCTTCCAGCTCTTGGCCACGTCGGCGGCGAGGGGATCGTCCGGGTTGGGAGCGCCAAGGAGAGCTTGGATGGACAGGAGGATGGTGCGGATTTGCAGGGCGGGGGACCAGTTGTCTAAATAGTGTTAACGGACCAATATTAGTAAAAGGAGAAGACCGACACCTACTCTTCAGCACGTCCAAGCAGATCCGGCCTAGCTTGTCAACGTTGGGGTGGTAGATCTTGGTTAGAAAGCGGATCTTGGGCGGTACCATGGGATAGTCGTCTGTGAGGAACAGCTCCAGCTTGAAGACGCCCCCTTCGTACGGCGAGCCGGAGGGCCCGTAGATCTCGACGTCAAAATATCGTAGGTTGTCTTCGTGCGGAACGGCGCTGATGCCCGGGACTCTGGGACGATTGCATTTAGTTATCTAGAGAAGTTTGTTTAGGTAGTCGTATGCTAGACTTACGGTTCCGTCATGAGACGCTCCGTCTCCTTCACGATGCGCTTGGGCAATGCCATATTTGCTTTCTCTGAGATTGTTCGTTCGACTGTGACCAAATGCTAACTACCATGCAGCTCTGACTATGAGAGAAAGAGACAGGACCGAGTACGACTACGAGGCTGAAACCCTTTAAGAGCGCAGACCGAACGCAATGACTTCACGGGTTATGCCGTCTGCAACGGTGGGGAAGAAATAATTTACGAAACGGTGATGTCGATGCTGTCAGGGGTAGGAATGGGAATGGAAATGGGAAATCCGAAGACGATGAAGCAGCAAGCAAGCAAACAGATAACCTCTTAATAAGGAAGGTATTTTAAAAGGCTTAGTATATGGAATACAAAGTAGGTAGCTTGACTTGACTTAGACTTGATAAAGTCATAAATTTCTAGAATCGAGTAGAGACTTGCGCCTCGGACAAAGAACTGGAGCTGACAGCGGCACTGTGCAATTAAATCAGGTGGGATGTCTTCCGATAAGGTGTACCTCGTACCAAAACCTTCAATGACATCCGGGTCCACGGTGCCCCTCATAATCGGAATTAGATATCCCCATACCGATACCGAAATGCTGTCCGGTGACCTCATCGGCTGTGAGACATGGGTAGAAACATACATGTAATGAAACCTTCGGGGAAAGTCTGAATCATACAGTAAACCATCTGCCTAGAACATGAGAAAAATGCCTATCTACCTACTCAGCTAAAGGCCGAGGTAAAGAGCGCACTCTCGTAGCAAAGGATAAGAGACAGTTCAAAGATATGTCGACTTTACCGAATCCAGATCTATCATCTTGGTCTCTAAGCTCTATCGATAACGAACCGCGACACCTAGGCCCAGCTCTGTATGTAGTGCATAGTCCCTAAGATCCCTACGTACATGAACATTCATAATACAACATCGATTCTCGAAATCTTTCTATACGCTTCATCGATGCTTATTCGACTATGCATTCATTAATGTAATCTCATCCATAAGAGATTCAGCTGATGCACTTAATGAGGCTAATGCACACGTAAAGCGATATCGCTAGCTAAGAGAACGTGGAGGTGGATCAAGGGTGAGCGCGCGACGCCATGCGAAATCCATCGAGAATTCCGTGTTCTATGAGAGCTCGTGTGCTCTTATAAATTAAGCCATCATGCCTCATATATTCGACCCGGCTAAGAAGGGGAATGCGCCCAAGTCCGCTTTCGATAGTGAGACTTTCGATGCCGACGTGACCATTCACGTCGATGGCCTTGTTGGGTCCGCCACTATATCGCCGTCCGGTCGCGATATCGCCCTTGCATCGCCCGAGGGTCTAGCCATAATCGACCTCGATTCTCCTTTTAGTCCCCCACGTAGACTGAGTAGTCATGGACTGCCGTGGCTCGTGGTCGACGTGCAATGGTCACCTTTTGCAGCACGTGACTACTGGGTGGCCTCGACAGCTAATCATCGCTGTCTTGTTTGGAATTTGAATCTGAGAGAAGATTCTGCGACGGGCGCCATCGAGCACTCTCTTCAGGGCCATAGTAGGGCCATCACGGATATCAACTTCTCGGCCCACCATCCGGACATTCTCTCTACTTGCGCAGTGGATGGGTACGTGCATTGCTGGGACTTGCGGAAACCTAAGCAGCCTGTCTTGACCTTCTGTGACTGGTTCGCTGGTGCCACCCAAGTCAAATACAACCGCGTGGACCCTTATGTCCTCGCTTCGTCTCATGATAGATGGCTACATATCTGGGATGAGAGGAAACCATCTACGCCGCTCAAGTCCATAAGTGCGCACACATCCAAGATCTACGGTCTCGATTGGAACCGCACCAATCCGACTAGTATTGTTACCTGCTCCTTAGACAAGAGCATCAAATTCTGGGATTATGCCAATGAATCGGACGAACCAGAAAGAATCGTCCGGACTGATTTCCCTGTTTGGCGCGCTCGCCATACTCCTTTCGGATATGGTTTACTAGCTATGGCTCAAAATGACCCAGGAAACCTTTACTTGTATGATGTCCGTCGCAGTGAAGGGGAAGCCAAGGACGATGTTGTCAGTCCGCGCAATATCTTCCCCGGTCATGGCAACCACAAGGTGAAGGAGTTCTTATGGAGGAGCCGTGGGGCAGTGTGCGATGAAGGGCTAGACAATCGCGAATTTCAACTTGTATCGTGGGGTGAAGACAATGAATTGCGTCTTCACAGAATAGATCAGGAGACCCTGGAATCGGTTGGGCATGTAATGGGCGGTCCAGCCCGGAAGATCAACCTTACAAGGAAGGGGGCTACGTATAAGACCTACCGAGCCATCGATGACCAGGCAAAAAGGGAGAAGAGGTCGGCCACGATGAGCGACCCTCGTCCTGGCAGCGGAGGAGGTCAACTCCGTCGTAGTGCTCTTACCATGGGCATGCAGACTATGTCGCCGCACTATACCCGCAACAGCAGCGGAATTTCAAGCTGGAAAGGTCCGTCGATGAAAGCAAAGTCTGCCGGAGGAAAAACAAATGATCGAGGTCTGGACCAGCTTGGTTGGATGAAAGGTATCACAATGAGTAAGAAGTCAGGCCCGATTGGAACACCCCAGAGAAAGGAATCCAGAGACTCTACCATGTTTGGGCACAACTTTCACGACGAACATTGGGGAGAGCCCGAAACACTGCAAGAAGAGATCATTCGCGTCAACCGGCAGCTGCCAAATATCAACTGGGACTCCGTGGATATGGATACGCTGACTCTCAGAGCTTCCCTCAAAGGTCCTTGGGGTCCAGACGGCGAGACCATCTACATCAAAGTGACAGTGGACATTCCTAGGAACTATCCAAAGTCCAAAGCACCGAAGTTTATCATCGAGAAGACGACTTTAATGTCGGATCAGACGCATAAAAGACTCGACCAAGAAATTCACCAGCTCGTGAGGAATCAATTCTCGAAAAAGCGACAGAACTGTCTCGAGATGGCTTTTGGCTTCCTTCTTGGAGAAATCGATCTTTCGACTAGCGATTCGCTCTTCAAAAATGTCAGAGATCTAGACGATGACCTAGGTGGACTAGCTGACGAAAGCTCGAGCGAGGAAGAGGATAACGATATACCTGCCGGAGGTTCTGCAACTATGTCGCAAGAGCTGACTGCAAGTACCGAGCTGGATGCTACTCTTGCACCGACTAATCGACCCGCTATACCTCCGTTGCCGCGTCTGTGCGGCTGCCGTTTTTCGAATGATGGGAGACTAGTTTGTTTCTTCCCTACTAAGGAAGAAAAGGCCAGGGCAGCTTCCTTTTTCCCGGCTAGCGATTCTTATAGAGAACGCCCCAGAGGCGAGCCTAGCTTCGCAGGGTTCGGTAGACTTCAGCAAGAGTCATCCGCTCCGAGAAATAGGTATACCGACGACGGGGTTTCCGCAACGGACGACCAATCCGATTCAGACGATGCGGAGGAATCTTCTAGCTCGAGTGACTCAGAAACCACGTACATGCATAAGATTAATATGTGGTATCTGCCAGGGCGGCGTTTTAGAAAGACGTTCAGCGGTAGTTATTCCATGCACTCGAGTGGTGCAGGGACTGGCACTGGCATTGGCACGGGCACTGGTACGGGTACAAGCAGACGCCGCCAAAATAAGCCCAAAAACATCATAACCATTTACGATGTTACCAATGAACTACCTTCTAAGCAAGAGTTCGCCCACGAGTATTGCATATTCGGAGACGGCCCAGATGTATGCGAACAAAACGCGGCTGTAGCACAGAAATACGGTCGATCCGATCTAGTAGACGTTTGGAAGTATGCAGCTTTATTACTTCGAAAGGATATTCCTCTTGAATTGTTTGGGAGTGGTCGGAACAGAGAGTCCGTACTCGTCATCGCCAAAGATGCAGTGGCACGTTTCAGCAAAGACATGCCATCCCCCAGCGATATGGATAATGCACTTAGCGGCCGGGTCAAATGGGGACACCACCCCCTTGCAAAGGATCTAATTGACAACCTTTTCGACTATTTCGAGAAGATTGCTGATGTCCAGATGCTCGCCATGTTGTCGTGCATATTCAGCGAGTCATCGACTGAAGATAGTGTTGCCTATGCGGAGTCACACCTCACGCAACCAGAAACACCGCTCCCTATGAAGGCACCGTCCTTCTCACTGGATTATTTCCCGACGGACGCATCATTTTGGCACAACAGCCATAATTATTATAAAAGCCAGGCCAACTCAGCAATATCTACCCCAAAGACATTACACACGCCCGTCAATCTTGTAGGCTCGTACGGATCTGACGAAGTAATATGGGGCGGTGATCCAAAATCCAACTCTTACTCCTGCGGAGAAACACCCCCGACAACAACACCCCGAGAGCTAGACGGCGATCCATCTCAAAGCTTAGCCGCATCGCCTGATAACAGGCTCTTGACTCGCGCCAATACTGCTCTAAGTGCAGGCTTCGCCAGTTTCCCTAGAGCTTTCGCCAGCGTTGCGTCGACGTCTCCCCCTAGTCGAAAACGTCCTAGTCCTGGTGAAACGTTTCTATCTAACCTCGCCCCGACTAATATCACTTGGGGCGGTTCAACTATCCTAGGCCCTACATCTGAGCCGTCGGGCACTGCACGCAACTCCTATTCGGATGACGATATACGAAATGACGACTCGTTACCGCTGATGTGCTACGGTATATCTACTGAATTGGAAGATCAGTCCATATTCGATGACGACGGTTGGCTAGGCGTTCCTTTCCTTGAGCCTTCGCGATGCGCTATATACGCGAGCTACCGCTACGCTTACGCAGAAATGCTGCAGATGTGGGACCAACCGTTAGCTCGTCTAGAGATTTTGAAATTCAACGTCTTCAAAGATCCCTCCGACCCTCACGCTACTAGTTTCGCAAGCTCGGGCGCTGCAAGCTACCACGACTCGTACCATAGCCCGGAGAATCTAAGCCATAGTTCGCGTTCGCACGGAGCCAACTCGCCTATTGTACTAGGGAAGAGGGAGCTTCTGCAGTCGATAATCACGTCTGAGCGTGGTATTGACGTGACCGGCATCTGCCGCGTGCACGAAATCCATCTGGATCCTGTTCGGCAGACGTATGCCAGCGCGACGTTCGGAGGTGCAGTCGGCACCTGCGATCGCTGCAAGCGCACGCAGTTCCAACTCCTCTGCGTGTTCTGCAACGAGCCCATCGACGCCCTCTACCCGCCCTGCCTATCCTGCGGCTGCGCCAGCCACGACGCCTGCATCGCCGAGTGGCACGCGGCGGGCGAGACCGAGTGCCCGGCCGGCGACGAGTGCAACTGCTGCGAGGAGGCGTGCAACGGCTTCGTCGAGACCTGGGCCGCCATGATGGGCGCCCTGCGCCAGGGCAAGATCCGCAAGCCCTCGGACGCGGTCGAAGATCCGCTGCTGGGCGCAGGCGCCAAGCGCGCCTCCCTCGACCGGTTCGACTGGGAGAAGGTGGCCAGCGGCGCGCACATCCCGCTCGCCGACGGCCAGGGCAAGCCGCTGATCATGGAGCCGCAGGCGCAGTCACAACCGGCGCAGAACCCGATGAGCGCGGCGCGGATCAGCCTCGGGAATAAACTGCGGAAGTCTGCGGGCAATTGGGGCAGCACGACGTCGTTGAGGCGGAAGTCTACGAGTGCGGCGGCGGGGGCGGGGAGTCGGCTTGGGAAATAGGGGATATGGGGGCAAGGGAGTGGAAGTGTATGATAATGATGGGGTGTAGGATGATGCTTGCTTGTATATATGATGTGTACGAATAGGCTGGTGGTTTGTTCGAGGCTTGTCTCCAGAGCCCGGGGCGGGCGTTGTGCGGTTGGAGGATCCCAGATCGTTGTGATATGCGTCCTGCTGTACAATGATACTCGAGGAATTCGAGAGTACTTGAAAGTCACGATTATCAATTTTTTAGTTTAATGAGGGTGATGGGTGGTGTATGTATGTGTTTGATTTTGAGTAGAACCCTTGTTCAGAATTTATTCCTTATAATTTTCACTATCCCGAACCCCTTTTTCCTTGGTCTCTCCAAATTTCCCCTTTTCATACCCTCCTAATAACAATAATTTCAATAAAATCAGACATAACCTCCCTCCCTCCCTTTTTTTCTCTCCTCCTTTTTCCTTTCCTCGTCCTTCGTCAACTTCTCCAACTCCAATCCCACCCCCCATCTAGTATTTATCTAGACCTAGACCTAGCAAGTGCACATCTGCGCGCACCGGCTCGTGGGGTCGGCGTGGCAGTTGACGGACCCGCCGGAGCACGTGCACAGGCCCTGGCACGGCGTGTCCAGGCCGCCGCTGCACGTCATGCGGTTGGTGGCGGGCGGGAACGGCGTCGGCGTCGGGCCGGCCCCCCACGAGGACGTCGTGAAGTTGATGCTGCGCTCCGGGAAAAAGCCCGGCGCGATGACTGACGCGGAGGTGCTTGTGGCGGCGAGGAGGACGAGGGGGAGGGTGCACTGTGTGGTGTTAGTTCTATGTTGGGGGGTTAGAAAGGGGGGATAGTATGGGGGTGTTACCTTCATCTTGGTGGTGGTATCTTGTGGGTTGCTAAGTCTTACGTTTCTAAGTATAGTTCACTAAGCTTTCTCGCATAGATATGTTATTTGTTGTTTGGTACCTACACAGGAATTATGGCGTGCTCAGAAGACGGGAACCTTGGTTGACGTTTATATAAATAAACAGTAACTGCTCAAACTACCTCGTAAATATGGAACAAGAATAGATCATCGCGTTTCCATAACTACCTACAAGTTTGCTCGAGTGCATACACCGTGAGAAACGTAATGATCTTGTCAACTCTAATATGCTAGCTCCGTCCACCTCCGTGGATACCATCATCTGTGTTTGACGTTGACAGCGCCGCGCCGGGAAATATCCCGAAGCGGCAACGGATAGCAAATCAATCACTCCACCAATGTTCTACTTGGGTGCTCGGTCTGCACCGGGAACGTTCCGCTCGCTGCAGGTGTTTTTTGTTGAGTTTAACCGGGAGGATGGATGCGATGTTGTTACCAATGCGACGCTGTCACTCGCATATGCTGCGCAGGGGGGAAAGGGGGGCATTTTATCAGATGGGAAGATGGGACCCCGTTATAATGCAAAAGTTGTCGGGGTATTCTTCCGGGAAGGTTGTTTGCGTGGTGCAGCACTTCTCCTGTCTATCACCATATTCTTCCTTCACCGATCGATGCAAGGAGGCACAGCTGCATGCCGAACTCGGTAGTTCGTAGCAGAAATTCTCAGAGGATAATACATAGGTATAGCTACAGCCCCTACTATTAGAAACTCCAAGTTCATCAAATTAGATATATCCCATGGATGAATTGAACGAGAAGCTGCCCTTTTGGTGAACATGTCGTGGGCATGACGTTCAGCGATCGTCATCCCCATGGTTTAGGCAATTTAGAACGAAACATTAAAGAAGCGGGCTGAATCTACAATCCTGGTTCCCTGGCTTAGTATCAATTACGGACACATGCAGATGTATCGTAGGATTTGCGTGCAACATGATTTATATCATCGTACGCTGTTAGGCTATGAGAGGGCTTGCAATTTTTATCCGCGGTCTTGCGTCGGACCTATGTATCTATCAGAGATACAAGGAGCGATAGCATTAGGAAATGTTTCCATGTAATCTTGTTGCAAAGCTTGACAACCTTCGCACCAAAATCACATCCCTAGGGAGGGTAGCCGTGATCATCACCACCTCCAAGCTCTGCAAGACTCTCAACAGACGGTCCTATGAATACCCTCCGCCAGCCGAGCCACACGCCCCTCGAGCACCTTAGCTGACCCCTGCCCAACATCCTCAGGTTTCGCCTCCTTACGCGGCCGGCTATCTCCCGCCGGCTTCTGCTTCTTCAAGATGCTCAGATCCACCTCGTCATTGTCGATCAGGGTCTGCGTGACCGAGACCAGGTCCGCGATGAGCCGGTCCAGCAGGTCAAGGCTCATGGACTCCCGAATAACAACGCGCAGGATCTCGGTCTTGTCTTCGTGGGGCGGCAGCGCGTAGTTGGGTATTATCCACTGGCGCGCGCGCAGGAGCAGCGACACCGACTCCTGCTTGATGTGCGGGAACTCCTTGCGGAAGTCGTCCGCGAGCCGGAACGACACCACCGGCAGCCCCGCAATATAATTGGCGCTCGTCTCGCCCTCCCCGCCGAGGATGGCGTGCTTGGCACCCGCGATCACCCCCGCGGCCGCCGAGACCGGTCGGTGAATGTCCGATACGCACGTGTACCAGCCCGTGGCCTCGAGACTCTTGGACAATAGGCGCGCGTTGCACAGGCAGTTCTCCATTATCTCGCGATACCCGTTGAAGCCCAGGTGGATCAGGTTGTAATACTGCACAATAATCTGCGCACCCGGTCGCGAGAAGTTGAGGGTATATGACTTTTCAGTGCCGCCGAGATAGTGTAGTTCGAAGATGAGATCCTGCGGCAGGTAGGACTCGTCGCGCCAGACAATCCAGCCGACGCCTGCGTAAACAAGTCCGTACTTGTGGCCTGATACGTTAATAGACTTGACACGCGGGAGCTCAAAGTTCCTTCAGACAGTATTTAGTAAATTACTTCTCAGTAAAAGATTGTCAGGCACTACTCACCATTTAGGTCCGCCAGCTTGAGCATAAGTAAACGGCGCAACGAAACCGCCCGACGCTGCATCGACGTGGATCGGGATGTCAATACCTGTCTTCTCCTCATACTCGTCCAGGATCTTGGAGATTTCCTCCACCGGCTCGTAGTGGCCGGTGTAAGTGCTTCCGAGGATAACGAATATGCCGATCGTATTCTCATCGATGCTCTTCTTCACAAGCTCTGGATCCAGGCGGAAATTGCTCGCCTTAGAGACCGGGAGGATGCGCGCCTCAACATCGAAGTAACGTGCGAACTTCTCGAGAGCGACCTGCGCGTTGGCGCCCATTATGATGTTGGGCTTGTAAGCGTCCAGGCCCTTTGCCTTGCGATGTTCCTGCCAGCGACGCTTCATGGCCAAGCCACCCAAGTGGATAGCCTCCGAGGAACCGGTAGTGGCCGACCCAATGGCCTTCTCGCCCTTCTGGGCACCCCAAAGGTTGGCGAGGATGCTGACGCAGCGCTCGTGAAGGGACATCATAGCTGGATATTCATCGTTATCCGCCAGATTCTTGGATAAATTCTCCGTCATAAGTTGAATTGCATTGGGCTCCATGTAAGTTCCCACGAAGCTAGTATACAGGTTAGGTCTCCCCTTTCTACTAAAAGGAAACAGGTATAGATATTTACTTACCTAGCAAGATTCAAATTCGGCTTGCCGTCGAGGTCCAGCTCGTCGCGGATAAGCTGGTACGTCGTATCTGACGGTGCACCCTCTCTTGGGATCCGATACTTGGGTACGTCCGTCTCACTTGCGTACTTAGTACCATAAGGCGTAAGATGCGAGGTAGTCATCTTCTGCCGTAGCTGTCGCCCATTCTCGGTGAGATGGGCATCGTGAAGGCGCTCGACGAGCTCCTCCGGGTCAATCTAGAAGGTGGATCAGCAACCAAGAATTCCGTATGGGAGCAAACAGTTACTAACATGGCGAGCCAAAGACATATTCGGAGTTAGAGTTAATAGACACTTTCCTTTTTGGGTCAATAATAGCTTGGGGGAACAGAAAGCCAAGAGTTTTAGGTTGGATCTTGTTGAAGAATGCCCAGAGTTTGTGATTCAGATCTTTTATTCACCAAGATGACTCCATTAACAGCAAGGTAGCCACTCATGTTTCTAGGTTAACTTAGTTGGAAGGTTGGCAGCTATGACGGGAGATGACGTAACTACTTGTACTCTAAGGCAAACGGCTTAACCAGTCGCTGTGCACACTACGTATGTTACAGTATAGAAACTCGAAAATATGTGTCAACATTATGCGAGAAGCGTGTATTCTCTACGAATTAGGTGGGTTGGTATATTAAGTCAGGTGTTGATGGTTGCCCAAGAATGTATATGCAAATATGTATATGCAAATATGTATATGTACCTAAATACGTAAATCTTTGTAGATGATCAATAAATATAAGTATAGAGTTAATAGACCTATTTTATTAATAAAATTGTTATAAATATGCATGGTAGAATTGATCAATTGTAGAGTATTATTGTAGATAGTAGATGGTGAAGGATTGCTACGCATGCAAATCACAAAGAATACTATCCACAGAGAAGCCACGAGAACTCGAAAATCGAGGATGTGGTTTATAGAGCGTCCTCAATTGCAGAAAACGCGAATTAAGGTCAGAGCCAAAACCTATTAGAAGTACAACTTCACGAGTTGGCATTGTAGAACCACAATGTCGTTCGACACCAAACACACCAAGCGAAAAGGACGTTGACATCCGTTTTCGGAAACCACCCAACAATGTGACAAGGGAAGAATGCCGAATTCGAAGGCACATTATCGCATCTGCTTAAAGAAGAGAGCCGGTAAAGCTATTTGCTAGTAGCCTAGGAAGCTCTCAGGGGCCTCGAGGTCGTAGAATGTAGACAAAGCCACCAGTCGCGCCCTTACCGGACGCAGATTTGGTATTCCAGGCTTCTTTGTGCCATCATGCCAACAAAAGCTTTACTCGGCTCGGGTGAGCTTTTCACCCCCCGACAGATGCTTCTCTGCATTTCTTACCCTGTCGATTGTGAAGACACCATAGCATCACCATGGCCTCAATGCAAGATTTGTCATGGGCCGCAGGCCTCGATCACGTCGCCGACTACCTACTCGAATCACTACTAGATGAAAATCAAGCGGTAGAGCTCAGGGGAGCCGTTACTCGAGATCAACTCAGGCAAATAACCGTAGATGTCCTGAATCACATAGTGCCGCCATTTGGCGAGCTCCGCGAAGAATCTTATCAGAAGGAAGTAGACCAGGGGAAAGAAGAGATTAAGAAGCTTCAAAATGAACTCAGATCGGCAAAGACCGCTAAAGAAGACGGTGACAAGGCAATCGCTAGTTTGAACAAGCGACTCGATGCATCAACGGAGAATACTACAAATCTAACTAAGAGGCTGAAAGAGGAACACCAAGAAAAGTTAGAGGAGTTAGACGAGGAGATCAAAGAGAGGGACGAAAGAATCGAGGCTCTGCAGGTGGATGCGACGAAGCTCAGGACCCAGGTAGCCGAATCTAGAGATCAAACATATATCGATGGGCTACATAATCATATTACCAAAGTCGAAAAAGAACTCGAAGATCTCAAGGAAAAACTTACAACAGCAGAGGAAACGGCGGCGCAGCTAGAGCAGTCGTTGCGTGAAGAGCAAGCTACTAAAACCAACTTTATGAAGCAGCTTGAGGCGCAAGACCAGAGATTCAGGCAGGCAGGCGAGGCACGAAGACAGGCAGGCGAGGCAGAAGAGAGGGCCCAGAAGGCGATCAAGGAAGCGCAAGATCAAATGGATGCTGCGACTGCGAAAGAAATCGAGGCGCAAAACGCTATTGATGCCAACGAAGCAGAAATTATGCAGCTAAGGGACGAGATGGATGTTCTTAAGAGAGAGAGACGCCAAAGTAAAGCGTCGACGTCAACGAAGTCAATGCCATCACCCAAGGGTCATTCGTGGGCAAGTGAAGAGGAACTTGCCGAATTGAAAGAACAGCTTGAGGAACTCGAGAAGCAGCGCGACGAGCTGGAGAAAAAGGTCGCCGAAGGAGCAGCTGAAACCAAAGAGGATTGCGAGAAGGTCAAGGAAGAACGCGATGATGCTCTACAAAAACTCCAACAAGTGAATCAAGAACTCGAAACGGCGAAACAGGACCTCCAACAGGCGAATGAAGAACTGCAACAGGCAAATCAAGAACTCCAAAGGGCGAACGCTAGACTTTCCGACAACGCCAAGGAGATTGAGAAGCTCAAGAAGTCAGGTAGCGATTTTCAATCGCAAGTTCAAAGGTTGACCGCCCAACTTACCAAACACGCCGATGAATTAAAACGACTCAAGCCTTTCGAGCAAAGAGTAGAGGCTCTCCAAAAGCGGGAGACAGAACTCCAGTCCCAACTCAAGCAGAGGGCCCAAGAGATCAGGAGACTCGAAGATGAGCTCAGACGGGCCAAACAAGGCTCCAAGGATAAGGACGCGGACGAGGAGGCGCTCAAAGCCAAGATTGCAAAGCTCGAAGCGTTGAATGCGGACCAGCTTAGGAAAATTCGAGAACTCGAGGCTCGAATAGAAGAGGAGCTCAAGAAGGCCAAACAAGGTTCCAAGGAGAAGGACGCGGGTGAGGAGGCGCTCAAAGCCAAGATTGCAGAGCTCGAAGCACTGAATGCGGACCAGCTTAGGAGAATTGCAGAGCTTGAAGCATTGAATGCGGATCAGCTTAGAAGAATTGCCGAGCTCGAAGCATTAAATACGGATCAGCTTAGGAGAATTGAAGAGCTCGAAGCATTGAATGCGGATCATCCTAGGAGAGTTGAAGAGCTCGAGGCTCAAATCCGCGATGCACTGGACCAACTTGCTACTCGGCCACCACCAACGACAGCTGGCGGCGAGGTATTATCCGAGAGCGAGCGCAAGGAATTCGAAGAACTAAAGCAACGCCTCGCCCGAGCGCTCAAGGAGCTGGAGGACGAAAAGACGGAGAGAGTCCAACTCGAAGATAGGATCGTGCAGCTGGAAACCGACTTGGAGAGGCACGACGAGCATTGCGAGGCGAGAATCAACCGATTAAAAGCGGAATACGAAGCCAGACTCGTCGAGTTTGCGGAGGCCCGCGAGCAAATGGCCGAGAGCCTCGCCAGGACCATCGAGGACATCTCCAACAGGGGCAACGAGGTGCAAAGCGGTCTCAACAATCAGGCCCAGGCCGGCCAGTCCCGGCGGGAGAACCTCCACAGGCAGCTCGCCAGGACTCAGAGGCAGATGGAGGGCAACACCAACCCCTCGGATCTCGAGATCTGCAGGCGAAGAGTGGAATACTTGAACGGCGAGATCGAGAGGATGGCGGAACTCGCCGAAGTTCTAGAGAGCCAGAACGCGTGGTACCGAGACGCAAACCGACGCCTTGAAGTGGGACGAATCAGGGCCGAAGCCGACTTAGCCGCCGCCCGGGCGGAAAGGGCGGCAGCTACGTCGGTAGGGACGCAGACGGAAGCCCCGACCACAGCGACGGGAGGCACCCAGACCGACGGAGGCACCCAGAGAGGTACCCAGACCGAGGGAGGCACCCAGACTGAGGATGGGGAGTTGCCACCACCGCCGCCGCCGCCGCCGCCTCCGCCTCCGCCTCCGCCTCCGCCGCCTCACCAAGACCGTGGTGGGCTGCTCAACCTGCCCCAGAGGAGAAGGGACCAGCTCAACGTGGCGGTTAACGCGGGCTCTATACTCATCTTGCTGGTCATGGCATTTGCCCACAGCATGGAGCTATCGGCGTGGAGGCATGCCAACCGATCTGTGTCGAGGGCCATGTTCATGACAGTCAGCGACAACAGCTTCTGGTTAGCAGAACCGTCGATAGGGCTTGCGCTCGAGTTCCTTGCCTCGTTGCAGGCGGGCGGGCAGGTCTGGTCATATTTTCGCAGGTAGTTAGTTAGGTAGTTACCCAGGTGTTGTTTCGGTTGGGATGGAGCGTGTTTTTCTTCTTCTTTTGCTATGGATATTGTCTGCCCACTCTATGAGTATGAGGCGGTCCATTTTGGGTTCGTTTGCACATCGATAGGACAATGGAAGAAGGTAGCTTAGGTAGATGGCGTCAAGGTGTATAATAATATTGGATGTGACTTTAATTTTCTCTATGCCATGTATAAAATTTACTCGTTCTCATTTAAGTCATCTGGATTTTCCAACAATTTAGGATTCTTCGAAGCTCGAAGATTACTTACCCAAGGTCGACTTGACAAATGCTTGTTTCGACCTAACTCTCAGGATTTCAGCTGAAAGGTTGAAGTAGCATTTTTAGGACAGTGTATGGTACCATGTGTGACATACTGTATTTTTAAGGTTCGGGCAGCCCGCAATCCTTTAAGCCGGGATCCCACTCTGCCACCTGCTACATGTACCTATCACCAAATTTAGAGCGTGACATTTTAGGGGGGTCATGGTACCTATTGACAAATGCCATGTGGCCTGTGACTCTCACAAATCATGATGTCAATGAAAGCCTTCTTTGTGATTCATGATTCAAAGCAGCACGTTTTCGACCTTAGCAACGGCAATTATGCATTTACGATGCAGTTACGATTATAGCTAAGTCTCTCACTCGACAAGGACTAGGATCCATCAATTCCAAATCGTCACCTACACAGGGTTTGCGAATTCCAAATGTTCGGGCACTGCGGATTCGGTACGGTACAACAACCGAGGCAAACCCACCAGAAAGCTATCGCCGAAAGTGTGTTGCAACCTGAAGGATTTGTAACCTCGTCGTAAAAAATGAGTATATATCGACCGAGGATTGCATCTACTTTCAAATCCGGCATTGTCACAAGTCCATCCCCCAGATACAAACGCACGCGCTTTGTCTCACATATCTCGCCATACCACTGCGCACCACCACCACAGATCTTCAGGGGTAATAACCTGAAACTAGTGAGCATCACCAAGAATTATTACCATACGCTCCTCTGTTCGACTACTCGTAGGACAAACACAACGCAAGCAGTGTCACTATCAGCACTCAAACTACACCACCGCTGCTACGTCATGTCTTCTAAGCTCATCCCTTCCAACCCGGCCGATGTGGCCGTTATTCGGACCATCACGCCGAACGTCGTGACCGTCTCCGTCCCGTTCGCTCGGTTCGGCATCATCCGGGTCGGCGGCCGAGGCACCATAAGTAAGCTCATCTCATCAGGCTTCCACGCGCCCCATCATAATAGCTACCTACCTAGGTAATATACTAATCAAAAAAATTGCAGTACGGCTCACGTCGGGAGCGCTGGCCGTCTTCTCGCCAACGGCCTTGACGCCGGAGGTCCAGGCCAAGGTCGCCGAGCTGGGCGGCAACGTGGGCTACCTTGTCGCGGGCGACATCGAGCACCACATCTTCCTGTCGGAGTGGGCGCGCGCGTACCCCGGCGCCAAGCTGCTCGGGCCCAAGGGGCTGCCGGAGAAGCGCGCGGCGGTCAAGGACGACCCCAAGATCGGCCAGGAGCCGTTCGCGTTCGTGTGGGACGCCGCCAACGCGCACTCCAACGCCGTCAGCGACGAGTTCGCCGCGGATTTTGAGGTCGAGTTCGTGGACGCGCACCCGAACAAGGAGATCGTGCTGTTCTACAAGCCGGACAGAGTGCTCGTCGAGGCGGACCTGATGTTCAACCTGCCGGCCACCGAGCAGTACTCGAGGGTGCCCGAGGCCGAGAAGAGCGGCCACGGCCTCCTGAACCGCATCTTCGAGGGCATCAACAGCACGAGCGGCGAGGCCAAGGGGCTCAAGCGGTTCCTGTGGTATGCCATCAGCAACGGGAACAAGGACCGCGCGGGCTTCAACGCGAGCGTCCAGAGGATCGACGGCTGGGACTTCGACACCCTCATCCCGTGCCACGGCGAGACCGTGGTGGGGAACGCCAAAGAATTGTTCAGGAAGGCCTTCGAGTGGCATCTGCAGGGCCACAAGTGATACCCACGGTACCTACCTACCTAAGGCAGTTCAGTTATGTCTCCGACAAGGCTACGAAGCCGGCCTTTTCCGCGGATCTGAGTCGGTGCTAGGGGGCTTGTGTGTACGTCTATCGTTTCGTCACAGGGGCAGGAGTAAGAGTAGGCGCAGAAGATTCGGAACGATCCGTGAATTGTTTATGCTGTGTTGTGTTGTAGCATATCGTTGAGAATGATACCAATGTACAAATTTCCTGTTTACAACCCGAACGTCCCGCATCTACCTACCTTTCTTAGGAAAGTTGAAGCCCAACGATTCCGAGATCTCAGACATATCCCCCCAGATCATGATCCTAGTGTCGGTTTCTCCTTATCGTGAGCGACGTGCTCGATGTCTCAGTCTCAGGCTGTGTAGCTAATGATCAAGTGCTTACTGATGCTCACTCAGACTGGCACAGCAGAACAGCCAGTCGTGCTACACACCTTGCCTCTGGCTCTTGTGGCACGCTGTTTACGATCAAACCAACGCTAGGGAGTGCCTCCGGTTGTAGTTCGTGAGGTCCATGTCACACGGCATCATGCGAGCGACAACAGCCACGGCTCCTCCACCATCACCACGTGCACGTTGGTTGGCGCTAGAAAGTGAAATGGAAGGTTTAGTTGAAATTTACTATGCTCGGCTAGAGTGCGCACGTTTTTCCCACCCCTTATATGCCTCTATCCAGAATTTGTCCGGGTTTTCCCTACCTAAAGCTACCTGAAGCTACCTATCCCATGCCTCGTGAAATGACTCCTGATCTGTGCCTGATCTGTGCCAAGTGTTCCAGTGCTAAGTGTCCCAATACCCCGTACCATTAACGCCTCCACCTAGAAACCGAGGAAATATGTAGCGAAAGGATCTGAGACACGCGAGACTTGTCGCGGCTCCAATATCCAAATGATTGGCCTTGTGGCTGACCTTTTTTTTTCAGCCTCTAGCTAGTTTCTCACGTCTTCACCGCAGTGGCAAGTAAGCATGCTTGCCGTTGCCGTTGCTGTTCCATGTCCATAGCCGTAGCTCTTATCATTCTCTTCTCGCCGGCCTCATACTCTTCATCACTTCTGCTCTATTCCGAACAGCCGAGCGAGGGCAATATTTCGCGTGTGGTTGTCATCATATGTTTGAAAATGTGCAACTTTGGTTTCAGTTCGAGGAGGTGTTGCTGCGCTTCCTCGTCCGCCCGCGCCTCTCCTCGTCGGAGTGGCTCGAGCTGGAGTTGGAGTCGTCTTCTACCGCCTCGCTATCGTAGGCGTAAGCGTAGTCGTTGTCATTTATCTTGAACAGGTCGGGCTTTGCTGGCCTACCCTCGTTCATGACCTATTTACCTATGGTTAATATCATGTGTTGTCTCAAAGCCTGAGTTGAAATAGGACTGAACATACTGTGCAGAGTTTACACCGCTCTCCAAATTGTCTCACTTTGTTCTGACAGTTGACTGCTCCCTGTCTCCGCGGTTAGTTGCTGCTGATGACGTATGTATGCGGGTTTCTGGTAACAACTAACATAGTAGTTGGCACAATAGCAATGCATTCTGCTGTTTGTGCTGGGCATGATATGATACTGGAGTTGGTGTGAGGAGTTGAGATGAAAGAGAGAGAGCAAGCCGAGTTGTTGAAAGGGTAAGCTCCAAAGCTCGAGACAAAGAGCTGTTATGTCTTCACAAATATCCAAGTTAAGTTAGAGTGGTCTCGTATAAGGACAGAATCAGAGATGTTTCTGGTATTGCAACAAGTTCAAGCATGAAAACTCTTTCCAGGACCTTTGCAAGGGATGGGGGAGCGATATGGTCTTTTATACAAAAGCCATGATTCATAGTTCCGTCAAGTTGGGGCTGACAATGAAAAAAAAGAATAATAGTGCACGGATAGATAAGGCGAGGTAGGTTAAGCTACTATGTACGCTACATACCTAGGTAGCTCTACCCTGCTCCGTCCGTCCCGATCGTGATCGTGCTAAGGTGCTAAGGTTTAGAGTAGCTCAGCTCCATCCACTGGTCTTGTTCCACAGCAGGCAGACCAAAAAGCAGCTGCACGACCCAAACGGACCTCGTCCCGTCAAACTCAAAACCTGGGGGTTGCAGGGCTCCACCCGCGAAGCAGCCCGCTCATTCCCGGTTTTCTGGACTCACACGATAGGATCGCATTTTGCATTTTGCACCCTGGCCAGCCTGCCAGTCCGTGAGGCACCCGGCTGCTTGGGACTTTCTTTAGGTTTGTTTGCTATGCTGCTTCACATACCTATTCATGCACCTTTCTCTAGATTGGTAGGTAGGAACAGGAATGCGTTACGTACATCGATATTACATCGATATTGTTACCAACCAGCCAACGCAAGGGTCAACCGGCGGAAGCATCATATGATAGGTACGAAGAGCTGTGCAGACAGTGCTGCGGTGCGCGTATGTGGCTTTCACAAGTTCGCATCTTCATATCCACCTTGAAGAGATGAATGAAATGGAAATGTTCCATTTCTCACTTTCTTACAACAATTCGAAGCTTTAACAACCGTGTCCCCAACCGCGTTTCGAACGGTTTCACCACTGGAGTTCTCGGAGTATTTCCCTTAGGCAGCCCACCCCTGGGCCCAAAATAGCATCTTACAAGACTCAGGTGCACGATCCGCAATATCCTGGTTGTACTAATACACTGGGGAGTCTCTCCACTGGGGAAAGAAATTCCCCGATCTCATTCTGGAACTTCCTAGGTTAGCTTCTTTAGCAATTGCCAATTGGTACTCAACGTCTCCCTCCCTCCTTTATCTGTCGAACCATTGTGATGTCAGGTGTAAGTAGGTAGCTGGATAGGTAAGCAAGTGAGAATTCATATGAGAGCCATGCATGACGCAGTGCTGCTCTGTCCTGCAGGATAGGTTATCGGGAAAGCCACCTAACCACCTAAGCTCCTTACATATCCTCTACATAATATTGACAGCAGGAAACTTAGATAAGTAGACCCGATGCAGCGGTAAAGGTAGAGGTAGAGCTTCAAACGCTCCTGTGCCGCGTGTCGCCTGCGAAGCAAACATCTAGCTCGAACTCAACTGCAGCTGCACTTGAAGCTGAAGAAAGAAATGAAAACGGCCGCAGCTAAGCCTAGGTCGAGCTCGATATCGGTTAGATATCCGAGAAACAAAGGATGAGCGGGACGATACCTAATATAGAAAGTTTATTCATTATTTATGGATAAACTCGACACGAGCTCAACAGCTTCTATTGGCGAAAAACAGGAGACAAGATACTGATAGCGCTAACGATCGTCAGAGCTAAACTCTCTGGTGGCAGGTTTTCGCCTCCTCCCGAGCGAACGGTACGATACCTAATACTCACATCCCCACAAGGCTTCAAAGTCAGAGAAGTGGTCTCATCTGTAATTCGATAAGTCCTTGCCATACCTCCGAATATATGTCCGAAGACTCCCTCGAGTCCCCTAAATAGACAGATGATAAGAGTCAGGTTAGTTCAGGGACACGCGTATGCTTTACCCTTTCTATATTTACCGAGTAACCTACAGCAGAGTAACGAGTTATGCCCTCTATAATGTCACGAGAGCTTCAACAGCATGATTTGTGCCCGTGCCTACGAGCATCCCACCGAGAGTAACGGGGTGCATTCGCTATCAACTCCGGTCACGCTATTAGGAGTCGAACCCCTTCTCAACAAAATCTCCCTTGAAAATTTTGATATATGCACTCAAACTGAGTACCTGCATACGCCTACATACATGCACAATGTAGACGTACATGAGCATGTGAAAGTCTTACCACCTCGTTGCGTTAGCTATCCCGCCGTTATCTAACGCGTACAACGTCTAGCTATCTCTCTACGCTTGACATGTGGGAAACCCGCGCGATTCTTCCCTAGACCTTATGCTAAACTTAATCGATCAAGTCCATCAAGCTCACAGCTACCAGCTTAGTCAAGGCTTGTTTACCATGCCTACCTATCTACCTACATATGTGCGGTCCGAATTGAGTACCTGGTTAGCAGTGCATGAATCACTGCATCAGTCTAGAAGCTCGCCGGTCCTCTCTCTCGGGACCGCGAAGCGAGCGCGATTGGATGGTAGGTGTGCGCCTTGCTTGCTCTGAAGCCCATTAGCTCCATCTCCAAGCTCTAGGCCTTAGTCTTGAGTTGAAGCTTGAGGCATGAGTAGGTAAATACCTAGGTAAAGTAAACAAACAAACAAATACCAACATTACCCCACGAAGTCCTAGATGGGGGTTCTTTTGCCAACGCCTATTTAGCTCCGTGCAGCTTCATGTCGTCGGCGTAATAGACAACCAGCAATTCGTATAATTTTAGAGTAGCCAAAAGCGAAGTTGACCTGTTTACGAATGTGTATGCGCCTGAAAAAGACTAGGTAGGTAGTTTGCATCTCATAGAAATAGCACACAGACTCTTCTCAGTTTCGCGAAAGTCTTCCAGTTTTCAGAGATCTTCGGGTTCTTCGATTGTGATTACGGTAGGTTGATTCCCTACTACTAGGTACGTAGATTCTAGATGAGCATCCTACCCTCTCTCCCTTCTCTCCTCTCCCTAGCGAGGCACGTAAACGTCCGGAATCGCCTCTCTCCTCCCGTTCGTCTCATATTCTACTTTCTCCTCTCCTCTTCTCTTCTCTTACGACAGACCATGCTTGCTACCGCCTCGTCGAAAATCTCCCCACTCACTTCAGGTACTTAGCGGCACTGCAGCAGACTGGCCCGTCACCATCACTTCTCTCCTACTCCCACTCCTTATACATAGGCAAGCAACCGTGGCTGCCGAAGGGCCTGGTCAGGTTCCAGCGAGAATCCAAGTTTCAAAGTCCGGTCCGCGGCCTCGGCGAACCTTTCAATCCGGGAAAAGGGGGGGCTTTAAGACGTTGATTAAAAAGAGTTTGACACGATTTCCTCGCTACCGAAAGAGACACACATTCTCAAGAAAACGAGGGCGCAGAAAGGAAAGGAGAAGAAAAATTTGAAATATGCTGTCGATGCCATGCTTGATGATGATTCGCATGCTTTGCTTATCCAGTATTCCTGGTCCTACAACACAACGGTCTGGGCCGAATTAAAGTGTCCCCCAAACGACCAAACGAAAAGCCAGGCATGGCTTAGGAGCGAGCAAGAATGCCCGCCGTAGGTCTTGATTCGTAGCAGTAACGCGAAGTATACATTACGCAGTAGGTATCTCCGACTTTCGATTGTTCTTCCAGAAGTCGAGCGCGGCAACCACGTCACTTCCACCTTCATCCTCGTACGCAAATAAGATCTGCAAAAGATTAGTATTCTACACTATAAAATTTAAAAATGAGAAGGGACATACCTCGTGTGTACTACTGTGTAGCATCCGAATGTTCTTATGTGGCACGATATGAACCGCACCGCTCTCAATGTTCCTAAGCTCGATGAAGTTCGGCTCGAACGCCAGGATCCAAGGATAAGAGAGCGCGAAAGCTTGTGGCATTCCCTCCCAGTCGATGCGCCACTCCGGTCTCGCCCTCCAGCCGTTCCTATTGACGAAGAACGAGAACTCGGTGTAGTTTAGAAGGAATTCTCCATTAAGTCGCTCGATGTGAACTGGTTTGACACCTTCCTTCCTTGCGACGAAGTCGAGTGAGGTATCGGCTTGGTCCAGCAACGACTGGGTTTCGAGAGTTTCAAGCGAGACGACTTCAAATCCTCTAGCACATGCCACGCACAGCTTGCTCTTAAGAAAGTGGACGGATGACGATTCGGTGGGGATGTAGAATTCCTTAAATGCTTTCAGCTCATCCTGGCCCGCGTTGAACATCTTGCCAAATCCTTTCTGCTTCTTCCCCTTGCTCATTGAGTCGTTAGGCTCGTACACCTTGATCGTTGTCGAAAGCGCGCTAGATTTAACGCAGCAGACTAGATGCCTACCCAGACAGATACCTGTCTTGAAGAAGTTGCAGTTGCTCTGAATCTTCTTCGGTCGTTTCGCCAACGCAGGCTCGTTCGGATCTAAGGCGTTCAGTGAGTACGAGAATAGCGTCTTGTTTGATAGCACAAGCAATAGGCCATATTCTTCCAACACATCAACCTGGGTAACGTGCTGTGCTTCGATGACCCTCTTAGGTACTTGGTCCTTAACCTTTCGATCTGACACATAGATGCCATGATCAGTGCCATATATGAGTTTACGACCACCATCTGCAATTTGGTTAATATGTATGCGGCACCATTAGAGTATTGTAGTGCTTACCGAAAGGCGTCACAGCATTAACCAGATTTCCAGCTTGGAAGAAATTGGAAGAGAGGTGGTTGACGTTGAAGAAATCGGCACGTGATCGAAGACGCTGTTGAGCGGTATCGATGAATTCGAGCCACTTCTTCCTGGCCGTTTGATTCGAGGCATACAAGACTTGCTCGTAGTAGTTCTTGCCCAAATGCCTGAATGTTATAGGCCAGCCTTCAGCACCCTTCTTATCGGTATCTTTGCCTCGGAAAGGTAGATTCGATGATGCTCGTTTAACACCCGATTGTGGAATGACCTCGTCCATCTCTTTAATAGAGAGCAATTCTAATGGTATAGGCTGTACAGTTAAGAGTTAGCAATCAAATTTTGGCACGTTAGTAATATTCTTAAACTCACTCTCCTATATGCTTTCACTTCTTCACCCTTGCCGACCTGTTTTATTCGCACGAGAAGAACAGCATGATCAAACAGGAAAGCAGTGATATCTGTAGGATCCGTGGGTGTCTTCTTGAACTGAGTCTTGAATACTAGCTCACGACCATCTTCCGTCAACTTTAGGTCAACGCGATCAGCAGGCCGGAACTTCAGTTGTTCGTGAAGACGACGCAGGTTGAAGCGGTTTTCCGCTTTACCAGACTCGGCATTGACCCTGCTTAGCAAGTCACGAATCGTAACCAGGACTTTCGGAATATCTTCCTTATCAGGATTGCCGTCTTCCGTATACTTCAGAACGTTCTCCAGGAGCAATGGGTATCGCGCCAATCTTGTGGTGGGCTTTGTCAAGTAACCGTTCAGTTCCAGTTTCCTAGACTCCTTTCTTCGTTCGATCTCCTCGACGAATTTGGAGAAGTAGGGGTTGCTCGATCGCTCGTTCTCGAATTCAAACTTGGCCTCCAGTTGCTTGGATCCATACAAGATAAATGGTTCGAACTGAGGAACAATCTCCAAGAAGATATCGCCCAGGTTCCTGACCACCGGATGCTTTTGCTGCCTTTCCGTCAAAGCCTTGGCAAACCTAGAGCTGACATTGTGAATGCTCGGATGATCGATAATGTTGCTGAAGATATTCTGCACCACCTTGTCCCTTCGTGGGGCAGGAATTGGCGAGCCCTTGGAGCGCAGCGGCAAGATCCAGAAGTCTCGGAGGTATTCGAGATCCTTAACAAAGTCTCTTTCTGTGTAGCAAATCTCGGAAATAACCTCCTGTCTCTTCTTTTCTCTGTCGCCAACACTCTCCGCAATTTCTTTAGGAACAGTGTTGATCCAGAGCTTCTGCTCATCCGTCTGGTCGACATCGTCGTTGATGGTAGCGTCTTGATCTTTTCGTAATCCCACCTGTGGCTTGAGGTTCAGTCGGGATACCTGTTCCAATCTTCGAGGGCACGCGATGGAATAGCACAGCTGGTCTCTTGTGCAGGTAGGCGAGTAGCATTCGGAGAGCAAGACGAATACGCCATTGACGGGATGCTTCTCTTCCGGTTCGTCCATGAGTGTCTCCCTGAACTGGTACATCTCGGCCGACGAGTCTCGCAGTCGGTGTTCGTAGGTGACATCGTGAAAGAACTTCTGCGCATCTAAGGCCCGACCAAGGAGCAAAGCTAGGTTCCTATCCGTAGTCCTGATGATGTACGAGAGCACATCAACAGCTTCAGAACCGCTGAAGGCATTCTTGTATGTCAACTCGTTCTTGGTCCGCTCGCCCGTGATGATCTTCTGTCGGAAACATTCGCCGACCTTGGAGAGAAGAGCAGGGTAGACTAGGGGCGGCCGGATCTTGGCTGTAGGGGGCCGCTCGCCATCCACGGATCTCGACGATATCGACGGTCGGTGTGCTAGCTGCTGGCGGGCTTGCTCCGAGTTCTCAGGCACAATAGTGCTTGCCATTGACATGGTGCGGCTGTGGTCACCGGCAACAGTCGAAGATGCCATGCTCATTGTCCTCGTTGCGGTCCCCGGCGCAGGAATGAATCCGTTCACCCCTGGATATCCACCTACATTTCCGTTCGTCGTAGGTGTCTCGTTCGAAGGAGCTCTCATGCGATTGGGAATGACTCGGCCACTCATCATTTGGTGTGCGTCGCGTTCGGGAGGATAACCGGTCATGGTCAAGGACCTATCATCGTGACGATCGGGGACTACTCGTCCTTGCGCAGTCGTCCTCGAGGACATGTTGTTATTCGGAGACTGTCTGAAGTTATTTTGAGAAGATTGGAACGATGCCGGTGGTGATTGGTATGCCGGTTGCCGTGGCACACTTGCTAGAGACTGGGAGCGATAAGGGTCGTCACGCATAGCAGGTGCAGAACCAGGCCCGCCTTGATACATTCTAGGAGCCGGGTTTCGCGGGGGATAACCTGACGGAGGTTGACTTCTTGGATCGAATCGGGGTCCTTGTTGTGGTGGGGGACCAGGATACGGTCTTTGATTCGGACCGGGAGGAGGTGGCGGCCTCCCGTACTGGCCCTGGCCCTGTCCCTGGCCCTGTCCCTGAGGGGGGTAACCTCCAGACGGGTTTCGTTGACTCTGGTAGTACCCATTGGCCATGCTCGTATCCATTGTTCTAGTTCGCGAATTGGGCGCTACCGACTCCTCGTAGCCTCCTGCCCGCTGAGGTCGTGGAGGTGGGCGGCGCTGCATGTCAGGTGTATTGCTAGACATGGACGACATAGAGGACATAGTGTGGGTTCTTCCATCTTGTGGCGGCACATGCGGCGACATGCCAGCTGGCGACGACGAAGTCATAGTGCCAGTACGGCCCGGAGGGGGATGAGCGCCAAAAATGTTGGAGAAAGCATCGTCTCGTCGATTATTGGAAGGCGGGCCATATCGCCGTTGATCGTACTGGTATTCAGCCATTCTCGAGGTCCTAAAGGGTGGGAGAGAAGTTGAATGGTCAGCAAGAAGTAAGAAGTGAGTGAGCTGATACGTCGGCGAAGCCTTATAAGCGATGAAAAATTGTCGAATGGCATGGCAAATGCCCTGGAACGTTGCACAAAACACCACTCGCACCGCACTTACACACACTTACACACTTAAGACGCGCAGGTGCGTGCATAGCATAGGTGCATCTTCGTATCCATCAGGGGGAGGGGGGGGAAGAAAGTGGACTTACTCTTTACAAGAGCCTAGGCGGCCGAAAGCCTAGACAAGAGACCAGCGTCGTCCACAGATGGGAATAAAAGGGGGTGGTTGCCGACAAATGGACGACGGACTTCCTCACCGCCGTGGTGGTCGGTGGACGGGGTGGATGGCCTCGATTGTGTCGGACGTTGCGAGCGATATCCTGATATCTTTTTCTCTTCTTTCGTTTTCCCCCCAAGATATTTTTTTCCCTTTTCCCTTTTTCCTCGCCTAAAAGACCGGCCTCCCACTCAATCAATAATTGATTGCGAATCGCCAACGATTAGGGGATGCGAGTTGATTTGGCGGAAAGTGACGAGCACGACGTCGGCATCGAATCGAATAGGTGCGTGGACCGTGAATTCTTTTTTTGAAAATAGGATACCTAGGATAGGATAGGATAGGATAGGAAGGGAGAGGTCGGGTTAGGTATGGAGATGGTGGTAGGAGGATTTGTGATGGAGCGCTGCAACTATGTACAATGTACGGTAATCTGTACAAGTCTCCGTTCCCGTCCCAAATGGAAAATGGAAAATGGAAAATGGAACTACTGATTGATATGTTCAAGGATTGCGCTTTCCAAGATGCAAGCCAAGGTCGACTGACAATCCACTGGCATTCCCACTGGCAACTGCAGTCTGCCAGCCACTAGTCTCAACCCCCCGGCTTATCGTCGGTATAACCGTCAAAACGTTCAGGTACCCTCCTATCCGAACCTCTAACTTTACGCTAAGACCGACACATGCGATCATGTTAGCGCAATACCTCGTGTCATGGGACTACTAATTCAGGTACGGTTGAGATAACAGAGTTTTAAGAAACCTTACATAGGTAGGTAGGATTCAACGTTAAAAAACCACATGCAATGGAAGAAATTGAATTGACATTTCCGGCAGCAGCGGAACCGAATGTACGCTCGGATATTGACACATGCATCCACCTAGCTAGCTCGCAAAATTTTGGATTGGGATGACGACTTCACTATATGTATGTATGTAGGTATTCGTAGCTACATACATACGGAGATACCGACCATGTCTTGTCTCTTTCTGCGCAATCAGAAGGAATACGACGACTTCATATTCAAAATTACTATCTAATGTTTCACGTACCTAGTCCTCGAAGAATCATTCCTTATTAAATACATATCCTGCGATCATTAATCAATCTCATCAACATCAACCTACCTAGTCTGCTAGTGCTCGGGTCTAAAGACGATAGCTCATGCACAATTACTGGCAATGCAGTTGAATAACCGTTATATGTGGGGTCGGGGTTAACAATGGTCACCAATTGGCTAAAAAGATGTAGCTTTCATATTACATAACTTTCGAATCACGTGACGTCGGTCCAGTAAGGTTATTGGGGAGCCTCGATGCAACTTGCAAGGCAGCTAGCTAGCTTCATAACATAATACCCTTTTTCTATGCTCGACAGGTTCGACGACGACAACCATATCCGCGACACCCCACGAGCCCCATCCAATTTCTTTTCTCAACTGCATCATAAACGTCCATCGAGCCAATATGTCCACCATGGCCGACGACTCGGCAATCGCGCCCAAGTTCGCGCCCTTTATCGGCATGGTAAGCTTCCCCTAAGCCGTAGGAAGAAGCATCTAGGCTCTAAAGTTGGAACGGTGTACTGATGGCATTTTTAATTGCAGGCCGGTATTGCAGCCGCCATGATCTTTGGCAGTATGTAGCATCCACTCCGCTCGATCCTACTCGTAAATCACCTCGTGCTAAGAATAAAATCGTAGGCATCGGAGCAGCGTACGGAACAGCGAAGTCAGGAATTGGTATTGCCGGTGTCGGCACGTTCAGACCAGACCTGATCATGAAGGTTCGTGATAACCTATATCGAATCACTATATAATTTCCAATATGCTAACGCGATGTGGTTTTTGCTGTATAGTGTCTAATTCCCGTCGTCATGTCCGGAATTATCGCCGTCTACTCTCTGGTCATTGCCGTCCTTATTGCCGAAGATATGGGCCCGCCCTCGCAAAAAAGCTATAGTTTGTTCAGGTATATCTTCAACGTGCCCTCGAGCGAGCGAGACGGGATACATGGAAACTAATCAATATTGGAATAGTGGTTTCCTGCACCTAGGATGTGGAATCTCGGTTGGGATGACAGGTCTTGCGGCTGGATACTGCATCGGCATCGTCGGTGACAAAGGTGTCCGCTCGTACATGGAACAGTCAAGAGTATTCGTCGGCATGGTTTTGATCCTTATTTTCGGAGAAGTTCTCGGTCTCTACGGGTAGGTCCACAGAGTCACCCCGTGTCCTCTCACAGCATCATTACTAATTACGCAGTCTTATCGTTGCCCTTATACTCAACACGAAGAGCAGAGGTTAAACTTGCAAGTTCATATGCCACATCACGCGGCAAACATCACTCACAGCTGTCATCAAATGTTCATACCAAGGAGCAAAGGCAAGTAGGGTCTGCAAAAAGGCAAAGTGTAATCAATAAATGCATGTTCGAGGGCGTTTCATGGGTATGTAGAACTACGGGTGACTATTTTTGAACCGTTGACGGTTGGCAGGTCAAAATTTGGTCAGGTTGGCCTACTATAGACCTCCGGTAGAGAACAAGAGAGCTCGCGATATTATAACTAAAAGGCCGTAATCACACACTTCCGCCACAAACAAGTTAACGTTTAAACTGTGTTAAATTGATACTAAAAATATGAGCTGGCTAGCTATCATAGCCTAAATGAATGATAGAAGTAAGACGATTCCCATCCGACATATCTCGTGACCTCGTCCATTCATCTACATGAATACCTCACGTGCTGAAACCCCCATCCGAAGAGAAATATGTTACCTGAACCAATCTAGCTTGCCCCCTTGACGCCAAAAAGCAGCGCCGCCCAATGCAAATGAGGAGGAATAACCGGAAGAAATATGTCCTTAAAAAGGAGTGGAAAGAACGGAAAGATGCTAATACCAGTCTTAATTCCTCAAATCTCCTCCGCTGGGCAAGGTTGGCAACTTCGATATTGCCGTGCTGAGAAAAGCTTCCTGCGTGTGCAAGATTTCGCAACTAACTTATCGGCCGAAGCGGCGGGCGAGCCTCCCGCGGCTCTCGATGTTGCTGCGAAAGGCATTCCAGCTTTGGTCGCGCACGTCCCAATCCTTTGACTGGCCTGCACATTTCAAGAATCATTAGTATTCCAGCACATGAATTCTACAACGGCCGAGCGAGCTGAGCCATATGTCCGGAGTAGACTCACCAAGGAACCAGTCCCATCGCCTCTCCTCACGAATCAGAATATCGTCGCCATTCTGCCTAGCCAGTCTCTCACGTCTTGCTCTCGCTGCCGCCTCCTCACCAACTAAATGTGGGTCTTCGAGGGGTCGTACTTTGTCTTCGGCTTCCTCTGCTGCGGCGTTGGCAGCGTTGATACGATCGATCGCAGAGCGCAAGGCGTTCTCGACTCCACCCCAGCCGTGTCGTCCACCGGTGGCTGCGGACACGCGGCGGTGAGCCACCCTTTGGTAGTGGCGGGCCGTGGGGTTGCTGTTCATGGACGACCAGGTCGGGATGGAGAAGTGGTTGAGCTGCGGCACGTCGTTGCGGCGGCGCGGCGAGGGTATCCGTGGCAGACCCGCACCCGGCGCAAACGTCGAGGTCATCGGGGTCGGGGTCGGTGCCGAGGAGACGTTGAGCATAGACGACGAGGCATTGTAGCGTGGCGGCGACGCCAGGGACGACTCTCGCGGCTCCGGCGGTGTGTACTCGGGAACGCTCTCATTCGTCGGCAGCGTTGAGTGGTACGACGGCGCTTCGGAGACTAGGGGAAGTCCCTCAGTTAGCACTCCGTACCATACCTCCGGGATTAGCAAAATGCAGCCTTACTATAAGACGGAGCCGCCGAGCGGATAGATGCCGTCTCAAAATCCTCGGCACCTAGCCGTTCCAAACGGGAGTACCCGTTATGAATAGCGGTTTCGGTAGCCATCGTGTTAACTGGAAAGATAAATCTCGCAAACGAAATGCGACAAGGTAGGAAGTGAGCGTCAGGGAGGAAGAATCGGTGAGAAGGCTTTGCACATCTGGTCCAACAGTCTCCTTATTATTCAAATCCGTCACACGGGAAGTGACCTGGTAAGTTATTAAGGGAACGGTGAATCAGAAAATCGTAATCATAGAGTCAAAGTACGATAACAGATCGATACTAGATAACCTCCCTCAAGGCAACGGCTAAGTAGGTACCTAGGTTTTGGTGTGGTAGCCCGACTTCAGAAAGGTCAATGTAACTTGTAAGTAGGGTTCACACCGATAAACACTAGTCACGATGAAAGGGAGCACACCACTACCAAGCAGCACCCTCCAGGTTCGGCCTAGATAAACCTTGAAGAAGTAGTCGAGGTTTATGCACACGTGAGAGGTGCAGAGGAAAGAGGAAGGGTTGGCTAAGATAGGGAAGGTATGGAATGACAAGGACGGAAGCGAAGAGGGTGGGAGACACACATAGCCATCCACCACCCACCACGGCGGAATGGGGTTTACATATACATATGTAGGTATGTATGTACATACTTATGCACGATGCTACTGGTCTCACTCGTCTTGCTGCCGTGCTACCTTCTATCCAGGTCCGAGCTGCGTCACGATAGACACCTGTGGGACCCGTGAAGCCCCGGCCTTTTGGTCCTTCGTACCACGAGACAAATCATCGTATCAGCTTAAACGACTTCTCTACATTGGAAGTCTGTGATCGTACATCTTGCCGATACCCGAGCGTTGACAGATCACTTTGTTACTACGAGGAGAGCAAGATATCTCCATGTAGGTAGCGAGGGGTGGACGGGCAAGAGAAAGAGGAACAGAACGATAGGTAATCACACAGTCCGAGGCAGATATTACGACAGCTCAGCAACCCCACCTTGCCCTATTAGGTGAGATTGTGTTTGTCTTATAGGTTGAGGTGAATCTTATCAGCCCCATTTCCCCAAGTCATGGGGAATGATTGGGGGAGGGGCATTGTGATTAGATCCAAAGGGATCTAGCTAGACTGTGTAAATATCTGTCAGTTTGGTAGGATCTACTGCAGGAGAAAGCTGAAGGAAGCGTGGCTGCATTGTAAGCCTTTGGGGGGTTCTGTTGGAGTTCGTTTTCGTAGCCAGCGGGGTTTATCGGCCATATACAGTGTATAGATTATCGTGATGTAGGCTGTAGCGGGGTAAGTGTTCCCCCTAAGTGCATGTGGGCTTTCTTGGATTCTTGGAACAGGGGTACGGATTACATATCATAACCAGGTCTGAGTGAGCTGAAGAACAATAATACCGCAATTCTGTTGAGGAATCATAATGACGGCACCGAATCATCATAAGGGGAAACTGAGGAATAGTAATATTCATGATATATCCATTGGGCAATGAGGTTACTCCATATAGGTAAGTGTACAGTTTATAAATTTCGTTGTTTGGCTGCCCTGGCGTTCCTGGCTAAATATTCCAGGTTTATGTCTGCATGTTCTAGCAATGCACAACGGCCCGCTTGGAAACCTGCTGGAGCTTGTTTGAGAAACAAGACAGCGCATACTCAACTATCTAATAGGCTCCTATGTCCGTCATTAAATTTGAGAGCTACCTACCTGAGGAATAGGATTGGTTTCGTATAAGAAAACGCATAATAAGTACTAGGTATGACATATCGGTGTATGGCAGACAACTGGAGCCAGCAGCCTCCAAATTCATTAGTATCTGGTAATACATACAGTCGTGTTATTCGACCATGGTGCCTCCTGAATTTTAGTCGTTTTCATTTCTTCACTACATACCTTATTTTCATACGCGGCCCGCAACACACGTGTACATAGTAGACTTCACACGCCTTCGGGACGAAGCCTGTCCCGTCTTCCCGCGAATTCCCTCCAATCGGTTCAGCATGTGTAGAGCATAACACAGCCTCAGGAGGTACGTTATGCCTGCAGGTCTAGATCGAAAAGTGCTATAAAGAGGCCGAGTAGTTGCTTGGAAGGCTCCACAGCGAGAGCCGGTTTTTCTCGTTCCTGAACCGATATCAGCTCCCGCAGGCTCGGCAGTAACCTAAGGATTGGCTGCCTCTCTGCCAACCGCTGAGAATAACCTCCGGCTCATGCTAGCTCGTGCGTGTGTTTCCTAATTGGGCAACATGTCACCTGCAACACTCGCGTGAGACTTGGCCGACAACCTTCAGAGACGCGAAATTCACGATCGGGTTCAGATGACAGTACTGCATTGCAACCCCCAGGAGCATGACTTCGAAGCACTGAACCAGGTTAGATAAGAGCGAAACATTCTAGATAGCATTTATCTTCAGCGAGGTAGTTCTAGGAAGCTCTCTTATTAGAGCAGCCCGAATAATGATTGTACTAGCGTTTGCCATGCATCATCCTCTTTCTAGAGTGTCATCTTTCCCACGATAAAAAGACCGTTGCCATTACAGTCTACTATCCTCAAGCCGTAGTCCCATGAATTATTTGTACAAATTCCCGTTGTCATGTACGTCATGCCCAAAATCCAGTATTGTAAACCTCATTCTGAAAGCCAGCTACCCCAAGTTCATCAAGTTCCCCAAACGACAGATCCCCGCCCAATCCAAAGTGTGTATGCTGGCCATGACCAATCCAATAATATCAATCTTACAACGAAAACGTATGTGCTTCTTGAAATATGTCACGACGGTCTGTCTACCATAGCCGACGTTGGTAGTAAATCGGTTGATTGCCTTCCGACAAGCGTCGGATCTCTTCTTTGATCTGCTGTCTCCTCTCGGCCCTGCTCATCGGTTTCTGCGCGTTTGCAGCGCCGTCTTCATCCTGCTGCGCTCTCCCACGGGACTCGGTAATATCATCATCCCTCACCGGCGCAACCGGTCTTCGTGGCTCTGGTTTTTCGTCTGGGAACGAGGGCCGCACAATGATGATATCCTCTTCGTTAGAAACCCCCTTTCTACGTCGCCCCCCTAGTCTTGGGTCGTCCAGCGAGACCACGGTTCCATCTTCGAGCTCAGTCGTCGACTTCTTGAACCGATCCGGCAAGTATATCTTCGGGCTCGGTCGTGGCTGTCTGTTGGATATGATCGCCGTCCGCAGATCTCTAAGCGTTCGCTGCTGGATCACATATCCGCTGAAGAACAGGGCTGCGGTACATAAAACCACTGTAGGATGCAAGATGCATATTAGCCGGCTGTGGGTTTGTTTGTATTTTTCTGCAGGGGTTCACCGTACCAATTCCCGACGAGATCAGAACCGAAACTTGCGACGACGTCAATAGCATTCTCCTCTAAAATGGCAGAATATCAATATATACTCGAAAATGTTTAGGAATGCATGTATAATGAAAATTTGTAGGTTTTTGAATGTGTAATTCGACAGTGAGGCCCCTTGAGAGCGAAGGCGTAAGAACCTGTTTTAAGATACGAATATCCTGTTTTGTCCCTGACCTCGTGTCTCCCCGGCAACGAAACCAACACCATCGGCCGGGGTCCGGCTTGGCGATCTGGCCCGATCCGATCCCAGATCTTTTAGTGAAACCATCGCGGCGACATTGTTCAATTTTGATGTTCACATTTCATACAAATTACTTTGACAAAAATGATAAATCTCTTCCACAATCTATCTTTTTGATTAATTACCTGCTATTATCATCACTATCTACAGAACACTTATCTCTGTTCATGTATCAACACCCCACTACTCATTTCCACTCCAAGCTCTTTCCTCTTGGGGCAAGTTTGCTCTCCGCTTTGCTTACACAGACTGCATCTCCAGGCCACGTAATCTTTCTTTACCTCGGGCTTGATTGTATCTTGATAATGTCAAACAGTAACTCGGCTATGCTTAGCCTAGCGATCTAAAATTTCGATGTGACATTTAGGTGCCGAATATCCGACGATAACAGCGCTGTTTCTCAAGGTTTTGTCCCATCACAAAAAAGACAATATGAGTACAGTTACAACAGCTATGTTGGGGCAGGCGTTAACATCTCACAGCATAAATTCACCTGTGGAGTATTACCATTCACTACGCCAGAAGCCTTGTACCTATGACAAATTATTACCTACCTAAGACTTACGAGTATTGTTTAGGTAGTGTGTTGATGAATTAACAGGTCAAATCATGGGAGACCCTAGATGTCAGAGTCTAGTGGCAGAGCCGCCAGGGACCAGGGGCCTGAGTCGATAGGGGCTCAGTAACCAGGACAAAGAACTCTCAGGTATATGGACCCGGGACCTAGGTACTCGCGGCCATCAGTAGGGCTCTCGTACCATAAAGCAGTTACTTCCTAATGCATAACGATGCACTGCGACAGAATAAAGAATCTGGTATACTATGTAGATAGGTAGGTAAGTAAGATTTGGGATTCGGAGATAGCGCTTTCTGTCCCTACATAATCTATAATTTTATTACCACATAACTGATCGCTTTTACCTATCGAATTAAACCGGTTTATTGAAATTACGATTGTATTTCGTTAACTTTCTTGAAAAGAAAATTAAAAAAGCAGTATTGTTACGTATTCAGCGGTGCCCATTTGAATAGGTAAGAAAAAAGATCAAAAGATATGGCGGTGCTGGGAATCGAACCCAGATTTACACGGTAATAGTATGTTGTCCACAACGTGTTGTACTGACCATTATACTACACCACCCTCGAAAGGTGTTCGCTTATTGCTGGAATTTCCATTTGCAAAGCTGCCATATAATCCGTGCGTCTCTACGCCATTGGCTTAGCTGCGAAGCAAAAAAGCCGGTGTTTAGCCGGTCGCATGTAATCTTCGTCGTTGGTAATCGGAAACCCAAGTTACTATAGGTAGTACATGGAAATAGCACGGTCACGATAAATTAACAGGCATCGCATGTTTGATATTTCTTTATTCCGGGTATCTACGCCTGTCTACCTCTTATTTACCTGCATTACTTGTACTCGTGGAATATTTCAGCTAACCATAGGAACATCTGCCAACGTAGTCGTCTCACTGCTCTGCCCTTCGGGGCTCAACCTCTTCCAAATGAGTTGATTTTGGTAGCTATACGCAAAAACATGAATGCTACCCGATCCATCGCTAACAGCCCGGGGAGGACCTGCAAGAGAGCCATTTATTAAGACCTCGAAGTCGTTTGCGGGTGTCCAGCTATTTGAAACGCTGTCGAAGGTCTTGTGCAGCATAGAACCATCTTCTCTCAAGGCGAACACGTCTACGCTATCCGAAGTAGCACTGATGGCGTCTGGCTGGCCTTGGACTTTCATGTCACCACTGATGCGAGTCCAGCTAGACCAAGTCCCATTTCCGTCATTGTATGAGAGGTGCCAAAGTCCGGCGTCGCCGCCGCGAGCAAATACGTCGATGACTCCCGGAGTGCGCGAAACAGCCACCGGAGGCGTCGTGACGAAGCCGCGCAAATCCTCGTAGTCGGACCATTTCGCGGCCTCGGAATCCCATGATGCATGTAACAAGTGACTGTTTGCCCTAGAAACAGCGAAGATATCGAGGCGCGAATCGTTACCGTTCCACGCGATCACCGAAGGCGTCATGGGCTGTAAGTCGGGTCCTGGAACTTCTATTAAATTAGACCAGCCGTCTTCGGGGTGCCACTGAAAGTAATGGGCCGCGAGTCCCGAGTCCCCATTGCTCAAATAGAAAACTTTCAAGGCCTCGAATGACGTGTCGTATTGCACTTGGGCGGGAGAGCCGACTACATAGTCGTTCCCGAAGTAGTACCAGTCATCCGGACTGATCATGTTCCAAAGCTCATCCGCAACATGGTATTTGCGATAGGCATTGCCCTTCCCATTGATGTAAATTTCGGTTTGATTCGAACCATCCGTTATGCGATGATTTACGGCGACAGATGGTGCGCTGTTAGTATCGACAAGGCCACCCACAAGCTCCATCTCTCTTCCCCTTGGTAAGAAGTCGCTCTCGGATGTCGCGTTGGAATTTCGATATTTACGATATATTGGGTCCGTATCGTTGTTCGTCAAGGCAAAGATTTCGAGGTGGGGATACCCCCAGGAGATAGCCGTCGGTGAAAGACCTGGCGCCACGCTTGTAGGACTGCCAGTCATCTCAGCCCCAGAAGATCCCACGCCTTCGCCGTCTTGCGCTTGGCCCCCTTGACCGCTTTTATCTTGTGAGCTATCAACAATTTGCATTTGTCGTGCCAGTAACTTACCTAGGACTCGTCGTAGCTGGTGACGACGTCGGCGACGATGACCGGTTCTTCGTTCCCACAACAGCGCCAACAATCACACCAACGAGGACTATAGTACAAGCGAGTGCGATGAGTATAATCTTCTTGATCTTCTTACTCGGTGGCGGCGAAACGCTCTCGTTTGCTACAACGCCTGCTTGGGGAATCCCCTTCTCTCCTTGTTCAGTCTGGACGGGATATTGCCATTGCTGGTCCGGATTCGTTGCTTGGAGTCCAGATTCATAATTTTGCACGACTTCAATTCCGGCCTGCTCGGACTGGTCGTTATGATAGACGGTACTAGCCATGGCGAGGCAGCTCTCATTACAAATACGACTTACGAAGAAGAAATACAATAGCAATAGTTCCAAAGAAGCTATGTCCTCAGCCTGTCTTGTCCATATCCTGCCCTGGCAGGAAAATAAACACAGTCCCCTACAAGGTTACAATTGTTGGTGCAAGTCCTTGGCCCCTGCAGATCCTCGCCGATTTCATTTGTTCGTGTTGGTTGTGATGACACTCGGACACGAAACACCATGGGTTGTGACACTAACCGCTGATTTAAATCGTCTAAGACACTTCGAACAAAGCAGGGTCTAGGAAATATGTGGCCGTGGCGGTTATGCGACTCGATGCAGTCTGCAGGAGTAAATTAGGTATTATTGCTTTCAGCACGGATAAGTGCAGGGTGGTTGGATGAGCACCTAGAGCTTCGCCGAGTTGGCTCATTAGACAGGTCTTCCTGGTTGCAAACTCATGGTTTGTACTCTGCGACAACGGGTCTGATAAGTGGTGAATTTATCCGAGCCTTGGTTTGTAGCTTCAAGACATATACTGAGAGACAAGGGCTGATATAAGGGGCTTGGAATCATAGAGGTTCAATTCAACTAATAATTCTCTAGGGTCCTAAGGTCCTTGATCCCTCTCTCTCTTTCGAGGGGAATCGCTGACCTACCTATCTATGCCCGCTCTAATAGATACAAGATCAGGCCGCGATCTCGATATTAGGCATTGTGGCGTTATGGCCAACCCGTCTTGCAGGTCGTCCTATTCATGGCCACCCTCTCAAGACCGTGCAGTAAATCCAGCCGTCACCCTTTATATTGCTTCGAATCAGTAAACACCTGCATGATCTCTCTATCGTAAGGTCCGGATGTCCGTCAATAACCTCTTGGCGCATCTAGCCGTGTGACATTGGCTCATTAGACAAGTTGCAAACTCACGGTTTGTACATACTTTGCAACACCGAGTCTAATCAGGGGTGACCTTATCCGAGCTTTGGTTTATACATGTAGTTTCAAGCGAGTACCGTGAGACATATAATGAGACTTGTGGCGGTGGTTCATAATAGAAAAGCATAAAGGCATAAGTCAAATTCCAATGATATTATATTACCTTGAAATAGTATGTTTATTCTGAAGAGCAATTTTCTTGAGCCAACACCTTACCGAGTTCTATGTTAACGCATCTGATAAATATTACGATGCGAGCCTCCACTGTGGTTTTCTCTCAAGCATCTGATCTCTAGGTGTCCATATCATCAGGCTCTATGTCTACGGCCACGGCTTTAGATAACGCATCGTCAGAGCAAAAGATCCAAGTCTCAACTCGATTTCTGGATGGGGTCCTGAACATATGATCTGGACGAGCTACTCGCAGACCTGCCAAAGTTCCACGGACATTTCCTTAATATTGTTACGCGACGGAACAGGACCTGGGGACGACGAGGCAATGGGTCAAAAGAAAAAAGTTAAAGGTAAAACCACATAAATATAAGGAGACAATTTTGCCGTATTCTTCTAGAGTGAAGCCAATGTAGATTGTTTATTGCCTTCACTAGTACATACTAATTGCCCGATTAATTGCAGCTGCTCTTGGCTTCCTACCAACGGCAGCACCCTACGCCTTTATTAACAGCCTGGTCAAAAATATCAGCACCGTGTGCAACAACCTCAATCAGATCTTGAGGTGATAACCTTAGTATAATGACACGATCGATGTTTTCATGTGCTCATCGTACACGTTTCTGGGTGTTCCGTTAGTTTAATTATGGTGTTCTCAGGCTATTGTAGGACCAATGCAGGAAATATCTACGTGTCACCGTTTGCATGGAAGCAATAAATAGCAACGAAAGTAAATTTTAATAGCTACGATTAAATGTTTGAAGGCACATATCCGGGATGAAGATACCAGGCTTTATTACATGAAACACATTCCTTTTAGGCCATACCACCGACCATCCCCTATTTTTGCTGCCGTCGAAGAAAGGAGGAAAAAGCCTCCTAGTAACCATAATGAAAGGGAAGAGAAGCCATCCGCAATAGCCTTCAAAGATCATATCCTTGACTATCTATACAATTAAGTTATCAACTCTGGAGCTCTAGTAGAGGCTGGGTCATGCTTTGAAGTAAGGATGAAAGAGGGAAACAGGCAACTTACCGGAATAACAACCCAGTACTTGATTTATGCCTTTTACCTGACTCAACCTTGTGTATCTTTCGAATCCGAGGAACGCCGAGGACGTACATGTTGATAGACGTTCGCTATAGAGATGTCGGTAACGCGAAAAGCCTCAAGGACCCTCTACTCGACCCAATATGTATCGGCTATATCCGATATCCACGTCAGCTTTGAGAGCAATGACGAGTGGGCATGTGGCTCGGGGTCATCTTTGGGGTCGTCCTTGGGGTCGTCCTTGGGGTCGTCCTTGGGGTCGTCCTTATTTTTGCTAGCCGTCCAAACCACATATAGAATTTCGCTAAGTCGGGTGCGCTCTTCTTCAATGACATGCGATGGCCAGTCTTGGAATACGTTTAACATGTTGAGCAATCGAACTGCAGTCAAGTTCACTTTCTCGGTGGGGAAATCAATGAGATTAGTGAATTTAGTGAAATCAGTGAAATCAGTGAAATCGAAATCAGTCAAATCAGGGCGGTCCGTTTCGTTGAATGGGACGGCATGATGAAAGGCTTGGAGGGTGACCTCCCAATCGGGAGTCGCGTAGGCACCACCTCGAACTAACCAAAACAATTTCTTTGTGGTCTCTTCGTCCCAAGGCTGCGTGAATAAATAATCCGGTATTTGAATATGCTTATTCACCTGACCACGCACAGAGTAGATTCTGTCAAGGTCCTCATATGCGAGTCTGCGATGGTTGACCATAGTCTGATATTCGACTAGTCGAAATGCCTTGTAGTCGTCCTCAAAGCACTTGCCACAGTCCTTGGCGTAGCAATAGCTGTCTACACCAATGCTTGCATCACTGCTTGCATCATCGGCTACGTTCTCTTCCTCTTCCGGGGCAGCGAAACCCTCTTCCGGATAAGCGAAAAGCCTACTTGTAGGGTGGTAGACCTTGGTCATCGGATTAGGGCAGGTGCGCGATATGTACATTGCCCATACTTCCTTTATCAGTGACATGGTACACCAGCGCAAACTCACGATCTCCGACTACCGCGAATTAGCTAACACCCAACGAAATTTGTTGAAACATTGTACACACCTGAAGCTCCCCCGAAGATTGGTCAGTAGTTCTTAACGTAGTACCAACCACATCCCAGGTAGGTGAAAAGGCTTCGTAGAAGATATTCTTCAGTGTGGATTGCCCGGAGAGGAGACGTCCGAGGAGGGGACTAGCACGGGCAAGATTGAAGTTGCCACTGAGTATTAAGATACGCTCGAGGATTTCGAGCGGGACCTTCTTCTCAATGATTGAAGCTCGTGCTTCAAGGGGCTTGATTCGAGCTGGAGCTGGAGCTGGCTCTGGCTCATGCTTGATGGGCTTGGTGCGCTTTGGGGACGAACAACCTTTCACTGACTGCGGGCCGACACGGCGCTTACCCAGATTTTTGATCGGTGTCAACTCCATGATGATGATGGACGTTGCGATAACTGAAATAGGGTTGCGATGAGAATAACGTTATGGAATATCGAAGAGCGTTGTGATGTTTGGTATGAGTATACTGGTACGAGTATACCGAATGATGATGTTGGATGGAGTTGTGCTGGCTGTGTGGCTCAAGGTTGAAGGTTGGAAAAGAGGAAAAGAGGAAAAGTTGAAACAAGCCACATAATTTCCCGATCTGATTTAAATTCGTTCTTGCCGTACATATACATTATTGACGTTGACGTTAAAGAGCATATATGCACCTTCCCTCAGTGGTGTTTGAAGTTGTGTGACGATGAGAGGTACATGTACGTACTGAGGGAAAACTTCGGACGGTTAGGATGTTAGGATAGCCCCACCCTGGGTCCCACCACATCCAATCAGTCGGGAATCGGGAATCGCGTCCAGCTGCCAGCAGCCAGACCAATCCGGAAGTTACGAAATACAACGATTCTTTTTTTTTTTAACCTTGTCTAACCTTTTCAGATTTAGAAATTTCACCACCACGTCGTCTCGAGCAGAACAATGGCAGCATACTTGGTCCAGCTTCGGTAACCATAACAATAACTATAACCACCATACCTCGTTTTGCTATTCGAGAAACCACCTTCACGATGACGTCGCTACATCCGCCGGTGCCCTCCATCCGGCTACTCAAATTTTTACGCCTTCAATCGGAAAATCTTAGCTTCTTCAGTCCAAACCGGGACATCACCACAGGTCTAGGACATGCCGCACGAAGAGTGCTATGCGCAGCTAGAAGACAGCAAAAGGGCTCTGCGCGAGTGGGTTGGGCGACAAAATCTTCACAGGATGCGTCATTACAAGCTAGCATATTGGATCTGGATATGCTCACACAATCACGCCGTAACAAAGCTCCCAAGACTGCTTGCCAGAGGAATCTTGCATATTTTGCTTCCAACATTGGTGTGCGATACAGCTCTTCGGACAGACCCCCAACACCGTGTCGAAAAACCTGGCGAGAGAAACTTTGGGGATTTGGGACAAAGAGCAGTGCCAAACCCTTGGAACCCGACGATCTCCCAGATGTAGACAATGGCAGAGATCATAGTTCCATGTTCAATTCTCAGCGACTGCTTAGTCAAAAGGCGGCACTGGAGCCTAGACTACGGTGCACCGAAGTTAACGAGAATGGGAATGTTATATTGGTGGATGGCGAGTTTAAGAAGAGCGAGCTTATTGCGAGGGTTTGTTTTCCCATGCTATACTCGACTGCGACAACGAAAAGGGGTAGCTAATCTGATAATATAGTTCGGTCTCCTGCCTCGCGACTTGCGCAAGATCGATTCTTCCAATCTACCACATATCCTCGTCCGCCCGACTGCCATTTTACTAAACCTCCTACACCTCAAGGTGCTGATTAAATACAATTGTGTTCTCCTATTCGATGTATACGGTTCCAAGGCCTCGTATCCTCAGTCTGCGTTCATGTACGACCTACAAGGCAAGCTTCAGCAGAAGACAGCACCCGGAAACGGTGGTCTACCGTACGAGTTCCGCGCTCTGGAAGCAGTCTTGCAGTCCGTTACCCAAGAGTTAGAAGCAGACTTCGAAGCCGTTCGCGACCCGGTTATCCGCATATTGAGCGAGCTCGAGGACGACGTAGATCGACATAAGCTCCGAATCCTACTCGTTCTATCCAAGCGAGTAAGTACCTTCGAACAGAAGTCAAAGCTCGTCCGCGACGCCATCGAAGAGCTCCTCGAGGCCGACGACGACCTGGCGGATATGTACCTGACAGAGAAGACGCACGACATCCACCGCCAACTAGACGATCACACCGAGGTTGAGATGCTGCTAGAGTCTTACCATAAGCTTTGCGACGAAATCGTCCAGGAAGCGCAGAATCTAGTGTCGAGTATCCGGAATACCGAGGACATGTAAGTTAATGCCTTTTTTGAGGAGCGACATCAGATCTAACGAATAGTATAGTATTCGCGCAATCCTAGACGCCAACCGCAACTCTCTCATGCTCTTAGACCTTAAATTTAGTGTCGGGACCCTGGGCCTGGCTATGGGTACCTTCATCGCCGGCCTCTACGGCATGAACCTGGAGAACTTTATCGAAGAGACAAATTGGGGCTTTACCGCGGTCACGGGCGCATCCATCCTATTCTCGCTCCTGGTTTGCAGGTACGGCCTAGCCAAGCTGCGAAAGGTGCAGCGCGTCAAGATGCAAAACGACGACAGGAAGGGCCTCGAGACCGAGTACCATTGGTTCCACGACGAGGGAAACGTGGGGCTTCTGGACCCCCGAAACCGCGAAATGTTGCGACGGCTTAATATGAAGAAGGCTGACCAAGCTAGCAAGAAGAAGCTGTGGTAAAAGCCAAACGAATCATGTATTATTTGCAAGTATTGGGCCTAAGGCTTTCAAGATTCGGCCTGGTACTATGTGAGTATGGGAGCATTATTTGGCGTTGGGGCAATGCAGCATTTTCCGAGGCGCGTGGGGCTAGTTTGGAGTCTGCAATCTCTGTACTAGGACCGCCGAAGGCATTCTCATCTCATAGATTTCAAGGGGCATTGCCTATATACCCATTATAAACGAACTCTTGCCCTCCCCAGTTACCATACTACTGTTTGATCTAGTATTGAACACTTCATAGGTCGACATAGAGATATGGCAACAATGTCAATGTAAATATTTCAGGCAATATGCGTACAATTTTGAACCAGCCCACGACCTCGGGTCTACCTAGTGATAAGAGCAGTACAGAGAAGTGAAGGAATTGTTTTTTCAAAATTGCCCCTTTTCTCTCTCACATACACTTACTCCCCCTTGCCTCCCTCAAATATCCATCTACAATCTATTTAACCACATACCCATCTCGAACTCAACCGACTACCAACTACACACACCCCCCTTATAGCTCGTTCTCATTCGCGTTCACGAAGGCCTCGTACTCCCAGTTCACGCTGTCCTCGTCCTCAGCCATGACCAGCGAGACCTGGCCCTCGCCCAGGTCCTCGGTGTGGACGACGGCGCTGCCGGCGTAGCCCCAGGTGACCTTGACGCGGCCCTTGTCGAGGCTGGCGAGCTGCTTGAAGACGCTGGGGCTGACGTCGATGCTGCCGGAGGCGCAGCCGGGGCACTTGTCGACGACGGTGGCCGTCGCCGTCTTGCCCCCGTAGTGGATGCTGATCTTCTTGCCGCACACCTTGGCCTTGTTCGGGTTCGCGTCGTTGCCGTACTGCGCCGGCGCCAATGCGACGATGTGGTCCGACTCCTTGTTGTACTTCCCGCACGCCCCCAGCCCCGGCGTGTAGTACGTCATGTCCCCGCTGTAGGCTACCGCTTGGCTCGCCGCGAAGGCGAGCGCGAGGATGGTGCTGGTGAGGGACATCATCTTGATTTTTGGGCGTTTGTGTTGGAGTGACAGTGCGTGAGTTGGTGTGAGTGAAAGGGGTTTTCTTGGTTGAGGCTGAAAAACTGTTGGAGAGCTGAGGACTGCAAAACAGGACGACGTTCCCTTGCTATCCTTTATATACGAGAGGCGGCGTGAGTCCATCTCCTCACCTCAAGGCTTCCGAATCTTACAGTCAATATTTCCGAGCCGTAGGACTTCTTTCCAAGTCACGTTCTCCGCATCGCCAGTGGCACGGTTTGTTCCCTGCCAACCGAAAGTAGGAAATGGTACTTGCAGGCGAGCCGCGATCATTCCGCTCTCCTCCCATGCCAAGCAAATATCGTAGGCTCTATCACCTCGGTGAGCCTCATATCGAGGGAGTCCTGTCTCAATTCGAAGCTGATGGTCGTTCAGTCAGCTAATAGGTCGTACGCTTACGTTACATAATAGCAGGTCTAGACTAGACACCATTTTATTGAAGGCAATTGTCAGCGACGAAAGGAGCACCAATACTTCCTGTTTCTGTTAGGATCTTAGATCATGAAACTATCAAGTCCTTCGCATGATCTTCCCTCTAAGACCGCTCTGTGGAATATGGGCGTTGTGTTCGTTGATATTAGCGATGGCTAAGCACTAAGGACCTGAGAGGCTCAGTGGCCCCTACCATGGGCCAATTGGCGATTTATAGAAACTTTTGTTGTACGATGAGGATTGAAGAACCTCACGTGGAAGCACCGCCCGGAAGCCATGGTTTTCAAACTCGCATCCTTATTCTCACTAGATGCTTAGGTAGGACATCAATGAGGTGAATCACGTCAGCGAGCCGCTGACTACTAGAATCGATTCTAGACGTTGGTGGTAAGTGTCAATGCCAATATTGATTCCTAACTAGAAATATGAGCATTTCTTATTGTGTCTTTATTACTACCGTAGCTCCCGCTTAGAAGTTGTCTGAATTGGGTGTATCGATCTTGGGGTTCAATGAATGTCAGCCGCCCTGCTTACATTGCCTTACCCATGTGCCTGAGTATGAGCACATCATCCATCTAAGTACTGGACTCCGCTATATATATGTGTTCACACTTTCATCCAGCGATTAGCAGTGTTCGACCTAGGTAACTTAAGTCCTACACTATAGAAGCTTAAGGTTGAAATCTCATCCGAGGTGGCATGGCTATTCAGTCTAATAACAGGCATCTTCACGAATACCGATTCTTCTTCTATGCAATAGAAAGCGCGATGTAGCCACCTACAAGTGCTTATGTGACAGGACAAATAAAATCTAGCAACGCGAATATTTACCTGCATACTCTCACATGTGTCAGCCTAGTTGCCTTACCTCCCGGCCTCCTGGTGCAGTAAAGCTTAACTTGCATATTCGTCGTAATCGAACCGCAGAACAATGCAACCATCATCTGCTATTGACCAACCAGGAGATGCTCGGAGACACGTCTCTGCAATTTTCATTTTCATTTTAAATGCACGACTTATGCAAGTGCTAAGCCGTGATAGTGAATCCCGTGTGATCTGCTGGAATCAAGATTCTCCACTCCCTAACATTATGGGTACATAGGTAGGTACCTACCTATACATATGTTTCTTCTGTATGTGTATTTCGATCCAATTACCAGGGAAACTAACAGGCCGCAAGTTCATATAATACCACGTTGTTTGGGTAGCTTGGTGATATTCGATATCTACAAACTGGTAGAGACTATCATAGTTATTTCGCCCTCGTCCGATCGGATTCCCCAAGCACCTCCCGAGGCAAACTATGATCTGATTACACCGATATTTGAGTACTTGGAGTCTTTCGTGTCAACCTCAATTGTTAGTTAGCCTGCCTGGTAAAAAGCCTAGCGAGAATCATTCATGCCCTTGCCGAACGTGTAAAGCGACAGCCTCGTGGCACTAACCAATGAGCAGGCGTTCGAAGACGCGCCTCTGTCATTTTCATTCTCAAATTCTCGTCGAGCCTTAGCCTGCAGCGATCTGCTAAGCCGTGATAATGTATCTTGTGCCCTGCATTTCAACAGATCATGTGAGGCACTTCCTGGTCTTCCCATAACCTAGACACACATGTAGGCGAGACCTGGTCCTGCACAATGTAACCATCAATCATCTCTGGGGTTCACCTTGCGACCCTAACGATTCTACATGCGCCGGATGTCATCCGGTACCTGAAATCAGCGAGTAATTAGTGATAAGGATGTAGAATGAATCTCGCCATGAGCGCATCCGTAAGCACACTTGGAACATGACTATTAAACCCGGTATCTATCTCGTTAGTTGCAATAAAAGAAGGAAAGGTTCACGGAATAAACTCAGGGCGCGATGCTAGTTTCGTGCAATGCATATGAAAGTCTCTGATCTTAGCTCATCACATTGTTATGAGTTGAAAGCTACCTCTTGTACCAAATATAGAGCTCAACCTAGTGGGTAGCAATCATCACTCAAGACACTCAAGGCACACTCATAACCCCAAACCAACGGTTTTAAACGCGACAGGCTGCTCGAAGTCGAAAAAGTGCCAGGCCATCCAGCCCACGTGTGTATCATTCGCTGGTCCCATCCCTTGGTATATGCGTACATGCCCGTAATGTAATGTATGGTCTAGCCTCAGTTACTTATGTTACTCGACCTTTCCTTATTTCCTTATTTCCTAATTAAACAGCATCGTCGCCTCTCGGCTCAGGATCTCTCCTGTGCCCGCTACCCTCCGCCTCGTCGTCGTCGTCCTGATATGGCCTTCTCGACGGACTCCAATTCCATGATAATCTTCTTCCGCTGCCGCTCCCTGGCGGGCTCGACACTGCGACGTCTCCTGAGTGGTTGTCGCGCTTCTGACGCCACCACTTCAGCTTCAGGATCCCGCCCAGGGCGTCCTGGACCCCGTGACCGGCACCCGTCCCGCTACCGGTGCCCGTTGAGCTCTTCCGACGCACGTGCTTGCGCGCCGTGAATCCCGGGAAGCCCGTCGATTTCCGCCTTCGTCTGAAAATCTTCCTTGGCGAGTCACCAAGGGAAGGTTCGGCTGCGGTTAAGGATGCGGTGGATTCTCCGGATATGATTCTTCGTCCGGGGATTAATGGTGTGTTCTCGCTGATGGCGCTGCCAGGTAGGGTGCTCGACCTGTTTCTATTAAATGACGGCCTTGGTGCCTCCTGATCTTCTAGTTCGTCCCATATCTCAGCGCGTTCGTGCCAGCGGCTCGATGGTTTGCGGCCTGGTGTGAGAGGTGTAGTCTCGCCGTTTGGCGCAAACGTGTCGTATGTAGGCGGTACCGCCTCCTCGTCACTGGCAACCGAGTCGGTATCTGTAGGCGACGAGTCCTCTCCTTCTGTATCTTCCACAAGCCCTAATCCTGGTGCTAAACTTGACTGCCCAACAGCTGGCGGGTGCTGCTCGTCGCTGAGGCGCCATGATAGTGCCAAAACGCCCGAGAGTAGGATGACGGTACCTAGGGCAATGAGTCCGCCGTGTAAGGGGGTGATGAGGTCGGTTTGGTTGAAGTATATCAACCCATCGAGAATAGCGATGATGTTGTAAATGCAAAAAACAAGGGGGTATAATACGGAAGTAGAAACCAATTTCAGTCCACGATGTAAGTAGTACAACTGGCTCAAGGCCAGGGCAATAAGTCCAATAAGAAGCATCCAAGACTCCCAGTGCACGAATTGATTATCGCCGTCGGCGATCGTCCTAATAACCAACTCGACAGCGGACTTGGCGAATAGTAGCGAGTGAGCTGACAAGATGCCGCTGATGCATCCAAATACGAGACCGCGGACTAATCGAAACCTGGAATTCTGTGACAGGCTACTTATATGGTTGACCACATCGATAACCACTGCCATAGAGATAACGAGAACAGCCTGGAGTGACATCCAGAGGATAAAAGGCCATCTTCCCAGTAGAAGTAGTAGCTCTGATAAACTGTGTGCCGGAGAAGGTATCGCGCCGAATATCGCTATCAATGCTGCGCCGGCGGTGACAAGCGCTGTCCCGTAGAACGACCATTGTGTAAAGGGTTCGCCTAATATTAACGTTGCGCAGACGGAGTTGAAGACCAGTCCGGCAGCTTGTAATGTCGATAGGACCGGTAACGGTAGGGTGGAGATCTGGATGGTACTACCGAATATGTTGGATATGACGAACATGCCCATCCCAAGCTGCCATCTTCGTCTACGATACGCCGGTCTCTGTACTTCGAGGGGGTATTTCTCGTCTTCGAGCATATGCGACTTTCGCTGGAGGGTGAGGCCGAGGGATTGGATGCTTGTGGATAAGAGGCCGACTAATATGCCAATCTATCGAGGAGAATCACGTTAGCGACCAAGGTAAAGAATGTAGATGCGGAGTGGCAAAACGTACCGCAATGGTGCCTCCCGGCGAGAGGCCACCGAACAAACCCATTGCGATGGCTTGCTAAAGGCTCATCTGCGATAACCCGCTAGATGAAAGAAAGCCTCGGTTGCCCATGCCCAAAGGGCTATTCCTTGCGAGAGTCCTGCCCAATTACCCCGGATTTCTAGATCGGCGGAACGGCCTGCGTATATGGACGTAATAAATGTGGCGCGATAGGAAAAGAGAAGGAGATGGTGGGAATGCGATTACGATTTATTTGACACGACACGAATGTACATGTAGACTGTAGTAGCGGTGCGCAGAAGTTCACGAGATAAAAAGCCACGATACGGTGAATTCGATGACGCTGCCCGAGACCAGGGGCAGGGCAGGCAGGGGTAGAGGTAGCGTGGTTACAAGAAGGCGGTGATATGGTACCCTGGTTTTGTTGAGGTTGAACGTACGTTTTCTCTTTCTCTTTCTCTTTCTCTTTCTCTTCAAGGATGAAATTGGGATTGGAACAAAGAAAGACTAGTGTAAATGAATTGGTGGTGATGATTCTGTACAACAGAATTTATTGTGGACGATTTGAAAGTCAATACCTAAGAATTAAGAAAATGGGATAAGATCAATGTAAAGGTAAAAGGTACAAGTTCCAAACTCTATTCCTGTCGTATGAGGTAATGTCATAGACCCGACGGCTGTTTTGGGTACGCCAGCAAAGCTTTGGAAGATCTCCCTACGACGCTGGCCTGGCACCTTATTATATATTATTATATCTGAGTTAGTACGGTCATAGTGTAGCATCCGTGAAGCAAAAAGGGTTCAATGGGTTGGGACGATCCATGCGCATCAAATGATAGTGATCATTGACCAGACACAAAGTCATTCTGTCATTCTGCAGGGACCACCAGACTTGGGCTCTTACAGTCTCGTTACGGTGGGGTTGCAGGCTTGCAGCGGATAAGTTTCACTAGCCACAGATACTACAACCTTTAAAAGTGGCTGGTGTAGCTACAGATGGTGGAAGCAAATGCAGCTAAGGTTAAGCTCCCAAGGCTTCGTACAACCCATAATAACGTTAAGTTCATATGTCACCAGACCAAGGTTCTGTCTTTCAACGGGTTGCTGCAAGAGCTACTATCGTGACCCACCACCACTACCTAACCTTTAATCAAACCTACATCTGATATCTGCTTCTATTTCTATACTCTCCGAGACAAATCATCTTGTGATTGCTGTTGCTGCTGCTCGTACACCTTGCCGAGAGCAACCCCCCGATACCGTACTCCTTTCGAACGCCAACACCCCGAATCCCCTCCAACCTCCTTTCAAGATGTCGCAAGTCCACGCCTTGTCCGACGACCAGGTAAAGCCTCATTGCTTAGAATCACCGCTCGAATCTACCATGTTGTACATAGTACCATAAAAGAATAGTAAACTAATATGGCCGGAACAACAAAAATAGGTCGGGCAAGAGCTCCGCAAGATGACGGCCTTCATTAAGCAAGAAGCCCTCGAGAAAGCGCGCGAGATCGAGATCAAGGCCAACGAGGAGTTCAGCATCGAAAAGTCCAAGCTCGTGCGCCAGGAGACCGACGCCATCGACGCCGCCCACGCCAAGAAGATGAAGCAGGCCGCCATGTCCCAGCAGATCACGCGGTCCACCGTCGCCAACAAGACCCGCCTGAAGGTCCTGGCCGCCCGCCAGCAGCTGCTCGACGACATTTTTGAGTCTGCCTCCAAGCGCCTGCCCGACGGAACTAAGGACGCCGCCAAGTACAAGGCCACCCTCAAGAACCTGCTGCTGGAGGGCCTGTATGCCTTGACCGAACCCGAGATCCAGGTTCGTGCTCGGAAGGCCGACTACGGCGTCGTCAAGGACGCTATTAAGGAGGCGGAGAGCGAGTACAAGAGCAAGACGGGCAAGCAGACCAAGGTCACGATCGACGAGGAGAACCCGTTGCCGGAGGGAAGGTGAGTCTACCATTCTCCATTATCTTTAGGTAAAGAAGCCGGGATAAATATATATATGCTAACCCTAAACAATAGCTCCGGAGGACTCTCCATCGTAGGCGGCCAGGGCAAGATCGACATCAACAACACCTTCGACGAGCGGCTGGTGCTCCTGCAATCCAGCGGCCTGCCCGCCGTGCGCGAGACCCTGTTCGGAAAGAACCCCAACCGCAAGTTCTACGACTAAGAAGCTTTCCATGCATCCCTTAGATCCAACTTTCACCCACACACAAGTATCGAAAACGCTGGACGTCGCTAGGAGAGGGGAGAGGGAGAAGAAAAAGGCAACTTGGGGCAGCGTCACACTATCTCAGAGTCTTGAGTCTTGGTAGTTTGGTTGTTGCATTCGGCACGGAACTCTACTTACTAGCAAATGGTCGTGCTGCCGGGGTGGTATTCGATAGAAAAAGAGGCTGCTGTATATCATAAAGGCGTTGCAGGACGTCCGTCATCAATAAAACACACCAATTTACGCTACATCATTGTACTCACTCACGATTCTTTGTGTAAAAAACGAACATGGGTCCCCATTCACTGCTGGATTTGAACCAGCCGACTACTCGGAAACGAGAAGCCCTCCAGGCGCTTGACTATTGCGCCAAATGATTCTAGGCCAGATGAGGGTTACTTATGATGTGGTAGAATAGTGCAAGCAAACTCAGTAAATAAGTAGCAACTCTCATTCATTCATTCGTTACACCGTCCAACAAGCTATCAAGCTATCATCTATTCTATCCCGTCTACATGACCGTTTCCGTTTTCGTTTCCGTTTCCGTTTCCATCAGCATCCGCGCCCCTCACCGCCTTCTTCAGCGCCCAGTTCTTCATGAAAGCGCGCTGCTTGGGGGCGCCCGCGTCCTCTCTCCTGCTGGGCTCGGGGTCGAAGATGCTGGTCTTGGGCGGGGGCCGGGTGCGGACGGCGTAGGTGAGGCGCTTGGCGACGAGGTCGATGGAGGCCTTGGCCACCTTGCGCGATAGCAGCGTGCTGTCGTGGATCTTGTCGTGCACCATCTTGAGCCGGAACGTCAGCGCGTCCACGTCCGCGTCGAACCGGCGGTCCGCGTCGTCCTGCTTCTCGTCGCTGCGGGAGTGCTGCGGGGGGTAGAGGAAGCCCGCGGGCCCGATCACGACGTCCAGCAGCGTGACGAGCGCGCGCAGCGCCTCGAAGTCCGTCGACGCGCCGATGCGGAAGTCGGCCGCGTCCAGCCGCGACGTGATGTCGTCGAGCGTGAGGGCCGAGTCGGGGGCTTGCCCGCCCAGGTCCTCGTCCTGGAAGAGGGCTACCGCGGCCATGCGTCGGCGGAGGTCCAGCAGCTTGGTGCTGGTCTTGGGCATGTGGCTGATGGGGACGACTTGGTCCACGGGCTTGTCCACGATTGCGTTTAGGTAGGCGGATATGTCGTAGCACTTGTAGGTCGTTAGTTTGGTACATTAGGTAAGGCAGCATGTGTAGAAAGGGGTAAACCTACGGCATCGTCCCACTGGCCCGTCCCAAGCTTCGGTAAAGCCCCTGCTAGAGCTTCCATCGCGGCTGCATGTTCGCCTCGGACCGTAGTGCTAACGATGGGGTCGAGACCCATTCTTAGCAGCAACTGTATAGCGCCTATGGCATTTTCTGTACTCAAATTCGGAGCCATCCGCTCTAGTAGTTCTAGGAATGTCACAAGGCCTGCCCAGTCTTTCTTAGGATAGGGATCTTCCACCTTGGGCAAACCCTGGAGCTTAGTACCATGTTGACCTTTGACGTAGTTGGGACCGCCCAACTTATGCAGCATAGAGTACAGTTGCGCGTCCGTAACAAGTCGACTGATGCTGTCATGACAGAGTGACACTAGGTTACAGTACTGTACGCGTAGCTGAGCATTCCTTTCGGCGCAGACCTCGTTTAGGATCCAGAGGAATAGCTCGTCCGGAAGCGCGTTGCCTTTGGCGGCAATGGCGTGGGGAAGGCCAAGGATAACCGTTTGGTCTCGCGTACGTGAGTTGGCGAGACACTTCCAGCAGCCCTTGGCCCTTTTCTGCGGAAAAGGTCTCCTGGGTGGTTTGCATAGGGGCTGTTCAAAGAAGTAGCATACCCTATGTGACCCGTCGACTCTAGTGCGATTCATAGCCCGCATGAGTTTGCCGCCCTTGGCATCTTCCTCGTCACTGTCGAGAAGATCCTTAGCAGTCTTCTCTAAAAGCGCCGGGTCATTCTGCACTTCTTTCAGATGCTCGCCGTCGTGGGAGTCATTATCGCTCTGGTTAATGAGCTCGTCCGCTATCCTGGCGCTCTCGTCTGCCCGGTCCGACTGTTTGGCATGGTTGGCGAGGAATTTCAAGTCAAATTTGTGTTTAGCCGGTTTGGGCAGTATCGTCAACGGTGACTTGAGCGTAGTAGAAGAGGCTATCCTCTTAGCCTTGGGCGTGGAGGTCACGTTGAGATCCCGTTCATAAGGTGCAGGACCGTTTTTCCGTTTGTAGAAGGCTGATATGGACTCGAGTGAGTCGTCAGAGTCGCCCTCCTCATCGTCGGAACCCTTGATCTCATCGGTCCGATCACGAAGCTTCGGAGTGGGTTTCGGTGGTGTCCAAGGACTTGAAATAGGAGGTGACGGTTGCAGATCCGGCACCGGCTGCGACGATGTAGCCGGCTTGGACATGGAGCTGCCGGGGTCAGGGCCGGCCGCGCTAGGACGGCCGAAGAAACCTCTAATATCTCCGTTCCGGGACATTGACCGGGTCTTTACTGTATGTAGCTTAGATTATTACATATATTCCTACCTTGATCTAGTGGTTGTATTTGTTGTTGATGTGCTGGGTTTACGTAGCTACAATAGTAGCTACGTGATGACATTTGACTAAAAGGTACCAACTTTAAAGATCGCTCGGCAAGGAAACGCGTCTCACAGATGTGGGTAGGGACGTGCACCGTGCAGACCGTGTCGAGGTCAGGTCGTACAGGTCGTAGCTTCCCCGGAACAACGTTGAACCCAGCTGACCAACACCAACTCGCGGGAACTAACCTAATTGGGAAATTTGGCTGGAATATCCTAATGTGCGGCACAGAAAGGGGAAACCCGTTCGGAATGGGGAACTCGAGAAAGAGATCAAACGTTACGATAGTCACCCTTGGCGGGGTTCGGATGACTTCCCATCTGTTGCAAGTTCCAAGATACCGAAGCCTTGTGTTTGCCCAGCTGATATCAGGGGTAAATGGGGCCCTGGGGCCTTGCGAGGCCGAGAACCCAATTCTGTAATGCATCTCACAATCTCATCTCAGTCGCAATTGACTAATACCTGCACGAGTCTAAGGCTGCCAAGGCTTGGGGGGCTTGGGGGACAATACTACATACCTACGGTACAAGACTGCTATTAGTGATGCCCCGTTGGAGATACAGGCATGAGGCATGCAGCAAGCAAAGGACCAACAGCCTTGCTTCGCAATCCTACATATTATGTGTATGTATGTAGGTACAATACTAACACCACAAACAAAGGGAAACCCGGCCAATTGTGTCTGTTCGTTAGACAGCTTCGATCCCCATTTTCGATTTAAGCAATGAGGCTTAAGGCTTAATATGCACATTTGTTTTAAGTTGATAAAGCCCTGCTGAATAATGCTAATTTAAGAAATTTACTTCGGGGGCCGCGCGGTGGGAGAGGGAGGCGTCATCTTGCTACCGTTACCTCCCTGCCTCCTAGTATTTTCATTTGCATTTTCATTTTCATTTTCATTTTTGCATCTTCTTTTTTCGAGCCTAAAATATGACGAGAGCGACGGTGTGATGGAAAGTGACGCAACCGTCTATCAAACACTACTTGTTCTGGTTTTCTGCCATCATTCGCTTTGATCTTCTGCTGCAATCCATTTATTAAGTGTCAAGATGTGTGTAATGAGGTGATGTTATTCTGGGGTGACGGATTAGCAGTGTCGCAACCGAACCGTTTTACCTGTCGCCTCGTTATTTAGCAGATCTGGCGGTACAGTCAACTCTAAACTGTATCTCGTAGGGCCAATGCAACGGGGTGGAGCCTACTGTTGACTGGATCCGCTACTTCGGGCCTGTTCGGGTTTAAACATGGATGTAAGAAGGACCCCGAAAATACTTGTACAGCACAGTATTCCATACGGAGGGCTTCATCGAAGAAAAAAAGTTGGTCCCTCGACCTGACAGCCTGACTCGAGCTGCTCGAGCAAGCTTGAGGTCTGCACAACATGATTTTCGCACAGAATGGTCTTGTCAAACCGTCCTTCCTGCAATGGTGTCTTCGATATTAATATATCACCAACAGCATGTGACAGTAAGCGGCGCAGTCAGTAGCCAGGCTGGTTACAGTCCCGACTCCTGAAGGATCTCTTACATCCCGAGAACCCCATCTGTGCCCCCATACCACTTGCTAGATGAATCGATGATGTGCGTTGAACACCCAGATTTGTCAGATAATTGGGCAGGCTAGACGGCAGACGGAATCGCAGACGGAATCATAGAAGAGGCCAGCTATCAGTTTGATTACGGCGGAGCAATTCAGGGGGGGTTACGAGAAAGAGTTGCGCGCTAATTCAATCAGTAGGCTGAAGGCTTTGAAATGGCTCGAATGGGTGTAGTGCTGGGGTCGGGTGCGGCGGCCTCGGCTGCCAGACAGGTTGGTTCCGCCCGAGCCACTCGGACTCGTCGCTTCGTCTTCATCGTTGGTGCAACGGATAGGTGGGTAGTCCCCTTGTGTTAGTATCGCAAGTTTGACACATAAGACCGAGTAGATCGGTCGAGTCGGTCGGTCATACTTAGCCTTCCTGACGGAGGGCTGAGTCTTACCCTTTGACATCATTGTTGCAGCTAGGAAGCAGTCATTCGGAATATGTAAAGACGGGTTCGCAGTAGCTCACATAATAGCGCGTACCTAGTGCGTAAAGATCGTAGGATAGACATCGATGATGCCAGTTGTAGGCATTCCTGTAGGTCCTCTGTAAGGAGCTTTCGGAGTTTTCTAAAGAGAATTCCTACAAGCTAACTCAAGAAGAGGGATGGATGTAAAACCGTTCACGTACCTATATAATATGCTTTCCACAAAAGATCAATTAATAAAGCCCATGTTGTGCTGTAACAGTTTGGCGCAAGTTCCAGGGGTTCGAAAAGCTCGGAGTGCTACCGAGGGGTTGATTACCAAATTCAGCCGCAAAGGAAGATAGAAGAATGGAATGCTCTGGAGTATGCCCCTTGACCCGGGCATAGAGAACTCTTCGTTCACAAGGTAGGTAGGTAGGCAGGTATGAATAGATATAATACTAGGGATGTATGTCTTGGCTAAATTCCCTGGTCGGGTGTAGCCGCGTTCAGCACGCGTTCTAAGGCATTGATGATAGAGGTTGGTATCAACGTATTCCGTGAATGGGAAGGTCGGTGTTCAAATAGCCTACCAGCCTACCAGCCTACCAGCCTACCAGCCTACCAGCTTACCAACTGCCAACCTATTTGTTTCTGAGTGTTGTTTATGAAATCTTCTATGTATGCAAAGATGGTGGCATCGTGAGGATTCATAATTTCAAAAATCATGCATAAGGGAACAATCTTAGCCGGGATATTCCATTGTTAGAGGTATTTTCTTAATGGTTGCAAGGAGCTGGTAGCAGACGTTACTACCCAAAAAGTGATAGCGGCACAGTGTAAAACCGGTTATTAAGCCATTAACAAGCCACGAAAGAGTGGGAAGAAGTTAGAAGTTAGAACAGGTCTGCAGGTTCCATCAATGCTTACCAACACAGGAAGTAAGTTGTGTTAGGTACTCTTTTTACGATACCTACATGTACATGTATCAACCGTTGTGATACTGTGTCATTAAGTGCACATAATTAGAAACGGCCGAGGACTTCGATTTGTGGAATACACGGCAACGCCTGATGATCGTTGAAATACTTGAACGAACATTGAAAGTCCAGATGCAACATATGCACCAGGCAACTATTAATTACCTAAAGCTGTATAAAATTTGTGCCAATGTCTTGGTAAAGGATATTCGTTGTACATTAATAGCTTGCCGTACATAACTACTAACTTCCCCTGTTTAACGCCGAGAACATGGCGAGTATTAGCGCGTTGCGTACAGTTGGTACCTCCTAAAAGTAGGTGCATACGGTACTAAGCTTATGTACTACCTTCCAGGCCGGTGCACTAGTGGCCACCGTGCTAGTACAGTAGTCGGTGTACCTTTGACCCCCGACCGTTCCGACGTAACGATCAATCAAAAACTTCCCTTGTTCCCTTTTCCAATTTTGTCCTTAATGCCATCAACAACACGATCGCCGCCGCCCCCCCCAATATCTAACAAGGGAAGCCAGGAGACGAACCTTCACCACCAACCACACTCCCTTTGATGCAAACTCGCGCCGACAATCAACTCGTAACAACGATACCAATCGACCTTTCGATTTCATTCATTTTAGCGACCCCGACGCGATTGTAACCAATTGCCCGAGTCTCCGCATTCAGCAGCAGTTAAGCAGCAGTTAATAAGCAAGAATATTTGGAGATAGGAAAATCGTGGCCACTAGAGGCCAGTCTGGCGGACACGTCGGGTTGAACGGGCTCTGCCCGCAACTCCCCAATAATGGCAAAAGGTGACGGAGGGAACGGCCAAGCCGACAAGGCGACCAAGAGATCAAGATGGGCCACTCGAAAACTTACTGTTAAGAGCAGCAGTCTTAAGAGGCTCTCCCTGATAGACAGGATACACAAGCGGACCGGTTCGACAGAGAAGCGGCATTCTGATGGAAGCAATTCATCAGCAGGGGATGATCGGGCTCAATATGATGGTGCAACGGCGACCGATCAAAATGAACAGCCCGAGGAGACCGATGCGAACAGCACTACGTCTGCCGACGAAGGAGAAGGGAGGATAGTGTACTTCAACAAGCCTCTGCCTAATGAGATGAAGGATGAAGAGGGTAACCCGATCCGTTCGTATTCTCGAAATAAAATTCGGACGGCCAAGTATACGCCGTTATCTTTCATCCCAAAGAATTTATGGTTCCAATTCCATAACATCGCCAACATTTTCTTCTTGTTCATGGTCATTCTTGTGGTAAGTAAACTCAATCCCCCGTACATCGGTTGAAAAGCGTCTTACACCGAATCTCCCCTTTTTAGATCTTCCCCATTTTTGGAGGTGTCAACCCAGGCCTCAACGCTGTGCCTTTAATATTCATTATCGCCGTGACAGCAATCAAAGATGCCATCGAAGATTATCGCAGGACGATTCTCGATAATGAACTGAACAATGCTCCCGTGCATCGCCTTGTTGGATGGAATAATGTCAACATCGCGGAAGACAACGTTTCAATGTGGCGAAAAATCAAGAAGGCCACCTCGAAATATCTTGGTGCATTGTGGCGATCGATAGAGAGTTTATGGAAGAAGGATGCTAAAACAAGGGGTATGCTGGAAAACTCGGCAGATGCGCGTCCGTCCATTGAGACGAAGGCCGCGTCGCGACGGCAGTCTATGGTGTCCCCTCGCACTGACAGGACGTCATATATGTCAGCCTACGAAGACATCCAGATGACGCCTGTCACGTCTCCGCTGCCTCCCCATACTCCTACACCCAAGACAGACTTCCTCGAGGTCGCCGAGCGCCCGACCTCCGGCCAATCTTACAATCCCGATGAGCCGGAGACCTTGGCTAGAGTGAAGGGTGACCTAATCAACTACGACGTCCAGGCCACTGGCACAGCTAGATTTCATAGAGATCACTGGAAGAACCTGCAGGTAGGCGATTATGTGCGACTCTACAATGACGACGAGCTTCCTGCAGATGTCATTGTTCTTGCTACTTCGGATTCGGATGGCGCTTGTTACGTAGAAACTAAGAACTTGGATGGTGAGACGAACTTGAAGGTCCGCCAGGCACTTCGATGTGGACGAACTCTGAAGCACGCAAGGGATTGCGAACGCGCCCAGTTCGTGATTGAAAGCGAACCTCCCCAGCCTAATCTTTACAAGTATAACGGTGCTATCAAGTGGGAACAGGAGATGCCTAACGGATCAAGAGAAATGTCGGAGCCGATATCCATAGACAATGTTCTTCTCCGAGGTTGCAACCTGAGAAACACGGAATGGGTCCTCGGTGTCGTAATCTTCACCGGTCACGACACCAAGATTATGATGAATGCGGGTATTACGCCAAGCAAGCGTGCTCGCATTGCCCGAGAGCTCAACTTTAACGTTATCTGCAATTTCGGCATTCTAGGCGCCATGTGTCTTCTATCCGCCATCGTTAACGGTGTATCGTGGGGCAAGAGCGATGCGTCAAACGCCTGGTTCGACTACGGTTCTATTGGTGGTACTCCTGGCATGACTGGATTCATCACCTTCTGGGCAGCGCTCATTGTCTTCCAAAATTTGGTCCCGATTTCCCTTTATATCTCGCTCGAGATTGTGCGGACGCTTCAAGCCATCTTCATCTACAGCGATGTTGAGATGTATTACGACAAGATCGATTACCCGTGCGTTCCCAAGTCTTGGAACATTTCAGACGATGTTGGCCAGATCGAATATATCTTTTCGGACAAGACGGGTACTCTTACCCAAAATGTCATGGAGTTCAAGAAGGCTACTATAAACGGTCAGCCTTATGGAGAAGCCTACACGGAAGCACAGGCTGGTATGCAGAAGCGCCTGGGTATCGATGTTGTGAAGGAATCCGCCAGAGCCAGGGAGCAGATCGCCGCAGGGAAAGTTCACGCGATAGAAGGACTGAGACAGATACACGACAACCCGTATCTGCACGAAGATGACTTGACATTCATAGCACCGGATTTCGTTGACGACCTACGGGGACACTCTGGAGAGGAGCAAAAGGAAGCAAATGCGCATTTTATGCTAGCGTTGGCTCTATGTCACACTGTTATCGCAGAGCACGTTCCGGGCGATCCCCCCAAGATCGAGTTTAAAGCTCAATCCCCAGACGAGGCCGCTCTCGTAGCAACTGCTCGTGACATGGGATTCACTGTACTCGGTCAGACAAGCAACGGTATCAGGTTGAATGTTATGGGCGAGGAAAAACACTACCCGATCCTCAACACGATCGAATTTAATTCCAGCCGAAAGCGAATGAGCGCAATCGTCAAAATGCCCGATGGTCGGATTATTCTATTCTGCAAAGGTGCAGATAGTATCATTTACTCACGGCTTAAGCGCGGAGAGCAAGCAGAACTACGCAAGACTACTGCGGAACATCTCGAGATGTTCGCCCGAGAAGGTCTACGAACTCTTTGCATAGCAGAACGTACACTCTCGGAGCATGAATATCTTGAATGGCGTAAGGAGCACGACAAGGCTGCCACCGCCATGCACGACAGAGAAGAAAAGTTGGAGGAAATTGCCGACAAGATTGAGCAGAACCTAACACTTCTTGGAGGTACCGCTATTGAAGATCGACTACAAGACGGAGTACCCGATACGATCGAACTACTTGGGCGAGCAGGAATCAAGTTGTGGGTGCTGACTGGAGACAAGGTCGAGACTGCTATCAACATCGGATTCTCGTGCAACTTGCTAAACAACGACATGGAACTCATCCACCTTAAGGTGCATGAAGATGAAACCGGTAACACGCCTGACGAAGAATTCTTGGCCGTAATTGAAAAGGAACTCGACCGGGGCCTGAGGATGTTCGGCATTACCGGTAATGATGAAGACTTGGCTCACGCCAGAAAGAACCATGAACCGCCAGCACCAACTCATGCGCTTGTAATTGATGGATTCACGCTGAGATGGGTGCTCCATGACGGCTTAAAGCAGAAGTTCCTGCTTCTTTGCAAGCAATGTGCATCCGTTCTCTGCTGTCGTGTCAGCCCTGCACAGAAGGCCTCAGTCGTATCCATGGTCAAGAATGGTCTCGACGTCATGACCCTATCTATCGGAGACGGTGCCAACGACGTTGCCATGATTCAGGAGGCGGATGTTGGCGTAGGTATTGCTGGTGTTGAAGGACGTCAAGCTGTCATGTCTGCCGATTATGCCATTGGCCAGTTCCGCTTTTTGCAACGTCTAATCCTAGTCCACGGCCGTTGGTCCTACCGAAGAATGGCTGAAGCTATTGCCAACTTCTTCTACAAGAACATGATCTGGACCCTGACAATTTTCTGGTTTCAATGCTTCTGCAACTTCGACATCACCTATCTTTTCGAGTATACCTATATCCTCCTTTTTAATCTTATCTTCACTTCTGTCCCTCCAATCGTCATCGGTGTCCTCGACCAAGACGTGTCGGATACGGTCTCATTGGCCGTTCCCCAACTTTACCGGCGTGGTATCGAGCGTCTAGAATGGACTCAGCACAAATTCTGGTAACTATCTTCCCCAACTCTATCACGCGTCGCCCCTCGTGCTAACTCGAGACAGGATGTATATGCTGGATGGTGCCTACCAAAGCGTTATAGGCTTCTTCATCCCATACCTCGCCTTCTCGCGAACTGGGTTTGTCACCGGAAATGGGCTGGATGTGAGCGATCGACTGCGATTCGGTGCCTATGTTGCTCACCCATCCGTGATAACGATCAACCTCTATATTCTCATCAACACCTACCGATGGGATTGGCTTACCCTCTTGATCATTGTCATCAGTGACTTGTTCATCTTCTTTTGGACAGGTGTATATACATCATCGACGTATTCTGCGCAGTTCTATGAAGCAGCACCACAGATCTACGGCGAAGTCTCGTTCTGGGCTGTTTTAGTCGCTACTCCAATTATCTCCTTAGCCCCTCGATATGCCATCAAGGCTCTCCGAAAAGTCTACTGGCCTCGTGATGTCGATATCATCCGCGAGCAAATTACCATGGGCAAATTTGATAAATTGGAGCAGGAAGATACGACTGAGGTTATGGCCAAGTCCAGTTCATCGGGCTCTTCAGAATCGTCCCGAATTAGGCGACACAAGCAGTTAGCAAGCGTAGACGAAGACCTCAGACCGATCTACCCGCCTTCTGTAGCGACACAATCTGTTGCTGGGCATAATGCCCGCAGCCATAATGGTAGTGATGGCACCAACTATACCAGGCACGAACCTTCCATTGACGTGCCCGCAGTCGTTCAGCCCGTGGATCTGCCTGCAGACCCCCCGGTGCGCCCATCCTGCGATCGTATCCGTCCATCCTACGATCGTATGCGAGCCTCGATGGACCGAGTCAGACCAAGTTACGAGATGACAAATGAGTTCACCTCAGCTGCTATGCTAAGCAGATTTGAGTCATCTCGTTCTGGGGCCGGGCAACTACCCCAGGGCGAAGGGTTTGTCAGCCGGATAAGAAGGCGAACCCGGGGGAAGTCCTTCAAGTCAGCATTTACCCACCACAAGGATAATCACATCCATGAACATGAGTGAGGAATAATGGCTTGACAAACCCCCGCGGGTGGGCTTCTGTAAAATAGTGCGTTACTACAACTTTTGAGTTACTTTTTTAATGTGATATCCGGAGCAATTGATGCTCAAGTACGATCTCGAACGAGCAGCTTACGACGTCGCCGTGGTTATGTTCAGCTGAACCACCGAATCGATCATTCTATATTTCCCCTTCCTTTTTCATATGCGATGGCGTTGGCGTTTCTTGGAATTGCATGGAGTCCACGGACGGGACTCTTCTACGAATGAGATGACGATGTTTATCGGAAGGTCGAACCTATTCAATTTTTTTGCATCATAGACTTCTTTCCCAAGTCGAGATCGCACAACACAACACACAAGTCGTCGCCAGTCACCCTCAGGGGCCAACTCATCTCCACCTCCCTTCCCTCGGATGTCAGCATTGCTACAACGAGGGAAGGCTGGTGAGGCCTCATCAACACTATTCACCTTCCCCTTTTCCTTTCGTCATTCCATCGTTTTTATGTTTCTCGTCTAATTGGACTGTTTTTGTTTTTTCCCACCGGCGGCAACGGGGTTTGGGGGTGATCAAAGGCGTTCTACAAAAGACTTAGGGCAGGATTTTGAGACAAACATGGACGTGTGATAGCATACCGTTGCGCGAGCGCTCCTGTGGAAAGCGATGGCATGGACAGATGTGGGGAAAGAAACAAACCTTGTGTGTTGTGTCGTGTGTGTGGAGAGGGGAGAGAGGGGATTCTTTTTGAAGGCATGACGGTAAACTACTATACTGGAGGTCAACCTTCTCGTCGCCTGTGTATATAAGAGATCGGAGACGGAAGTGCGACGGGTAGTCGAAAGTGGAGGAGAGCATTCAGCGGTGGTGGTAGTGGTGGGCTTCTGTGGATGAGTAGATACATATAATCGGCCAGAATTGGTACTTTTTCAACAGACAAATGTCCTTTCAACCTTGTTGCGTTCCTGGTGTGATATCGGTGGGCGAGCATAGTCAAACTCTTCGTAAGGGTTTGCCGGCATGGATTGCCCATTTGTTAGGACAAGTTTCCTAACACCCCAGGTGTGCCCCTTTATTCAAGCCAATTCATATAAATCACAAATACACCCGGCTGAGTTGGTATCAAGTTAAGCTCACACTATCAGCTATCCCATGGACCCCCTAGGTTAGGTAGCTTTACATCGAAGAGAACCGAAAGGCATCCAATAGGAAGTTATGTTGATATGTAAGTAGGTATTCGCTAAGTAACATGAATCAACGCTGCTTTCGAACGCTCCCCTAAGCCAACCTCTCGAAGCAAATATCCCAAACGCCAAAACTAGGTCTATGGTGGTAATCTCTAAACGTTACCCAATCCTCCAAGAGATAGTGGTAACTCCTACCGGCTGGAACACCTGCACCCGATAGTGAAGAAATCTTTCCAGCGCCCACATTTGCAACGCTACGCACATGCTGGGGCCAGCCCTTCCGACTCCTCATGTTCCCCTTGTTGCGAGCGCTGCTCTGTCAGCCATTGCGCCCAATACCGCTCTTCCAGAAATAGCGGAAACCGTCGTTCCCCCTCCTCTTCTCTGAACTTGAAGCGCGGGCTTAAGTCGAATGCATTTTGTGCCTCCTGCTGCTGCTGCTCCTCCTCCGGAGGGGTCGGGAGTTGAGTAGGAAGACCGACTAGCTCAGCAACAGATGAAAAGATACCGGGCGAAGCACCGTCGCCAAGTGCAGCTTTGGAGGCAGAATACGTCGACCCTCGAAGTTCTGGCTTCTGCTGTAACTCTTCCTGCTGATTTATACTCCATGTCGATGACATTGTGGTTGAGATCGCGTCCGTAGTAGGTATGTTGAATTGCGGAATGGAAATTGAGTCGGCTTGGTTTAGGTTCTCCCGAAGAGTGGAAGGGCTCACTACTCATTCGTGGGTCTCTCGTGTTAGATGTCGTCTCTTGTGGGTGTCGATTTAATATGACAGATAGGGGTGGCCTATAAAGGAAATCAGGGGTATCCTATTGTAAAAAGTTGAATAATATTATTGAACAACCTCTGAGGATAGGTCGGTTATAAGTTAACTATGGTGACTACAGCCTGGAAGATACCGATAATATTCTCTTAGGGGATGCCATACATAGGAGTGTGGATGAGTACATGTAAATTGACAATTTTCATCGGAGTGTGGGACCTTTCTGTCTGCTCCTATTCCAAGAGATGCCTCCTTCCACAAAAACCAGCTATCTATAATGCCACAGATGGAGAGAGCTATGCGACTTGAGACACACTTACCCTCTTGTAAATAGTAGTCATGCTACGGAACCTTATATTTGTGCCGAGGTATCAAACACAGATGGCAATAACAGGCTGGGTAACCCTACTTGTAACTTCTGAGGAACTTGGAAACTTCAGGTACTTCACACTGTCAAGAGGAAGCGCGATGAGCAGTATTAAGGGTCTCTTCACACCTAGTATCTACCTTTACATGCCCACCCCAGGTAGGTAGAAACCTAATCTCCCCTAATACTTTTACGATAAGTGAAGTACATGAAACCATATCATTTTACCTGTGACTTGGCAGTGTACCTAATAGTAGCACCGGTAGTATGAAGTATCAAAGATCATCTGAACTCATTTTGGTGGGATTCAGTACAGTGTCATAATTATACTCATGTCACATTAGAATAATATAGTATATCTGACTCATTTTAGACTTTCTGGGTTATACGAGTCGACAATCGTACTACCTCACTGCTCTCTCTCGCTACGAGAAATAGAACCGGAGAGAAACTATATAAGCCCGATCAATCCCCAACCTGATATGAAAGTCTACCCATTCTTTCATTTTGAATCACAGATCAAGAGCCTTTCCTTAAAGTCTCATTTGTTCAGGTGGTAAACACCCGCGACTTAGAAGTAACAGGATAGAATACTAAGCCTCTACCAAGAATTCATCTTCCCACATTCACAATCTTCGCCCGTCACTTCCATAATCTTCTTCTGCAATGGAGTCTATCTCTCGAAACGAGACCACAGTAGCCCAAGTCCAGCGCCTCGAAGACGCGACTAAGAACCCCTGACCGGAAGGGAATGGCCCCGCGGCCACGACAACATTCTCTAAGGTCGTCGCCGCTTGCCAGTCTACGGCAAATACCGCCAGGCTCAGGTGATGATTCTGTCGAACAAGACCAGCTCAGGCAAGTCGACCCAGGCTCCCCTAGCTACTTGTCGACGACGAATATGCAAATGGCCTCCATCATTTCACTTCTCTTCTCTTCTCTTGTCAAGATGGCTAACCGGAAAAAGAAACAAAAGCTGGATCCCACGCTTAACCTCGAAGACGCGAACAACAACCTATATATGCAACAAGCAAAGCTTCACCATCTTCAACAATAGCTAGCGAGAACAATAAAAGCGTTCAGAAAATTTACGAAGATGAATACGCAAGGACAAAAGTCAACATAGCGAGGATCGAACTTCAGCAGATATTCTATCTCAACGCTGTAAGCCTCTTTTCTTTATTTACCTCAGTTTCTCATTTCCCTTTCTCGTCTCCCTTGTCGCGTCCTCTCTCTCACCTCACCTTTTCATGTCCCCTTTCTTATTTCCCTTAATTATTAGCCTAACATATTTATTTACTTTTTAATAATAGTCAGCGTCGTTACCAAGTTGCTCAGATGCCGAATCGTTAGTTGGTCCGTCGCCAACCAACGTACCCTCAGAAAGCCACCGTCTTCCAAGCGGTAGCAACACAGGTACATTGATTGGTAACGGCCAACCAATCTCCCCTTTATTATTAATATAACATATTTACTTACTTTTCAGTAATAGTCTATTATGTCCACAGCCATATTGCCTACCACTAGCCACGCTTCTTGTCCTTCCAGAACACTCCGAAGATCATTGGCGTTGACTTTCATCTTTGAGGTCCCTTTCACTGGGTCGTCAAGATAATTAGGCCTGATCATTGCTCAAAAGGCTCTCCCTCAAGTAAGTCCCACCGCCCTGCATGTTGCAATGTCCATCTGCCTAGCCGAATTGCTAATTTTGATGGCTTTCAGTCTATTTGTCTGGGTATGGCCAATACGTTACATTTTACGCGTTATGTAGACGTGCTGGAATAGACTTCGTAAAGACACTAAGCCCTCACCTGCTCTGTCTAATTCCGCTCCGATGGACTGGGAACATCGTTATAAACTCGTCATACGTCACGTTGAAGAGGCACGCGACGCCCACAAAGTCCAATTTTCACCACCACCACATACCACCACCACCATTTAGCTTGGCGTACATCTGGCGCTGGTACGACTACACCCACGCGGACAAGTCTACCGGGAACGATCGGGCGAACATAGATTGCAGTGAGCTGACCAGGGAGGATCGAATATTATTGGCGCTGCATTTAGGGGACTCGCTAGCAAGTGCTGTGTGCTGCAAAAGCAGAGGCTCATAAGGAGTAGCTGGACTGCCCCGGTGCGCGCGAATAGAGCTGGAGGATGGGCTCAGGCAAGGCCTGCGACCGTGATGGCGCTACCATGCATGAGACGGTAAAGGCCCTAAGTGAATTCAAGGTAACGGCGGATGACTGATCTAAGGAGACGCTGGACGCCCTGAAAAGTGGCTTTAGTAAGCTCTCTGAGCGTCAGGCAGAGCTCGATGACAAAGGCGAAGCCTTACTGTTTACAGCAGACACTTAGAGATAAGACTGCCCAGGCTGATGACTTGGTAAAGGAACTGCAGCAGGTTAGAGCCGAGAGGGATCAGGCTAACCAATGAACGATGATTTGTCCCCTAACGAGATGGAGGCGGACGAGGTTGGGAACTTCGAGCTAAACGAACAAGGACTAGACCTGGGACCTGCTCGCGGCCGCTACCTAGTTTGTAGACAGGGCTCTTCATGCCACAACTCAGTTCCTTCTATTACTCACATGCTTGCATTGTGGCATCTAATATTTTTCATGACCCTCCTATTTGCTATATTGAGGACTGTAGAATCCGCAAGCCGGTGAGTATTTGTAGGGGGTTGAAGGCACAGATGTTTTCTTTAGACGGCGAGGTCGGCGTAGATTGATCGAGGTCCCCGCCAATGGAGTTCAAAAATACTATCCGACGTTTTGCCTGCGGCCCCACTCCGCGTTACCCACATTAGAAATTCTCCCCACCTGTCCAGACACAGTCTGGGACGTTATAGTGCCTTCCACCACCTCCGTTCTTCAACAAACAAGCAACTAGGCCGCTTGGCCCAATGGTAAGGCGTCTGACTACGACGGAGCTTGACAACGAGCTTTCACCATCTAATCAGGAGATTCTGGGTTCGAGCCCCAGGGTGGTCATTACTTTTTCTTTTTTCTCAATTTTTACCTCTTATAAGTGTTCATTTTCATACATAGAGAGGACACTGTTCAGAATACATATGTCTCACCTTTAATAGCATTTTTTCGTGTTGTTTTTAGAACCATAGTGGCAGGTGTGAATACCTAATCTAAAAATTCACGATGTAGGGAGCGCTACTTAATTAACCCTCGGCTCCTACATCACTACGCTGTCTGCCCAATTTCAACATTGACCAGACATTCGGAATGACTGACTTAACAGGCCTGTTTCCTGGGTATATTATTTCATTTGCGCTGGGTTATCTAATTAGTATAGGCACGATTCCTGCAAGGTTCAAAAATGACATCCGCTACGTGCATACATCGGCAACGATGTATGCAGTTTGGACAAATTTGCACACTACCGCTAAACCGATAAAGTTTCTCCCCGGGAAAGACGGCGAAAAGGACGATGAGGGACGACAAGAACGGTGACGAAGAGGACGACAAAAAGGACGGCGAAAAGGACGAAAAAGACGGCGAATATAATAATAGAAAAACGATGCTGAAGATTTAGAAAACGACGGTGAGGATTTATAATAAGACGAAGAGGTACATGTCACATTGCAGTTTTACATAGGCATAATGTCATACTTACCTATGTCGGCCCCAGTGTCAGATGAGGGCATTTTGCAATTATTTGGTGACTCGAAGGGGCCATCTACTTAAGAATATGAACGGAACCGCATTAATCTACCTAATCTAATCCGCATTTTTATGAGCCTTGTCCTGCCTTATTCCATATGCGAAGCATGGGTATCAACCATCTCATAAAGTCGCCCCGAGGCTCATTGATAGAAATCCCCGGAGGAAAAATAAATCATCGCATGATTGATCGATGCTCAGGTAGTTAAATCTAGACGCCACATATGCATGTATATGCTATGATATCTCTGTTACGCCTCCTTGAAATCATGACTGTACCACGGCGTAGAGAAATCGTCCACTAGAGAGTCTTAACGAGGTTGATTGGGCTTACGTTTGATGAAAGGGTCTGGCTTCCTCTTGGGTGGCAGAGGCTTAGGTGGTCGAGGACCGGATGGTCCCTAGTCATCGTTAGCTCAAAAAACTGTTTATTATGACATGAGATGGTACAAACCTTAGGAGCACTAGAAGAACCCGGAGGAGGAGGGTTGTTGGTAGACGAGGAAGGCTGGGTTGGTAGATGTGGCTTGGTTTGGGGTACCTTCGGGGGTGGCGCTTTGACCATTGATGCTTTTGACATGATGCCACTCGCAATCTACATCACCATTGTTAGTTATTGTATTGATGTCGTGGTATTTGAAATACTTACCCTCTTCGGCGCTTTGCCATTATCGAGACTGTCCCTAGGACGTTTTTGTCCCAATTGTTGAGTCACAGCCGGGTTCGGTGGAGCATCTTCCATGATCACGTCCTCGCCATCATTGGCTTGCAACTTCGAAGTCGTATTAACGACGGGTTGCGAGATAGTAGCTTGTGGTGCCGGAGGTAACGGGGCATCGAAATTAGGAGGCGGTAACTGGGCTCCGGGCCTGCTGAGCAAAGAGAGAACATTTCCCGCGGAATAGCGGTTGCGGGCCTTCGCGTCTTCGATGAGTTTGTTCCAGAACTCACCCTGAACAAGAGCTCGCGAGTCCCCGAGGATGTAAAGCGAGGACTTCGCACGGGTCAAACCGACGTTCATACGTCGAATGTCCGTCATGAAACCAATACCACCTGTGGGGCTAGCTCGGACGCAAGAGAAGATGATGATCTCGCATTCACGTCCCTGAAAAGCGTCCGTGGTATTGAATTCGATCTGCTCCTTGACATTCTCCCCGTACCGGCGCGAGAATCGGTCGCGGAGCTCAAACAATTGAGCCTTGTAGGGAGTGATAATTCCTATCTTTCCCTTGAGATCGACGTTCGAATAGTCTGTCTTCAGCCTCTCATACAACTGCATGGCGACTTTGAGTTCCTCCAAGTTGACAAGTGATTGGCCCTTGCGACCTTTCTCCTGGATGCCCTTGACATCGAAGAAACGATACGGGCCTAACGACGAACTCTGGTGCCATGGCTGGTGACGTAACCTCCTCATATCATCGCCGTCTACAAGGCGTCGCTCGTAGAACTCCTGACTGGGGAACTGGCTGATCTCTGGGTGCATACGATATTGCGTATCGAGTAGATGAACGTCGCTAGGATGATTTCGTTGCATACGAACGAAAAGGCTCTGGTCGTACCCGTAACGTGCAGCGGACTGGGAGAGTACTGTTGGTGGAAGTTGCTTTGGGTCACCAACGAGGATGCATTTGGAGCAACCGTATTTCAATGGAATTAGCGCGCTGAGTTCGACGCACTGAGCTGCTTCATCAATAATCACTGTCTCGAACTCAACCTGAAGATTCTTGAACATCTCATGTCCACTACCGCTCAGTGTTGCGCATAGGACTTGAGCAGAGTCAAGAATCTCCTGTTGAATTTGACGTCGACGGATTTCACTTTCTCTGGCAGCTGTGTTTCCGCTGTCTTTGTCGGCGTCGATCTTGGCGCCGATTTGAGCCTGGCGACGCTTCAGTTCACCAATCTTTCGCTGGAATTGATTCATCTGATCGCGATCGCCTACGGTCCTCGCGGCCTCTAGTTGGGGTCGTAAGTCGCCCAATTCCCTTTTGATTTGACCAGCTTCTTGGTGCATCAAATCTCGTGAGCTAGGACCGTTGTTCTGGTTCGCAGCACCCTCTACGCGAGCCCTCACCATCTCGTCTAAAGTGACGTCCTTTACAGCAGCGTTTATAGCGTCAGTGCGACCGAGACGTAGCACATTGACCTTATGGAAAGATCCCGAGGTGGATTTGACTCCATCCTTCATTCGTAAAACTAATTCGTCGACAGCGGCATTACTTGGGGCGCAAACCAGCAGCTTTTTGGTTGGTGCTTTACTACTAGTTGAAGTTGCCGGCCCGTGTCGTCTAATAGCCGTTCCATTCATAGTGGAAAAATTACCAGTCAATAAGGCGCCTACCATTGCTACGATCGTTTTCGTTTTACCTGTTCCTGGAGGACTGCAACCAGTTAGCAAGTTTTATATTACCTCTTACCATCGCACCCCACTTACCCTTGGACTAGTGTAAATGCGTCGTTCTCCTTTGCGTTTAGAATCGCCTTCGCCTGGCCACGATTTAGGTTGTAGTTCTGCATGACCTGTTCAACGGCTTCTGGACTGAAGTTGAGCATAGGGGACGGTTTAGCTTCAAGAACCTCCGGCATCAAGTCGTAGTATTGGAGACTTTCTAAGGAAGCATATTCACGCTCAACGGTAGTCATGTTAGTAATTTTAACGGCATAGAGTTCGGCCTGTGGCACCATTGTAGACAAGATAGGACCAGCCCTGCCGCTCAAGCGGAATTGGACTTCTAAATTGCCGCCCTTAAATTGAACTCGGTGGATACGGGCTAGACAATGCAATGCATCTGTACCTTCTAGCGGGTTTGGAGCATGCGAGAATAGAATGATATCTCCTTCTGATAGGAATCTGTCCTTGTTCTCGCTTATAGGCATGGCGGAGCTAACCTCGATGAACTTGTCGACGTTCATTCGATTAACAATCTTGACCCCGAAAGGCTTTGACGTTGTTTCGTCCTTGGCTGTCACAAACGATCTCCAAGCTTCATTGACGAGAAGCGGCAAGAAGGTCTCCTTGTACTCTCGAGGATCTCCATAGGAATCAGATACCTGAGAGCACTTTATGCCATTCGGCGGATCGTTCCCTTTGTGAAAAATGTCCCATTCGAGAATAGCTTGGTGTAGCACATCCATCGGAGGAATAAGGCGTGCTCGCATATCTTTCGCGGATCGTTGGATCTTCATCTTCTTTACTGGTAGGCGCGGCTTGGGTTTCGCGACTTTCGATATGTAGTCCTGTCCTGCGCCAATTTTGGCTAGGAACTCAGCATCGTCTACTGAATCCTCTTCATCTTCTGACGAGGAATTGACCATGATTTCACTTTTCTGCGGGGCATGATCTTTGCCGTGAACACCCGAAAGCCCCTGAAGACCGGACCCTTCGCCAGTGACGAGTGATTTAGGGGCTCGCAGGGCTTTTGCCCTAGCAATAGCCTCCGCGTCTCTCTTCCGCTTCTCCTCGGCTTCTTTGAGACGCTTTTCACGGATACCTGCTACATTACTGATTGCGGGTTTCGCCTCTTGTTGACGAGCCTTCATCTTTTCCAATGTAGCCCGGTTCTTCTCCGAAGAAGAGGCCTTGAGTAGTTCGCGCAAGTCATCTTTGCTCGACCTAACCACTAACTTCTCCTTCTTAGATGCGCTTGGTACACTCGCCACCTCGTCAATCGACTTTGACCAAGCATCGAGCCTAGATTGCCGTTTAGGACCTTCAACCTTCTTGGCTGAAATGATCTGCATGTCATCATCTTGAGTGTCATCACCTAAAGCTCGTATCAACTCAGCACGTTGGCGCTCATTCATGTTCGTCTGTGTATTGTACCGTCCATTTTCGTTCTTTGTGCAAGTGTTCCGAACGAAAGCTAGAGCTGGGGGGGGAAGTTCCATGTCAAATTCCACCAGGCGTCTTAGAAGCTTGCCAAGAACACTGACGATCACCGTAACAAGATACAGATCCTTCAGACGGAGCATCTTGCAAAGACCTAAGCAATATTTTCGTGGTTGCTCGAGTATGTCCTTCATGGATTGCTTCTCGGGCTGCTCGCTATTGTCAATTGAAGTGGAATGGGCAGGCTGAGGGCTCAATGCAGAAGCCAGAAGACCATCCTGGGCTAATAGAGCCTCGGCAAGTTCCATAGCCTCTCGACAGAAGTTCTTCATAGTTTCCGTTTCAATCAGACGGCTCCAACCCTCTGTTTGGGTGAAGGCGTTGTCTAGAAAGATCCATTTCGAATTCCACCAAGCACCGAGTGCGTCTCGCTCTGCCTTGTTCAAATCCTTGGAACGCAGTATGCCGGACGTCGGGTCGCAGAGACTGCCAAGAATGTCTCTCGAATATCGGATGATGTGAAATTGGGGTGACCAAAGGGTCATCTTCTGATTGATTTGGGTGACTACCGTCGTATATGAGGATAAGGTATGAGTAAAATAACCTTGGAGAAGTCTAAGCACTGCATCCGTTCTCCTCTCCTCGCTGGTGACTGACTTGATGAAAGAGGCTCCTGCTTGGTTTATATTCTCCTCGCCGTGGACAAGGGCCGCAATGATAGGTAATACTGTTGCAGGATCCAGGCAAAATTGCCTGAGCCCAGCTTCACTGAAGTCGCTCAACCTTTCAAACACCTGGCCTATGACTTCGGCTGTCTTCTGAAACTCGGTGTTAAACTCCTTCTTTGCTGGCGTCAGAGATTGTTTCTTTATCGGCAGAAATACTTCCACGGTAATGAGCGGGCCGGTGGCAACTAGCATCTCCTTCGCAAGATTGTCTGCGCCGGGCTGAAGAATCTCTAAGAAGCCTTCCCAAAGACCTGACGAGTTGCGCTTGACCTCCCGCTGCACGTTGCTGTCACTTTTCTGAAGAGCATTGAACTCTTCGACAGTGATACGAGAGTCTAGGGCCAGAGCGGATTTAATTACAGACAGTCCGGCATGTGACATAGCAGCATTCTGTCGACTATTTGTCGGGAGCTGGGCGAGCTGCATAATCAGATCTTTATATTTGTATGTCAGTTTCAATGTTGCATTAGTATGAATAGTCGAGGATCCCACGTGCAACTTGTAGCTTGGCGAGGCGAAGAATTCTAATGTAGAAGAAAGAGCTTCAGCAGCACCGAGAGTACAAGCAAGCTTGCTTCTCGATGTCATGCCAGCGTCCTGGGCATATCTTTCTAGGAAATGGTGCAAAAGAGAATCACAGACATCACTCTTTTGGTGGGCAGGGATTGATCCTACGAAAGGCTTCACCCAGGAAATGGCGGCCGGTCCCTCTGACGTTGTACTATCGTGCTCGGTAGGTTGTGAGAGAAGCGATTTGAAGGCTGGGCTCCCTAATATCTGCTCGGCGACAGATGTGTGTGAATGTTGGCTATATGCATCCCAGAATGCTTTAGGAGACTTCTGTATTAGAGCACAAAAGGCCTTGAGTAATAGGATCAAGATAGGGACTGAGTTGATACGAGGCATTTGCGCGAGCATCAAAACATATATGCTCGGTTGAACAGTCATAGCTCGTAAGGAATGAATGATAAGGTTCTCGTCCAGCACGTCCAGGATATAGAGGAAGCCTTGCCAGAAGCGAAGCAGAAACTGAGGAGATGCCTCTTTGATGTCATTAGCTTTTAGGATGGCGCTAGCGAGATTGTCGTTGATTGCCCATTCGAAGTCCTCGGGTGTGATAGAAGGTCGCCTCGAAAATGTGTGAACGGCGAACTTGTTGCGGATCTCGTTCTCGTCGAAGAGAAAGAGAGTCATGCTAGGAAGGATCTCGTCTAGCTTAAGGATCTTTCGCTTCTGGATAGATTCGAAGACGAAGTCGAATCGCTCTCGGTTCTCCGGGAAGCTCAAATAGGGCATACAGCATATAGCTTCGTAGAGAGAAACGAGCAACTCGTCCTTTTCCTGTTTGATAAAGGTGCTTTGGCCGGCGACGCCACCGTGGGCATTGATGAACTCGGTGGCACCTTTTAGGCCCTGGGTAATACGGGCGAAGTCGAATTTGTTGAGGCGTTCTTCCATCTGGGAAGAGACATCTTCGCTGAAGTCTCTGTTAAATACCTAGGTTAGCTGTGTATGCACGAATAGAGCGATAGGAAGAGACATTACTGGCAAATGCCTTTTAGGAAAGGCCTGCGTCCCTTGTGCCAATTGCGCACACAAGTCGGGCATTGCCTCAAGGCAGCACCGAGACGTTGCTGAAATTCGTCATCTAGCTCCGCGGCGGTGTCTGGTGAGAGTCCTAATATGTAGGAACACTGATACGAGGTATCCAGCCTATCCTTGCCCTGCTGGATTCGTTGTTCCTTCTTAGCGATGCCGATATGGCCAGGGTCGTCTAGGTCTTCGTAGGTCTCGTCGTCATCTTCCGAGACCCTGGGGCAGCATAGATGCACGCCTTGGGGAAAACTGCGTAGCTTCTTAAAAGCCTCCCCGAGTAAAGCGTGGATATCCATGTCGATTCGTATTGCGCATATCGCCGCGTGAATTGCTTCAACGTCACAAGTGTTTGGTGTAAGGGAGAGATTATTGGTCCATGTAAGCTCGGAGCTTTTCGTCTGGTCCTGGGTAGTTACGTCTAGTTCTAGATATAGGTCTAAGACCTTGTTTCGAGTCAACGAGGTCAAGTCGAGGTTGGAGAAGAGAAAAGAGCTTCGGATTTCTCTTGGAGTGGTTAGGAGGGAATGGTGGAGGGAAGGGAGAAAGCTTGGTATTCAGTAGGAGAGCTGAGGAGAGAGAGATATCCTGCTGCGAGGATAACCATAGCAGTAGAAAAGAGTATTTGAGAAGAAGTATGAGAAGAGGAGGGGATGTTGAAAGTTGGGTTCTGGTTCGAATCACGAGGATCTTGAAAAGTTAACCTAGTAAAGTGAAGTGCCTGCTGAGCGTCGGAGCGCGTAGGTTAACTTCCCCAAGGACATGCCAGTCGCGGTTTTTTATCGATAAGGTCTTTTAATTGCACTGTATTGAGGTAAGATCGGCACCCCCACCGAGCGCGAGCACCCGCCTAAAAAAGTGAATCGACATTTAGATTTGGGCGGGTGCTCACGGTTCTTAGTATTTCGTCGCTCACAAAGTTGCTCTTTGGTAGGCGAATCGATACTTTTGGGGAGAAACCACTTCACGACATCATGAGAGCTCTCGCCTAAAAAAATATCAGCGTTACTATTTAGGCGGGAGCCCGCGGTGGTTTGTTCCTAGTATTTTGTCATTTACAGAATTTGGTTGTCTTTTAGTAAGTGAATCAAAGTCTTTGGTGAGAACCCCCTCCATTTGTTAGGGGAGCTCCCGCTTAAAAAATCTCGACATTTAGAATCAGACTTAATTAGGCGGGAGCCCGCGATTTGTTCCTAGTATTTCGTCGTTCACAGAATCTAAATTTTTATTTTGGCAAGAATCCCTCCACTGCATTCGGGGAGTCCCCGCCCTTTAGATTCTAATGAGGGGAGTTGGAACTTGAAAGAGTTACAATTTGAGGCATACGGGAGCCCCTGAGTTGACGTTCATAGGCGAGAACTACCTAACCTAGGTACCTAGTTGATAGTTCCACTCGGCCGTGAACTTTTTTGTCTTATGTATCCTTCTGTAAATCTTGCTACCAGCTGCATGTCACCTTGACTAAAAGAAATAGAAAGTTATTAGATCAATTGCTTCAACTTAGATTAGTTGAATGAGTTCTTTTTGGATGGTACTAAGTAAAGTACAGACTCCTATTCTTCCTTATTGCCTCATTATCTCATCGCCAGAAGGGTTGACAGCACTATTACTGGAAGTACTGCTGTGCTCACCTCTATGCGAGAGACATTGTGACAGCAGAGGCATTCGAACGTCTTGGAGAAAAGCAACGCAATGGGCCCCCTAACTCATTTCAAATTTCTTTCTTTCCTTTGCTTCGGAACTAAAGAATCACCGCATAGCATCTGCAAAGGCAGTGCCCGTTACTCGATTATCGGCAATATCGGAAGTGTCTTCAGTGCGAGTCTTCCCTTTTGACGACTTTGGCTTGGTCGTCGACAGCATCCATCCCGTGCTCGCCCGAATCCTCCACATCAGATTTGCCAGAAAGACCACCAGTGCCTTCATCCTCGTCAAGCTCCTTAGACTGCGTCTTGCCCTTCGACTCTCTCTTGTCGTACCGGTCAAGAAGGTTCTCAAGAGGACAATCATCCGCGGTATTCCAGTCCTCTGTTCCCGTCATTGTGCTTCGCTTGCACTTGTGACAGTCCTGACCATGCTTGATAAAAAGCTGGTGAAGGCCGTACTTAAGATGAGGAGGGCACCGGACTTCCAGATGACTGAAGACTTGGTTTTCCTTCGCGGTCCTGGGGGCCCATCCTAACCATTTCGCGAACTTGAAGACGTGAGTATCTACCGCGAAGCATGGACGTTGCAAGCAGAACAGAATGAGGCACGCTGCGGTCTTCACGCCGACCCCAGGGTACTTCACAAGCTCCGTCATCGCATCATCCACTGATAAACCAAATAGATGATTAAGTGAGAGGATGTTGCGATCCGCTTGGTGAATTTCGTATTCTTTTTGCCCTACTGTCTTACCGGCTGCACCAACCACGTCCGCCTGTTGCCCAGTCTCCCTCTCCTTAATGTAGGCGGCGCGTCGCTGTTGATTCTCTTCGTACACCTTGTCAAGGATACCTTTGATGTGCTTAGTCTTGGTTTTTGCAAGGCCTCCCTTGCGAATCGCCTGGTAGACATCCTCTGGAGACCCGAGTCTCACTTTGTTCCAGTCCATGGTCCCTTGTTTAACACCATCTAACTCCAACTCGCCAAACACTTCCTTCAGATCATTTAACATCACCTTTGCTGACTCGAAGGTGGTGGCACCGCTAAGGACAGTTCTCAGCAAGGCGTCTAGAACGTCAGGAACTTCACCACATCCTGTTTTGTCGAACGAAGGTGCAGGGATAACATCCGGGGGCTCATAGTTAATCTGTGAACCATGTGCGTCTTTCAACAGGTTGAACACCTCCGTGCAATGCTCTGCACTCGGTGCCGACCACTCTGGAAAGGGAGTTTGGCCAGGAGTCAAGCCGTATGGCCCTTTGGGCTCCTTTTTCATCTTCTTTGGCTGAGACTCGGCGGCTTCAGCACCCAACACTTGATCATCGGCTGGGGGAACAGGCTTTCGCTTCCTCGGTCGCAGTTGGCGACCGCTTTGCTGTGTGTTGTCTATGTCGGCAGTGGCGGCAGCTGCTAACTGGTCTTCTGGGGATGCCTTAGGGACAGGATGGGGTGCCTCGTTCGGGGATGGTACATCTGCGACGGTTCCAACCTTACTCTTTCTCGGCCGTAGCTGGCGGCCGCTCTGTTGTACATTGTCCGTATTGACAGTGGTCGCCGATTCTAGTTTTAGCGGTAACGTCTCGGCGACAGAATCTGGTACCTGAATGATGGGTTTTGGTACAGTCGAGGGCGGCGCTCCCATAGTGGACGGCGGCTCCACATGGGACGGCGCTTCCATGAGAGACGTTGCTGTAGCAGGTGGTGCCTCTACCTGCGGCGGTACTTCAGCGGAGGGCGGTACTTCGGCGTGGGGCACTGCTTCAGCCAAGGGCGGTGCTTCTGCAGTTCTAGCTACTGCGACAACACCCATGTTATGCGGAAGCTCTATGTACCCATCTCTCACGGGAACAACCTCAGGCTGGGCCTTGGCCTTGGCCTTACGACCACGTTTCGGCGGCATGGTGAATCAGGGGTTATGGTGAGAGAAAGGGATATGTAGGTGATTATGCAAGGGTACCAGTGATTCAAGTTCCTCAACCAGAATGACGACGCGTCTAACTTCACGTCTATGTGAAGACTAGTGAGGTCTTGATAGTTAGGAATGTTCCGACCGATGCTGAAGGGCTAGAGCTATAGCTGGAGCTGAAGTTGGACACGCGAGGAGTGACGGTCATATCAGACAATATCGCAACTTAATCAACTGTCTATAACCATGTTAGTATATACAAAGCCAGAAAAACGTAGGTTTCTATGTAGTCAACTAATACACTTGACTAACCTCGGATACTTAGAAACGTGTATATGTGGTTGAATATAGTCTCCTGGCGTCGATTGGATTAAATTGGCAATAGTATACTCCACGTCGATGAATATACTATCCGTCGGCGATAGTATGGAGTCAGTGACAACTTATTGCCTCTGAATAAATAAAATGTCGGCGGTACAGAAGTGGGTGCTACGATAATGTGTGTGAAAGGTGTGAGGGATGAAAAATTATCTGGGTGATTTGGGCGATAGATGAATGTAGTATATTAGTTGAAACCGTACAACTAATCCTATCTGCGTTAGTATGATAATATTGGAAGAGGTACGGCGCAGGTGCGTTGGGTATGTAAGGCAGCGGCGATGACCTCGAAACCAAATAGGGGTTAGCGCAGAGTAGGTACCAGGTAGATTTCGTAATCAAATGACCATGAAAGTGAGTTGGAGGTCGATGATCTAGAACCGAATGATTGGAATCCTGTGAGAAGGGTGAAGAAATGTGATATGATAACGGCGACTATGTATTGGTCGGCGTTATTGTATCGAATCTGGAAGAAAGGGGTAAAGAAGTAGCAGTCTGGGTGAACAGGTATGTGCCGGTCCGGAGAATAATTGACAGTCCGTTGAATAGGTAGGCACTGGTCCGGAAATAGATAAGGTAGGCACGTACCTGCACCGGTCTGATGAACAAGTAGGTGCCGCCGACCTGATAAGTAGGAAGGTAATACCTGTCTGGCGAATAAGGAAGGCGCCGGCTTAGTGAGGAAGCACCAGTCCGGCGATGGAGCCGGCGTTTATAATGGAGAAGTAAATGGCTGGTGCTGAATTGTAGACGGGAAAGGAGAAGTGAATACCGGCGGAAAGAGACAAGATGGAAAATACGTGAGGGCATAAGTTGAAAATAATTCGTCTTATGTGGAAGAGGGGATGCAGGTTAGGTAGATATTAGAAATTGTGTAATGGATGAGATGAAAACATGCATAACCTCGTGATGGTGGATGTGGGTAAGTGTGTCGTACCTGCTTCAGACGTTAGAAGAAAACGACAAGCTTATCTAGACAGACCAGGTAACTCTGTTGACCCTTATAACGGGTATGAAGTCCTATTCTCACTCAGGAGCCGTCTTCCCCGTTCTTGAACAGTAGAAGCAATGACAAGGGCTAGAGATTGAATCAGGACCACCTAGTATCCCCTAATCCACAATTACAAGGGTACTTATTGCTGTGTATCGCTCAAAGAGGCCCTATCGATGATAAAGACGTCATAGGCACAAGAGCAAATCTTTCGTATCTAAGGTACACGTCTAAGAGAAAAAGGTCCATAGGTACCTAGGTAGCATGTATATGGGAGAGTAATAGGGGCACTTCCATATGGATAAATTCCTATCATCTAGCAGAATCAAGATGACTTCAATCTACCTATACTGGGCTATGGTGTAGAGAATATATATAACACCTATTCAGGGGCTCTACTATGCTGTCTTGTCATTTCTATCTTATCCATTTTCTACCTAGGTACCTACCTATCTTTATGAATAGGTAGCTAGATAGGTATGCAACGCCTTCATGCACTCACATATTAGGTAAAAATAAAAAATAAAAAGAAATCAAGAGACAAAAACATACAACACCAAGGATTCGCTGGTCGTCACCGACCCAACTACTAGTTTGGCGGTATCTGGTTTGTCTAAGGGAGAGCGGACGGGATCCCGAATTTTCCAGATCCTATGGTCGTATGTGCTAGATGATAGAACTATTCCATCTTATATACCTACCCACCTACCTAGGTAGTCACAATACGTTTTGGGCGTATAGTGTCCTACGAGCCAGAATTCAAAAAGGGAGACCCACATAGACCAACCACGAAAATTATTATCTTCAGTACCTACCTAGGTATGTAGATACTCACCCAGTATGGTCTTTGCTACGAGAACTTTTGCCGAGTACATGCACGAGAAGTGTCTCGATAGCATCAAGGCCATATGCAAGTTGTGCTTGAGGCTACTGTTAAAACATTAAGGCTTGATGAAAAGAGATCCGAATATGGTTTGGATGATTTAAGCTGTTATAGCTTCCTCTCGATGCTCTCAGACTTCCTCGCCCAAAGGAGAGTTGGCTACCGGACGGGGACGAAGTAGAGGTCCTAAGAATTTATGGCGGAGGAAGCGGACTTGAAATACCGTCAATATAGATAAAATTTCCTCGACAAACCGCTCGCTCCCGATGATAGGGTATCATAGACCGACGCCATTGTTGATAAAATAAATTTGCACTCTTACCAATATTGTAATTACTCATATCAAGTTTCAGGGAGGATATCATTAACATGGGGGAGGTGGGAAAGTGTAGAAAGCGGGGAAAGGCGACGAAAAAAGGGGGACATTGGTTTACATGTTATTTAAATTTTTCTTTTCTTTTCTCAAATGTGTAATCAGTCATTGCCCGCATGAATTGGGTGAAATCAAGTGTGCCTATTTATGCTATGCATCAGTGCTCTCTATCAAGCTGTTGAACGTATCTGCTATGAGAAATGAGCTTCACCGTCGCTCATGCTCAGTAGCTACGTTATGGAGGCTGATGTCATCCCGGACCACAGGAGAGATGATTCCATTCCTTGCCCTATCTTGCGAGTCCCTTTCTCCTCCAGGCGCTTCAGCATGCGGCGTCGATCCGTTCGTACCAATTTGGCCGCCGCCCACAACCATTGTTGGTCCACTGCTAGATACTTGTGCGTGTGAGGTATGCTTCCGTTTTGTCCCTCGCAATTCGTTCAGGTGTTCGAAGTATCCCTCTGGCACCGGGGTAACGTACGTGCCACAGAACACACCTACCTCAAACTGAGTAGGGCCGTTTGGCGGTGCAAGCTCTGCGCAAGCTGCTTTAAGATCGTCGAGATCTTGGTATATAGTCTCCTCAGCACCAATGCCTGTAAATACTAGATCAGTAACCAGTCTATACAGATAATATGTAATCTTAGAAATCGAGAAATTTCTAGAGTGCCAACATCAGGGTGGGAGCTCAAAATCATTTGACTTACTCTTGGCAATGGCAAAGCGATCCTTGCCCGAGGCAATCAATTCCGAGGGGCTAGCTAAATCAACTGTAGACATCCGGGTTAGTGAATCACTTAAAGATATATATCGGAAACGACTCGTAATTGTTTACGGAAATGAAAGCACTAAAAAGCATAGGTTACTTACTGCCGTAGATGTGCGGTGCAGTGATTCTGTAGCAAAGTAAGTTAGGAACTATTTCTAAAGGCAAGAATTCTAAGGTGTTGAATCATGTCTCGGGAGTAGTTTTTGTTCCACGAGTTCGAATGGGAGGGTTTTACTCCCGAGACAGGCCAAGAGATGGAAAAATGATTACTTACGGCGGAGCACAGCTCGCAAAAATGACTTTGCGCGCACCGGCTTCACGTGCCATAGCAACTATTTCCTTGCTAGTCGTACCCCGTACGATTGAATCATCGACGAGCAGGACGCATCGCCCTTCAAATTCAGTTTGAATGGCACTAAGCTTTCTCCTTACGCCCTTCTGACGTGCACCTTGTTGTGGCATACTGCAGTACTTAGAGTCAGTAAAGTGCTGTTTCCAAAGTCCCCTAGGAGAGTATGTGGCTTTCGGAAGGGCTTGCTACGTGATTTGTGCCTTGAAGAAAAGGGGATATCTCACATAAACGTTCTGAAAACATAACGATTTTTAATGAACGCCTGGCAATACTGTTTGCCTAGTCTCTCGGAGACACTCGCAGCTGAAGTATTGGAAGTTTCAGGTATCGGGATAACAGCGTCGATATCTTTGATGACTTCATCCCCAAGGACCTCTCGGATCTTGTCGGCGAGTTTGTAGCCCATTCTCTGCCGAGCAGCATGCACACTAATCCCATCCATGACTGTGAAGCTATGATTAGATATTTATCAATCTAATAGTGGCGTAAGACGACATATACTGACTTGTATCGGGCCTCGCAAAATATACCTAAAATGCTAGCGATCAGCAAGAGTTCAAATGGTAATCACGGAGTACAGAATGTGCCAATGAAACAAAAAGGAGAGTGAATTAAGGAGGGAAAGGAGAGTTAAAGCCGCGTGTTAACTTACATATTCGAATATATCAGGTGAGTATGCCTTTGGTTCCTGAACTTGGTTGAAAACTGGGGCGCGGCCTTTCTGAATAAAAACTGCTTGACCGGGTAAGATATCCCGGATGTTGCGGAAGCCGAGTTGTCGAAGAGCAATGGACTCGGATGCAAGCATGTAATCTTTTGCGCCAGGGAGAGTATCGGAGTCTTTCTCACCCAGTACTAGGGGTCTGATACCGTAGCTATCCCTGAAGCCTAGAACGCCGAACCCAGCAATCATTGCTGTACAGGCCCAACCACCCTAATTCAAATGTCAGCACTAAATATTCCATCCTTCAGTGGGCTGGGTGTGACGCACCGAACATCGTTCATACATCAAACTCAATGCATCTGTAATTTGTTAACATCTTATATAGTAATTATGAAAGCCGGCTTGGTTCAGAGAATGCATAAGGCATATGCAACGACAGCGACTATGGGTAGGGGAGAGAAGTTGAACGTGGGTCGGCGGGAAATGGACTCACTGAATATGTCATCTGTGTTCACTCTAGCTTTCCCGGTCTCGTTCAGTTCATTCGCAAATACGTTAAGCATCCTGAAAACCTGTTAGTTACTATGATTTGTCTCATAATACATCCACAGACGGGCTCCTAAAAGATCATATTTACTTACAGTTCACTGTCGCTGTCTGTATTTATATGTCTGTGGGCGACAGTGTCGAGGTATTTGCGTAACTCGGGGGCGTTGATCAGATTTCCGTTATGCGCAAACTATAACACATCCAATTAGTGATCGCCTTTCTAGAAAGCTTTAATGGCCCAATGTGCAAAGGTAAGAAGAAGTCAAGGAAAATCAAACATGCTGTAGTCATCAGAGAACTTAGGAAATGGGCCTTCAGACAACTTACACATATACCGTAGGGACTGTTGACATAGAATCTGCTACGTGTTAATATCCATGAAATGACCCAAAGCTTAGGTTCTCGGGAGTGCCCTCCCATCGAAAAGGGACACAAAAGGTGAAGGCGAGGGCCACAATAATGAACAGTTTAGGACATACTATTGCACATGTTAGCCACCAGGAAAGACAGTACAGCGTCAAACACTCCTTGGGAAGTAGATGTGACATAGTGCCTTGGGGTTTATAGTACTAACCGGCTGTGACTCGGCATTTGACGATGTGCCTGCAGTTGGGTAACGCAGATCTAAGATGCAAGTGTTAACATTCACACATGTAGGAATTGAGGATCAAATTTTGTGGTTCAACCCTAACATGGAGGGCCGGGATTCTGGCAAAGACTTACGTCCAATACCCATCGAGCCAGGTAGATCTTGAACCCTCATGCCATCTGCGAATACTTTGGCGGCCAACCCATTACCCTGGCACCAGTTTTAGACACCGGATTTCTTTCCAGAACTCTACATTAACGGGTTACGTAAACTTACTTTGCATTGGTATATACGACCCCCAGCCGCGCATGTTGCTATTCCGCAAGCTGATCATTGTTAGCTAATCTATAATAATCTCTTAGACAAGCATTGCAATACTGCCGCCATAGATCTCCTTATCTGAAGTCTAAGAGCATAATATCCCTTTATTGGATAGGAATGGAGGGGAAACAGTCACACAGAGTATTACTAACCATCTTGGCCTCGATGTTGAAGAAAGTAAAGTGCTTCGTGAAGTGCGACGGCAGCCTTGCAAGGTGCATTGGGATCGTCGCCAACATGACCCAAGATCAAACCAAGTACACCACACATGTCTGCTGAGTGTTCGAGATCGTGAGGCCTAGGAAGGTGTAGTTAGCAAAGGGAAAGTCATAAAGACACATCCAATACCTCGCAGACGACAGCACAGCAGCAGCCAAAGGGGAATAGATAAGCATGAGCAACTAATTTGCACACAAATCTACGCCCAGATCCAAGAATCCATACGGAGTAGCTCGCTCTCCGGTGCCCACTGCGCTGTCCTCCGCGAGACACATACGACAAACAGTAGGGTATTGTTCAGAGTGGAATTCTCCGCAGCATTTGCTAGGAAGTCGAACATTTATAAAGAAAAAACTCATCACGACAATCAGATGGCTAACCGCAGGGACAGTAGGTTGTCTTGAGCTGACATTGGTCCATGCTCTTTCCTGATCTTCCATAGATGAAGAGGAAAATTATATTATACCCATCTGGTAGGAAGAAGGATATACCACTGTCCCTGGGCGCCAATTGTAACAATAACAGGACCCAACGCAACGTACCTTGTATGTCTTGATCTCGTGGGATCAAAGTACGTATGGGATCGAGCCGAGACAAGTTGAGTCGAAGTCGAGTCGAGTCAATCGCGGGGCAACGGAATGTAGTCGATAAAACCGCACGCGGTTGTCTTGCGCGATTACTTCGAGAGATGTATGGATGCCGAAAGAAAGCCGTAACAAAAATACGGATAGATGTAAAAGCTTTTCGTCTAAGCAATACCAAGGCAAAAACTAATGCGGTGAATTTCTGTTCTTGAACTCGAGTGCAGAAGCACCGACTATACCTACAGAAGTGCGCGCAATCGGCATCGTGATTAAAAGTCTATTGAACTTTTTTTTTTTCCCGAGCTGGAGAAGATTCAAATAATTTGCGACACACGTTGGAGTAAAAAGTGGAGGGGTGACCCTACGCCTTCCCATGATTGGATGTGCCGGTTTTTGGTTTTTTCCGAACCTTATCCCACACCTGCAGTGGACCCGGGATTCTGGAACCTTGGAGTGCCCGCTCGCCGGCTGGGTGCTTCCATGATGTGCATTAGACGGTGTGCTAATTGGAACTGCCACAGTGCCACTGCACGAGATCTATGTAGTTGCAGCAAGGCAGACAGCACGTGGCTTGATAAGGCACGATGACAAAAATTTGCCAATCGATAGGATCTTAAATGGCGGGGTTCTTCCTTTCATTGATCTTTTCGGCAATCCGTACAGCACGATAAGCATGAGCTAATGAATTGTAAGCATTTCAAACAAACGACAAAATTGCCATTAGGAAAGAGGGATGGCAAATTTTCGAGACACTTGATGATATCAGCAACGATCCTGGACTGCCACGCAGTTCCGCAACCCTAATGCGAGTGCTAGTTCTAGTCTGTCAAGATTAACTGTCGATTCAAAGCTAAGTCAGTTCTTTCCAATCATTAACTAATGCTTTACAACCAGAACCGAAGAGGGATCTGTAGATTATCATCTATTCTAGAAGGAATTGGGAAAAGACCTAACTATCATATATATGAGATACCCTACTCTACTTTTATTAGAATCAATTTACTCGGGTTGAAATACAGTCTACAATCCATCTATTGAAGGTCTCTGCAATATTCAAAAGAGTGGCCCATGAACGCTATCAAGAACGCCATGTCCAAGACGCTCTCACACGCTAGAATCACGCCCCATCGGTCAACTGCCCGTGGGCACTCCGACCATGGCTGGCTCAACACTTACCACAGCTTTTCGTTTGCTGACTGGCACGATCCGGATTTTACGCATTTTGGCTCCTTGCGGGTCTTGAACGAAGACCGAGTGAAGCCCAATTCTGGGTTTCCAACCCACCCTCATCGCGATTTTGAGATTTTTAGCTACATCATCTCCGGGGAACTAACCCATCGAGATAGCATGCTTCGCAAAGGGGCCGAGGGTGGGCAGTCGGACAAGTTTTATCAGATGCGCCGAGGGGATGTCCAATTCACCACCGGCGGCACGGGCATTGCGCACTCCGAGCAGAACGAGCATGCAAAAGACATTGTTCATTTTCTCCAGATTTGGGCAATTCCATGGAAGCGAGGACTTACTCCGAGGTACCACACCCGCCATTTCGAAGACGAGGAGAAACGCAAGGGCTTCGTACCAATTCTAAGTCCACTCAAGGGTGGTCCGGAGGCTACATTTGAGCATGAAAAGGTTGCTGAGCCAAGTATTGACGGGACGATACCCATTCACGCTGACTTCGTCATGGGGGCTGGTTTGATCGCACCGCAAGAGCGATTCGATTGGATTGTCGGAGCTGGTGTAACAGAGAGCAGCAAGAGGAAGGTGTACATTCATGTGCCAATGGCGAAGAAAGGTGTCGCAAAAATCCGGATAGATGGCCGAGAAGAGGTTCTCAACGAGGGTGATGGTGCATTTGTCGATGGTGTCAATGCTGGTGATAGGCTGACGGTAGAGAGTATTGGTGAGGCCGAAGCAGAAGTCGTAGTTCTCGATACAGCATAGACAGGATGGTTTCGTAACTATTATATACGGATAACAGACATTAAGACAACAACATAACTACGCCCATATTGAGCGGTGTATGTTATTCACTTTCTCATAGGTACCTACCGAGGGAAGTAGAACGACATAGTAGAAGTTTGGATATCATGTTTGTTTGGTCATGAGCGACAAGCTAGTACTGATATTGGATAGACGGCCGTGGTCAGTGGTTGCCTACCTAGGTATGTAACGACACCTATCAAATTTTCTATGCCCCATACCTAACTAAATAGGTGCCTAGGTACCTACCTACCTACTTCGTACCGTCTGATTCACTCACCCCTTCACCCATCCGAGCTCGGTCTTTTCATAGTAGAATTCTCATAACGGTGGAGAATTTGTAAAATACGGCATTTTATGATTCATCTGCGTCGTTTGCACTCTATAAAGGTCATGTCTTCACTTTCTGCATCCCCATGCATCACGATACGTCCTTGCTTAGGCTGGGGCAATGAAACCTGGAGAACAGGCACCTACCTAATGGATGCGCGGCTGAGGTCTTGCGCAATTGCGCAAGAATCAATGGATGGAAGTCAGTATTTCTACACTCATTCCCTAAAAGTTCCTCAACCCTCAATCTTACACAATAATTGTTGCACGACTTCCTAAACCGCTAGTAGCTTTGCTATCTCTAGAATAAACGTGAAACTTTTTAATATGAGCGTCCAAACACCAGGCGAAATACATTTACAGCAAATTGACGCTGGCCGAGATCCCGACTGGGGAAAATTAAGAAATTATGCATCTTCCACTGAGGAGTGGCATGCGTCAAGTCGTCAAACGGAGACTTTAGATGCGCCGGTTGATGCCGCAGATGGAGGTACCTAAGTTTCCCAGTCTTACATCTGAAAATTTATCTACCACAAACCGCCTGCGAAACCACTCCGCATGCACTATTATAGTTTCGCGTTTCGCAAACAACTAGAATCCCGTTATGAGAGGTGTTTTCCCGGCCCGTTTCTAATGATGGCAAATTACCTAGATTCAACTCATGAGAAAAATGCTTCGACCGTGTATCAAAAATCTAATGAACAACCATGTCCCCGTTCCCAGATGAGTCACATCTACTCTCCTGGTTACGTTCCACCAGAGAGACAACGGGAACTAGAACGTGCAAACAGAGTCTATCATGACTCTGAGAAAGATGAACGACGGCGACGAAGGTATAAAAGCGGAAGAAAGTAATGGCTGTCATTGAAGTAAACGAATCGAAGCATTCATGTCTAACATAGTTCCACAGATCACCGAATTCAAGTAGATCTCTCGACCCCACACCTGATTCTTCCCAAAATCATCGACGGATCTCACTCGCATGCGTTGCATGTCGCAAAGCCAGGGTCAAGTGCTCTGGGGACCAGCCAGCATGCACTGGCTGTCAAGCTTGTGGCCGCAACTGTTTTTATGTGCGCGATACTCAGCAAACAGGTAATGGTTCGATAGAGGATATAAATGGCATGTATTCATCAGTATACCAAGAACTACCTGAATATTCCGTCGAAAGGGAATGGGCCCCTCCTACTAACGTTGAAGACAAACCAAATCGGGATTCTTCCATATATAAACACATAGACGGGTATCTCTGTTTATTTCCGTTTGGCGGTGTCTCGCATCGTCATTATGAGCCGACGAGGAATGTGCCTAGCATCTCTAGCGACGTCTTTCTCCAAACCACATCAACTCTAAGCCTTCCGATCAGAGAATCACGGGAGGCAGAGATCGAGAAGCCTAATAATATGACTCTCCCGGTCAATGATTTTCAAGAACACCCGGTTGAATGGACAGGCACAGCGACTAGTTTAGCGGACCGCAGTGGAAATCACCAACAGAGTCTCGAAGGTGAAACAATAGCACATAGACCAAGAGGCCATCAATCTCGCGAGCATGATATAACAAACGCCATGAGTGACTCAAATACACCTCACGGATCGTCGTTATCATCGCCCAGACAAACGTCGGATTCTACCAGCGCGTGCACGACGCTTTCGCGAGACGAATCCGAAGGATCCAGCAGCTCCATTAATGAAGGCAGTGATGATGGAAGTGATGAAGAAGAAACTGCTTTCATTCGACGGGTAGAAAAAAGGCTGGCTCTACTTCGTGATGTAATGGATATCGTATATTCAACGTCTACCTGTCTTGCGACTTCAGACACCATGGTGGATGGCGAAACAGGAACTCCTAGCACTACCCGAGACGGCCCAGGTAATGGGTGCTACTCTAATAACGAACGCAACAAGTCTCATGATCCTAAGGGGAAGCGTCCATCCCGGAAAGACGAGCAGAACAAGGACGAGGAGGGAGATGGCGAAGGTCAACAGCCAAAACGGATAAAGTCGGGTATCTATAGTAATCAGTTCGATCCAAGAAAATTCGCCTGTCCATATTATCAGCGAAATCGATATCGATGCGAGATCAACATGAACTTACCTAGAGGAGCTTGTTATGGTCCCGGATTCCAGACGGTACATCGCGTCAAGTATGCTTTCCCTATATTAAGAATTTTTCAACCTGTCAGTGTCCAGACATTAATGAAAAAACCAGGGAACATCTCTACAGGGCACACATGCTACCACCTATTTGTCCCCGATGCGATATCCAACTTGAGTCTGATATTGCCCTAGAGAGGCATATGAGGCAAGATTCCCCTTGCGAGATTAGAACCAAACAGCTGAGGGCAGGTATCAACTCTACTACAGAAAGATTGCTTCGAAGTCGCAACAAGGATTTTAATAAGAAAACTGAAAAAGAGAAATGGGAATATATGTATGATATCCTTTTTCCAGCTGATGACCGCAGAAATCGGCCTTCGCCATGTAAGTTCCATTCACAACGCTGGAATGTCTTTGACTAACGACTTAGACCACGAGAACCTTGCTGAGATAAACTTCGTCGAAGATTCTCCACATCCGAAATCTACGGCGAAGCGTTATAACGAATTCCTTCAGAGGGAGCTTTTCCAGCGAATTTATCGGATCCTAGAGAATCAGATTGATGAGGCATTAGATTTGGCAGAAAGGGATGTCACCGGCACACTGAAAGGGCAACTCCAGGGGATTGTTCATAATGTGCAAACCGACCTGTACGAGGAGTTTCAAGTTTCCATCGCTAAAGAAAACGAACAGAATGTGGATGGGCCTGTTGAAAGCGACACACAAATCCCAATGTTGGAGCCAGAAGCAATCCCATCATATTGCTTGTCATCTTCACCCTTGCGTGCGCCATGGCCAGCCCTCGAACTTAGTCATCAACCAACGACTCGGACCCCCCCCCAATGCCAGATCTATCGAGCTTCGAACTTGACGTTGACCCTTTTCTTGACCTTGTCGGAATCGACAAGGGTAGAAATACCAATCTAGAACCAGCAGTGCCTTTTCATGTTAGAGCCGTTTATGATAATATGTCGTATCACGAGGGGGACCTCTTTTTTAGAATTGGTCAGATAATAACGGTCACCGATGAGGAAGACGTGAACTGGTATGCCGGCGAGTATATCGATGACTGCGGGGTAAAGAAAGAAGGGATATTTCCTCGAAACCTCGTTGAGAGGTACAGACCTATTACACCACCACGCCCAACAAGAAATCGCAGGGGGAGCAGAGTCTATACCTCGCTCACTTCCGGTTTAAGCTGCCCCTACTTACTGGGGAACTGCTCTAGTACGCTAAGTGAAGTTATAAGGCATTGGAAAATTTGCATTATACGGCCATAGTCGATGGGTGTAGAGCTAGGGTCTCACTATTTAACCTGCACCGCCAGTTTATAAGAGAGATCGGAGGGTTTACGTTAAGGAGAATCGATCGACAAGATTCGGGTCGCAAAATTCGAAGCTGGTCAAGCCTTGAGATATATGGGTGTTGTTTACAGATATATAATGGGTGGTTCTAGTTCTTTCGATAATAGCGCGAATCATTTCTAAGAACTATGCTCAAGCGTTAGGAAAAAGGGGTACCTTTTCGGCTGTGGACTCGGTCAAGCTGGCTCACTACAAAATCCCGGAAGATATCGAATCCCGCTCTCTCATTTGCACTGTCTCCCCCCTTTCACTCATAGAACAGCTGCGTCGAGGGCGCCATACGAGTGTCTAAATTGATGCAATGAATTTTCTAGTAGGAGGCTGAAATTGTCGCACCATTGGTTACGTACGTATCCGCTCTAGGTCCTGGTCAGCTTCTCGTCGCACTGGCTGGAGAAGCTACTCTCACAGTGGTTTTGGTCATTTGGACCAACATACTTACAGCCAGCCACTTTGCTGTTCCTTTCCACCGGGAACCAAGGATCACACTATAGCAAATTATGTGCAGCCAGGATAGGAAACGTCATTATAACGCGATTCACGGACATTGGAACTCCTTACCCTCCTGTCCACAAATTGCTGTTTATTGGGACAGACCAGCAGAACGCCGCGTCACCGTTGATCTTATGTAGAACGTTGCCAGTTCTAGTGTATATGTCGCTCCGACACTAAGAAGACGCTTTCTGTGCATCCGTGGGGTTGCGCGCTACCGCTACCGACTAGTGAGGCGCGAACTACATAGTAGATCACCAAACCTCCTTAGCATCCACCTTCGGTCCTAATAGGGGAATATGATAGCGCTTTGAGAGGCATGGTAGATGAAATCTCAACTAAAGGGGGAGAAATATCGACAATGGCCATCCGATAATGGCGCACCGAAGACAAAGGTTTAACACTCGATAGTAACATCAGAACTTGTTAGATAATAGCCTTATGCTTCACATGTCGTTCTTGACAGCGATGATCTTTGCCTTTTCATAATTATCTCCATCAAACAGACTCATCCTAAGCGAGCCGCGGCCGGACCGACAAGACCTTGTTCCTTGCCTAGATCTCAATCGATCCTTGCCTAGTGCGATTTATCTAGCCTATGGGAGGGGATGCTGTGCCGTTGAGATGCTTCCAATAGTCTGGATTCATAGAGCTGGCCAATCGCTTCGCCTTACCATCCCGATCTAGAGCGTCTTTTAGGCCCCATTTCTGGGCTGAGCGCTATACTTGTTCCTGAAATTGGTCATCTTCCCGAACCTGATAGTCGGGTATTGTCTTTAAGCGTCTCGCATTTTAGTACCTCTCGCATAACAGTACCAAGTCTGACGATTATTCTGCGCCCTACTACCAAAGTTTGCCTCGGAAGGTGGTCCTGTTTGGGACGGCGTAATCTCATTCGGAAGAGCTTGAGAAATTTAGAAGGGTGTGATGAGATGAATATGCCCACATCTCGACTTTTAGTCGCTGATTATAGGGCTTCGCTTGCCCTAGCGCATGTTTGTCACTATGAAGAACATTCTGACTCCTGACCAGGGCGGAGATGGCTAAGCTAGAACGCGAGTTCTTCAACTCAATACCGCGCTTTTCCTTTCTTTCCTTATTCCTCTCTTTTATTTCTCATCACTATCCGTCAAGTTGACAAGAAACGGCCTGTTAGCCAGCCGTAGCAAACAGTTTGTTTGCGTCCTTTCGTTGAATCCTCGACAACCACATTCATTACGGCCTTGGCCACTTTACGATCTTTACGAATCACATAATCTCTTAATACCGCCAAGATGCAGTTGAAGAACTCTGTTTTACTTGCCGCCCTTTCGGCCTCGTCTACTTTCGCTACTTACACGCCAGACTACAAGCTTAATGCTTACTGGGTATGATATCACACTGTCTGACAAGACTTATATGTGCTCATCATCATTCATAGGGACAAGCGGGACCTAGCACCGATACGCTCGCGAAACACTGCGAATCTGATAGCGTCGACTATGTTACCCTTGCCTTCGTGAACAACTCGCCGGAACACGGAGATGGCACGGACTACCCGGGTACGAACTTTGCTGCTCACTGCGCCTCAGATGTCTATGTGAAAAACGGCCAGAATTCCAAACTTCTGAAGTCATGTTCTTTTATCAAAGACGATATCAAGACATGCCAGAGTCTCGGAAAGAAAGTGTTGCTGTCGATCGGAGGAGAATACACCGCTTCGAGTAACTACTCCCTCACATCCGTCCAAAAGGGCCTGGAATTCGCGGAATTCCTCTACAAGGCGTTTGGACCTTTCAAAACTAGCTACACCGGACCACGACCTTTTGACGTGAGCAGCACGGATCACACTACTCTTGATGGCTTTGATTTCGATATCGAGACGAAGTTCGGTAAGACCCATCTACTTCTTTATAATCGTCTTCTAATAGACTATGTCTATCTTTTCATCCCCTATCCTTAGTTTTACATATGGCTAACCCGCATATTCAGACAACCAACAACCATATATCCAAATGGTCAACCATCTTCGCGAGCTCATCAACCAGGACAAGAAGAAGATCATTCTTACGGCGGCTCCTCAGTGCCCCATGTCTGATGAGTATTTCCTGATGAAGACTATCCTGCAGCAGGCTCGATTTGACAAGTAAGCTAATGCACAATGTGTATGTGTGAATAAAGCTAACTTTATACAGGATCTGGATCCAAGTAAACTTTTATCCTTTGTATACCATGAGCCCCTAGGTAGCTAACAAAAAGACAGTTCTACAACAACCCATCTTGCGACGCTACGACCAGCGGCTTCAACTACGATGCTTGGGCGAATTGGATCGATGGTGGCGTCAATGATGCTGCTGAACTCTTCATTGGGCTTCCTGGTAGTGTTGCTGCCAGCACGCTCGGCAGTGGTTACATCACCCCTGCTGCGGCGAAGAGCCTCATCTGCGACTACAAGATTAAGAGCAATTTTGGAGGTGTCATGCTTTGGGACGCTTATTATGCCTCTGTGAATAAGAACTTGGCAGGAAAGGCATATTACGACTCGCTCGCTGAGGCTCTGCGATGTGGTGGCTGCCCCGGCGATATTTGCGCCCCTGACCCGACTACAAGCTCAACCGTAGCTTCGTCGGCCACAACTTCCGCTACGAGCTCTTCCACTTCTTCTACCCTTAGCACCACGTCCACCTCTAGCTCTGCCTCCACTTCCAGCTCTGCTTCCACTTCCAGCTCTGCTTCCACTTCCAGCTCTGCTTCCACTTCCAGCTCTGCTTCCATTTCAAGCTCTGCTACAACTTCGAGCAGCGTCTCAAGCTCAAGCTATGTCGCTGTCTCCAGCACCGCCTCCAGCTCAGGCTCTGTTGACCCTTCAAACAGCGTAACAGCCTCGAGCTCGCTCACTAGCAGCATCTCAGTAGCTACCAGCGAGACAGGCACTGACAGCACAACAAGCTCTTATATCGCAACGTCAACCTCTAGCGCCATGGCTATTACCTCTAGCACTGCGACTTCTAGCGCCTCATCTAGCGCATCAACAACCTCTTCCGAGGAAGACGACTGCCCTACTGATGACGAGACCTCAAGCTCATTCACCGAGTCGGCTACTCTGAGTGTCTCGGCGACTATCACCGGATCGCAGACCGCCTCTCAAACTACCACGACCAGCAGCTACGTAACGGCAACGGCTACTTACAGTGCACCTTCCAACTCTGCTTTCGCGACTCAGTCTGCGAGCGCTGGCTCGTCGTCTTATTTCACTGCCAGCTCCTCTTCCACGCAGTATACCACAAGCACCGTGATGACCACGACAATTTACACCGTCACCTCCTGCGCCCCTAGTGTGACAGACTGCCCGGGTAAAGGAGCCGTCACCACCGAAACCATCCCTCTGTACACTACCGTGTGCCCCGTCACTGAGGCACAGAAGCCGACGACCGTTCCCATGACCACGAGCACTATCTACAGTACCAAAATCAGCACTGTCACCAAGTGCCCGTCTTGGGTTTCCAACTGCCCCGTCGGCTCGGTCACCACCGAGACGATCGCAGTCTCCACCACCATCTGCCCTGTCACGGAGACCGAGAAGGCAACTGAGACTACCTCCGCTATCTACAGCGTCAAGACGGGCTCTGCTACGACCGAGACTGTTGTGATCGGACTCACAACCGTTCCCGTCAGCACCAAGACTACCGAGACTGCACCCGCTGCCACCGCCGCCGCCACATACCCCGCCGGCGGCAACAAGCTCCAGGCCTCGCAGTCGCAGCCCGTGCAGGCAGCCGCTGTGTCCAGCTACCCGGCAGGTAACGCGAGTGGCTCCAGCAGCAACACCTACGTCCCGACCACCATGACCGTCGCCGTGTACCCCACGGCCAAGGGCGGCAACAACAGCACCCTGCCCTACTCGAGCGCGGCCGGAACCGGATACCCGGTGAAGCCTACGACTACGACTAGCAATGGGTACTCTGCTATCTCCTGCAGCGGCGGCGACTGCACTGCTGCGTACCCCACGGCATCGGTTGTCACTGCTGGGTCGGCGAAGACAGCTTCCCTTAGCTTCGTCGGTGTGTTGGCGGTGGCTGCCTTCCTCATGTAGGTGGCAGAAGCGTGGAAATTTGGGGTCTGGGGTGTAATTAGTAGTAGTGTGAGGCGGACCTAATGTATATAAGGGGTGGAGAGAATAGTAGCCCATTTCATTTCCCTCGGATGTTCCGACAGCATTGTGCATGCGAGTGCTCGTCACTAGAAATCCTGAGATGATAACAATGTCAATAATTACAGATAATGCCACACCTTTGAAGTCTTTTACTTAACCTATGGGATTGAACCATGATCGAACTGCATTGTGGTTATGGGTAGACTGATAGGTAATAGATATCAGTATACCATCTTTGTGTGAGACGGAATGGAGGCTAACCCCATAGCTGTCTCATTATTCAAGCAACTCAAGCGTCATCTTCACGAGGAGCGGATTATGTGAACTCGGCTGGATTGACATTTGTGACTTGTCCGTGAGAAATTAAGATATTGCGTTGGTTACGTGTATGGGTGAACTCGGACTGCCAAAAGAAAACAATAAAGGGGCAAAAATAATTGAAAAAAAAATGCATCAGCCGCGAATCGAACGCGGGGCCCATCGATGATTGCTGATGGCAACGATGGATTTTACCACTAAACCACTGATGCCTTGACAGGGTGTTTTGCTGTTACTGAAAAATGGCGAGATAGGTCAATCTATATACCCCACCTTTACCTCCCACATTATCATTCGCTACAAGACGCTGTCTTCGGGTGAATGCCGGATAGATTTCTCAACCCGCCTAGAAGGGTATTTAACTCACAGCTTAGATGGAAATTGTTGCAAAACACTTATCTATTGTTCTATGCCAAATTGAGATTGAGATCGCACCTAGTTACTCCTTACTTGATATTTCCGCCACGTCTTACAACTTGGCCCTTTCTTCGCTACTCCTAGCCCACTTGGTGCCCCGCCCCTTTTCAATAAGTCTATCAGTAACGCCCTTGATCTCATTTTCGCACCAGACATTGTGGCCCGCCGAATTCGCAAGAGCGAACCCGAATTTGGATAGATACTCGGGATCTACGCATCCTACAGAGAGCCCAAGGTCGTCGCGCGCTTCTTCCCGCCAATATAGGAAGCTTCCGCAGTTGGTGCAGAACGCGCGCTGGAAACCCGGCGTTGCGTAGAAGTGCTTGAGCGTTGCGGTAGATGTTAGGTACGTGAGCTGGCTGTGTTGAATGTCGTGCGCCATGTAAACCAAGGTGCCCGTCGTACGACGGCATTGTGTGCACTGACAGCTTCCGCTCTAAAAGTGGATTTTTCGTTAGTTGAGGCGATTCATTGGATTGAACGGCTTTCTGCTCTGCGCTCACCGCTATCGGCGGCTAGGTCGACAGCAGCATCTACGCAGAGGAATACCCAAGAGCTCAAGGCGCCCGGTTCTTGAAGATTTACCTACATAGTCATTACTAGGTAGGAGCCTAGAGAACTATGAAATCTTCACACGTACCGATTGCAAGAAGTCGTGGTCATCTGGAAACTCGACCCGATATCTGATTGAACCACAAAGACAGCCACCCGTGATGGATTTGGGCTTGGGGAAGTCGTTGGGAGACATCTCGTTCAGTTGATCCTAGTACAGGTCTAGGAGTTGGCAATGGTTATCTGAACTGATTTCTTCTTGAATGGGGGTTTGATTGTCATATTGGCATTTGTTCCTGAGCAGATCGGTAAAGTCTTTATACAGACACTCACATACGTGCAGCCCCCGCTTGTCAAACGCGCCTTACGCCACCGCTAATGACGTACCTACGAACGCCCTGGGCTTGTACAAATGAAATGGGATGTCTAGCAATTCAATTGAAGGCCTCTAAAAACAATTCTGTCCAATCCTTGTCTCATTGTTATCTTCACTCACCTACATAGTAGTAGGTATCGTCAGCTAAGTGCAATTGAACGATCTTGGGGTACGCTCATATTTACTAATTAAATTTAGCAGAGTGAACATCCTCTATTTATCAATTCATAACAATGTCTTAGAGGTCTTCGACTCTGTTTTAGCAATGGTATCAAATACTTGTCTTAATCAGCTAGGTATGCTTCCACTTAAGTATTACGAGACTCAACTGACCTAACATTGGGCCTTTTTCTACATCTTACCTAGGTAATCAATGTCATCAATAGAACTGAATTTATATACAGAATCGCGTCAACAGATACTACTTAGGAATCACTCGATGAATCCTACGACCATAATATGAGGTTAGCGGCGTGCGCGCTGACAAACTATTCATACATCATTATCAATTAACTACTAAAACAGACTTAGCAGCATCAGATTATGTGAGCAGCTCTCTAAAACCACCGTCCACGGATCTCCGTGGCATTTGGCCTCCACTTTTCCCCTGCCATAATGGTCAAGAAGGCCAGAAATGGCAATTAAATAGCCTATGGACCAATGAGAGGCTTTCATAGATTGTGGCATGACCAATCACGGCTCTACCCATTTACTTGTATAAATATGTGGTCTCTAACGTTCTCTGTATAGTTAGTAGGCATAATATTCTCAAGGCAGGTATTTATTTGACTGAAATCAAGTGAAATTGATTTAACAATAATGTATTGTCTTAGGACTCTTGTGTTGGCTGCATTATACTTATCGGCTTCTTCCGTGAGTGCACAAGCATCACTAGTAACTGAACAGTCTACAGGCTTCAATTCTACCTTTGCCCTATCGCCCCTCCAAATTGAATCGGCAAATTTATCCGCAGCATTAGCTGATAATATCAATACTATCATAAATTTCGACCGTTCTCAACTAGCAAATGGCGGCCCTGCCGAAGACAGTTTCTATGAACTCCCGCCACTCACTAATACATCCGGTACACTAAACCCGGGTACCCTCCTAAAGATACAAGATACTACGGACACAAGTTCATTCGTTATCCCGCCTAACACGGCCCTGTCGCGTATTATTTACACCACAACGAACTTCAACGGGACGGTGATCCCGTCTTCGGCTTTTATCCTCTGGCCCTTCTCGCCCAAAAGGTTCCAGCAGAGACTGTCAGGAACCGGAAGTAACCAAAATACGACAGCCAAGGCACCTGCTGTCCTTTGGACTCACGGTACTTCGGGTTTCTTTGCCTCACAGGCCCCATCGACGCACCGCGCCCTCTGGTATGGTGATTCGGCTCCCTTCGCATTAGCACTGGCAGGTTACGCCGTTGTGGGACCTGACTACGCTGGCCTTGGCATTTCCAAGTCTTGGGACGGCAGTGAGATCCCGCACCAGTACCTACTCTCATCAACTTCCGCGCATGATGCCTTGTATGCGATGAGAGCGTCCCTCGAGGCTTTCCCCTCACACCTTAATAAGCGCTTCGTAGTTATAGGCCACAGCCAAGGTGGTGGCGTAGCGTGGGGCGTAGCGGAGGTGCTCGCGTCCAAGGGGAACAGCGACTTTAAAATGTTGGTAAAGGGGTATCTCGGCACCATCGCGGGGAGCCCGACCACGTCTTTATTCACTGGTGTCCCTGGATTTATACTCCCGTGGGTTGGTATGATGCTACACAGCATTTTCCCCGATTTCAAACTCAGCGACTGGCTCACACCACTCGGTATCGCACGGACGCAGCTCTTGAAGGAGGTCGAAGGTGGCATTGGTGTTTCGACGCAAGTATTCCTCTCTGGCGAGGAGATTATTCAAGAGACCTACAACAAAACCTGGTATGTCGACGCTTACGCCAAGCTGGCCAACGTGGGACGAAAACCATTCAAGGGCCCGCTTCTTGTATTGCAGGGGACTCAAGATGGGTACATCCCATACGACGTCACGTCCGCGACAGTTGAGGACACGTGCGATGCTAACCCACAAGGCAACTTGGAATATTTCGTCGTTAATGGGACAGGACACGTGCCTACGCTGGATGCTACGAGGCAGGTCTGGCTCAAGTGGATCGAAGATCGCTTTGAGGGTCGAGCTCTAGAGAAGAGCGGCTGTGCCAGGACAGACCTTACGAGTTTTCTTTCCTTGGACCGGTACCAAAGTGTAGGGAATTCGTTTCCCCAGTTTGCTGGTTTGCCTGAGTATAGCTATCAGGTACCCTTAGGATCTTGATAAAAGATGATAGACGGGGAGGAACATGGATTAGTCGACTTTATTTTAAAATCAATACATACCTAGGTACCTGCCTAAAATAGGGGGTTCGATTCATTTTAATCCGCAATTAATTCTAGATTATTCAGAAAAAGCTTCAGTCAATCAATCAAGCCTTTTTTTACCCTTAAGTAAAAACAGAAGAGCTCAGTAAGCACCCCCGCGCGTTGACCACGGCGGGCTCTCAACCAGAGTAACAGGCTGGCGTCCCGTTAAAACCGGTTCACCGACCTCTAAGCTAAAGGCGAGGACGGGTGGCACACCACCGCTTTCCTCCATATGCCATATCATCAGCCCAATCCAATTCTCTCCCTTGTAGTCTAGAATACCCTCGGGGACGGGAAAGCTCGTCTGCGGCCCAATGTGGTTCACGAACTTGCCGAATTGCCACCCGTTCACGTACAGTTGGATGCGCACAGCGCCCCCGCTGACGTGTCGGAAGGAGAAAGAGAGCGGGATGTCGTACTTGTCCGAAGGTAGGTCGAGAGGCATTGAGGCAGTGTAGAAGGATACTCCTGGCCCACTCGGCATCGAGAACGGCGAGCCGGTGGTAAATTTCTCGATGGGAGGACGTGGCAAGTGATAGCCATGCCTCTCGGCGTAGAGCCCCCCTTCATTGAAAGGACCTCGCGCACGATCGGCATAGTCTTCTCCTCCGAGGTTGCCGCTTAGTTTCCAAATCACAGGAGTCGTGTCGATTATGGAGCTAGCGAGACGGTAGCTAAGAATGCCGCGAGGGGCTTTGCCGGTGTCGATCCCAGGTACGTAATTGCCATCAAGCCCCATGTGATCGATCACAACCGTCAAGATGTACGACATTTCCTGCGCAAGATCTGGGAGCCTGTAGGTCGCTTCGTAACTCGAAGTGCTGGCATCGCCAACCCATGATCCCAGAAATGTGCTATTCAACCAGACAGAATGGCCGTATGCGGTACCGCCCTGAGTTTTAATCTTGAAAGATTTCTCGGTGCCCTTAGCAGTAAAATGACCTCGGAACATCAGCACACCGGCATGGAACCCATAATCTCCGGCGAAGAGAGATGTCGGCGTTCGCAGACTCTGATATGAATTGTTGGTCGATTGGTGGTCTGCTGCCACCCACCTAGAGTCATCGTAACCTGCTTGAATTTCTGGGAGCGAATCAACGTATTTCCATGACAATCCAGACAGGGGAGGAAGATCAAGTGATGGAACCGAGTATGAGATATTTGTAAATATCCTTCCGTCTTCAATACTGAATTCTGGTTTTTCCTCGTTGATTACTAAGCCTGTCGTGTTTTGCGGTGCTCCAATGACCTCAACAATCGTCGACCTATTGAAGTCTGCAGAGAGCGAAACGATTCCGTCATTAACAGTGACAGATCTGACAAGATATGGTCCGTTAACAATTAAAGACGAGGACTGGCTGGTCTCAGGCACCCAATAATTGTAAGCAGATTTGCGATCTACTGTTTAGTTAGCTCAAGTTACTGAGTCGGAATAACGGTGCCTAGGTACCTAAGATGTAGATGTAGAAATCATCAATCCGAACAGTCCTCCTGGTTGTCTCTGTGGACCAGGCTAAAGTAACGAGGTCTTCCGTTTTGTTCACCATTACAGATTCGTCCCCCACAATTAGAGAAGTGCTGTTAATTTGCACTGCAAGCTCGTTCGTTTCATTCGGACCGCTGTACACAACAAGAACCGTCCTGTTCCCAAATCTTTGGTGCGTAAAAATCTCAGCGGTCGCATATAGGAGTCGAATTCCTCGCACATCATAATCGGTGGCCATGATTTTTGAATCTCTTCCGTGAAGCGTGAGCTCATTAAAGAGCGTAGGAATGGATACATCCCCTTTTGACGTAGGGAGCTTCATCTTGTAGTGATCAGACGAGGTGCTAGAGTAGTCGCTGTGTCTAACGACGAAAAATGATCCAGCACCTAAGGTACTGTTTCCGGCTAGCCTAGTCACAGTAATAGCTGCGTTATTAGCATATGTCCAGATCAGAGCTGCACCCGGCTCGGCAGTGAGGTAACTTGGTGATACTCTCAGCCATTCGGCTTGTAGCTTAAGTTCCGAATATTTCTCCCTGGTGAGTGATCGATCTTCTGATATAGCCTAGATCAAAGTCAATATCTCTTAACCGAAAGAGAAGCTTTGTACTCACTGCCCCATAATCGTAAGACGTATAACCGGCCGGGTGTCCAATGTTGCCCCAATTTGTCCCGCCGTAGATCTAACAGGGGTGTATTAGTAACGAAATTTGATTGTTATGAGGTTATGGCTCACCATGTAAATATTGTGTATAGTAGCGCCCGCAGCCAAGTTGTTCTTGAAGAAGACTCGCTCAAATTCATGGTTGACAAATGCGGCACAGTTGTTGAACCCCGGACCACCCCAAGGATCGTAGGCACCACCTTGAAACTAGCAACACTTAGTTCAAGTAGTATCAAATACCAATTAGAAGAGCCTTGGACTCACCTCGACAAGTGAAAAGGGAGTCGAGGGACTCTGCAACTCGTGGGTTTGATGATAGGTACCCGACAGAGCTAGTGGCGGCCAAGTAGAAGGGCTCGCCTAGACCTATCAGTATGGATATCAACTTAGGTGGGAAATCACTCACGCAATCAAACTTAACCGGATAGTCATCGTGACCCTAATACTTGTTAATTAGAATGGCAGTTAATCTTGGTCGCTGAAACTCACATAGATATCTACTTCGCCTAACCCTGTCCCTGGGGCGTTATGCCCAAGGGCAGCTGCATCATTACTAACGAGGGGCACCACGATACCTGCATTACGTGCTTGGTCTTCAACATACTGCATATATTTTCCGCTGGGGAAAGGGATAGAGACTCCAACAGTGTACTCGTTCTCAGGTTGGTAGAGTATGACAGGGCCGCCATTCGTGATTTGTGCTCGTGCAATTATAGTGTTGATTCGAGTAGCATAGCTGCCCCAGGTCAGAAATATGTATATGACCACAGCGATCTTAGATCTAACTTTTCCGTAGCTGCTAAGTAGTCCTCGTCGGGAGTTCTTAGATGCCCCTTGATGCGCTGGAGCCAACCGGGAAAACCACCAAATGTTACTTCAGCATTGATATAGGGACCAGGCCGCTAGACTGGTTCAGTGAGCTGTCCTCAAGAGAATCCATATCACTTTACTCACCGCAATGAGGTAGATGTCGGCCTTGGTTGCAGCCTCAAAAAATTGGTCGTAAGCGAATACTCCCTCGGCCGTAAAGTTACCCGGCTTCCCTTCTAATAGAGCCCAGTTGGTATAAAATGAGATGCAATTGAACCCCATCGCCTTAATTTTCTGAAATATGTCAAGCCACAGTGATGGAACTGGTAATCTCCAAGGGTGGAACTCGCCACTCATAATCATCACTCGTTCCCCTTTTATGTATAACGAGTGCTCGTCCCAAGTCACTATGTCCTCTGTTTCTTTCATATCGTTTCCTATAGCTATTATCGGGTCCTTTCCTGTAGCCCTAGCATAGTTTCGAACAGTCCAAAATAGTAGAACGAGGACAAGGAGAATCCGCACGATTTCTAGCCTAACATTAACTCGGGCCGGGACCGATGGCTCTGGTACCTGAGATGGTCGTCGTATAAACCCCATGATGGTATACGTATACTCAAGTCCACAGAAACTTGAAGGTTATGGCCCATATATGGATAAATAGGGCTAGGTACCTATCTTAATGAGCTACGAAAGAAAAACACCGGGTGCTTCCGAGCCGACGCGCCAGCGCTTTGCCAGACGGATCGGCAAAATTTCGTTCTTGGTATGCACTCAGATTTGTCTCTGTTAGATACAGCATTGATTAGGTACTCATAGCACTGCTAGCTAGCGTAGACGTACATAATTGCCGTCGACTTGCACTTGATAGAATAGGCCAAGAAAGTGAGACCCCGCGATGCGCGTCATTTGGTAAATAAAATATCCCAGCACAGTCCCGCTTCGGCGATGAGAGGTCACGTGTTCGCCCATTCTCATAAATATTTACACTATACTAGCACTGTGCTGGCCGCCGTCGGATGGGTAACACACACAGTGAGGATATTTTAGATTCTACGCTCTCGAAGAGGTTCTTCGCCCGAACTTCAATAATTCCTCTAACATAATATTTTCTACCTAGGTATTACATGTATTGTAGGTAGATACCTTTCATGTGGCATAATTTCCATTATTATCTAGTTTATTTTATAATGAAAGGCATGAATAGCTGCAAGTGAGTACAATACCTAGTCATGTGCCCTGCTTGACGTTATCAAAATCCGGCACAATAACCCTCGTAAACTCGGGCACTACCTGTTCACCGATTGCATTCATGATGAATACCTATGTAAGTAGTTGTTTACTCTTCGCCTTATTACCTAGTTGTTTTACGATTAATGATTTCTTTAGCTCATTTCCAACAGTTAGAGCCTTTAGAACTGGGTTTAGTAAGTTTGCCTCTTCAGACCCTGGCCCCGTGAAAGGCCATTGACCTAAGGTATTTCAGGGCAACATTTGCGACGTTATACTATGTCCAGATCTACGTACTTTAAAACAGCAACCTCTTGACATGACACAAATGTCGTACGTGTCTGGAGCTACTTCCCTCGTTCTCAAGACATCTAATTCCAACCTATCTCCTACTAAATCCTTGCAAATTTTGAGAGTTAGTTGGGACACGATATGACCCCCGTTTATTATCACAGGTAGTAGCTCTTACATCACGTATCCCCCTGATTCCTAGGCTTTATAGGAGCAGTATGTTACCAAATATTCCGGCATATTTTGCTACTTTCTCCTAATGCTCTCTCGGCCATCTTCTTTCGCCTTGCTTGAAACCTTACTTTGTTTTTAGCATCGCTTTGCAGTATATTCACTAAATTATACGGGCTTCTGTCCCGAGTTGTTGTGCAGTTTAGTAGCATTTCCAACCCTTTGCATAAAGTAACGCATCTTGATAGATAGATACCTTTGATGAGTTTACAATGACATTTTAACTGCTGCTAGTATATGCATGTACGTAAACATACTGGGTAGGTGGGTAATCTACCTAGGTAAGTACTTTGACAGGATCGTACATACCTAGGTACCTGCCTTTGATAGACGCAACGCGTTCTCGAAGCGCGTACCTTCCGTGAGTTATTTAAGTCGGCTACTAGGTGTTGCCGTTGCCTAGGGGAGAATCGCTAATTGAATTACCTAGATAGAGCAGTACACCTTACGTGTCTAAGTGAACATGAATTAAAAAACTCTCCTCCGTAACATCTTTACGCGTTCGCACCTCACTCTTCACACTCTCCATCATACTTGTTTCTTTTAAATCCCACATCCAGACATACTTTTCGACAGACATCAAAGGAAGTTGTAACGTACTCTGCAAATAATCCAACTTACTTCTCAAGTGCCAATTCAAAGCTTTCGAAAGCACTTTCCACTCTTCTTTTACTTATCTTTCACGTCTACATCATCGACCATGAAACGTAAGAGAGGGAACGGCGACAGAGTTGACCCTCCTGTCAAAAGACTGGGGCCACGCCTACCTCCTCGTGGGACCGTCCGTCCAGAGCAACTAGAACAACTCTCTATCTGGCTAAAACAACTCTCTATCTCACGCAATCCCGGCGGCCAGCTGTGGATGACTGACACTGGCGCGCAATTTGACCATGGGAACAACCTACTCCTCCGAGAGGCTGCAGCACAACTAAGCAAGTTCTATCCGACAGCTGAATTCCCGCAGTTTTGCCTGCTCCCGAAGGAATTGCGCCTCAAGATTTGGCGCGAAACCTGGGAGTACCGCAACGTCGAGGTACTTCGAACAATTTCGGAAGTAACCCAAACCCGAACAGACGATAACGGAAGCGTTGTCACGACGTCCAGCATGTTCAGAGGTGCTTTCAATGCCCAGCAGCTCCGGCTGGTGCATGCCAACCTTACCAAAAGAAATTGGTCCAGAGCAAAGGATATCTCGGACGATGACATGCTCATCTATCGTACGGTAAACATCGTCACAAATACAACTTTGGGGGGTACGCTACCGATATCTCTTTGGGTAGACAAGGAATCTCGTGGCGAGACAAGAAAGCATTTCGATAGCAATGTCCTCGGATTGCCAATTCCTGGGGCCCAAGCATTGGGTTACTTCAACTTCAACCTCGATACTCTAGTCTTCCCGTTTCATAGCCCGTTGTCTGTCGCTTTCTCTCGTCTCCACCTAGGGAAAATAACAAGTGTAGAAATCCCAGAGCTGGCACCGTGCGTCACAAGTTTTTCTGCGAGGATTGGTCCGTATGACGACAGCTTCGTCTTCGTAAACCACCTTGTTCCAGGAGTGTGTCACTATGAAGAGTTTCAGTCAGTCTGGCTCTTACTAAGGATCTTTTACCCCTGCCTGCGCGAGATATACGTCACGGTATGTATGAAATTAGAGCTTCTTGTCTACAAAAGCTAACATTTGGCAGCCATTCAACCACTGCCGCCGCTACTTCTACACTAAGTATCTAATCCGAACCCGAACGATGCCGTGGCAACCACCAGCTAACGGCTCCCTCTCCCCCGACCGATCGGATCCCTTCTGTCACGCTTGTTACAATATCCAAACACGAATCGAGCGTGACTTCCGACCTATCGGGAGACTTCCTGGGAGCGGTTTGATGTCAGAAAATTTTGAGCGCATTCTTGATCAAGAGGATATCAATCAGCCCAAATTCGTCGAGGAGAAATTGGTGATTGGTACGGTACCCCCTAAACACCCAGGACAGAAGGACGAAGATATCACGGTTACGTTTCGGGCAATCTATGATCAAGGAGATCATTCCCACCACTTCAACCCACAAACCAAGGATTTGAAATTGGTCCAACGCAAGTGTATCGCCAAGACCCTGGTACGCGCATTCGGCCCGCCAACGGATAACGAGTTTATGACCTACGACACTGTTCGTCCTCGTCTCCACCACATCCGCTAGGACTTTGGAACCACCGCAGCATATTGGATCCAGCTTACTATATTGGACGAGGAGGGTTGACCTAAGGATCGTTGGAACCCAGTTGCAATAGGCTTGTGACATTGTGGAAATCGACTTGGCCGAGTTGTATGCGGAGCCGGATATGGACTAAGGTGTTTGGTTGCGTGTAATGAGAGGTGTCGTTTTCAAGCATTGCAAAGGAATGGTAGATGGATATGAGATTTGGTCCAAAGCCTCTTGGAAAGGCGTGAGCATCCTGGAAAGATGTGAACCCTCCTTGAAAGGCCTGTCTTCTTGTTGCTCATCTTTCTAGTGGAAAAAAAAGTAGTGTGTGGAGTCATGGAGGGCTTCGGAAGATACGATTTATTTCCTATCCAGATGCTAGGTAGAAGATTCTCTGTCTACGTAGGTACCTAGGCAGTTAACATAAACCCCCTGGTATCAAGTACTCTGCTTATAGTCAAGAATATGACTAGACACTTTATCGCTGCGAGGATATGTTACTGTCTCAAACGTGCTAAGGCCTGATACTAAAGCGATACTCTAATGAATATAGATGCAGAGGACTATCAAAGACGACGTGAACTTGCTCGGACACTCGACAAGTTGCCACGAAATTACTGTGCTCGGTGTTTGCATGATAATGATCGAACCAGCGAGGATGAGCGTACGACATCCTAGTCTAAGGTATCGACCAAGTAGGTGCCGACGAGATTGAAAACGAAGTATGTGGCCGTGAGTCCTATATCGATACTTAATGGCGACCTCTTCTAACGCAGGAACGAGATACCGCCGCCGTTCCTTGCTGGAAGATAGAGCAGAGGACAATAATCAAAAGGTGGTAGCGCACGATCTTTGTGAAGAAGACACGGAAATCCCAGAACTGGGTGAAGCGATCGATTCCCTAATTGTTTACGACAATGTTTATGATCGGTTGGTTGATATCGCCGCTGGCTGTCTGGTATTTAGTAGTAACCTTCTTGGTCTCGTCATGCTTGCCCTTGAGAGCCAGGCAGTGTCGGGAACCACTACACCCACTACACTAAAGGCTTTGGTGTAGTGGATGTAATACACTACACTAAAGCCTCTCGTTAAGTGTATTAAGCAGGCCTTTAGTGGAGTGGGTGTAATAGTGGGTGTATTAGTGTATTAGTATAAACAAAGATATCGACATCCGAATAAGGAAATAAGTGGGACCGAAGGCATCGTCGACCTTGTCGTCGCTACTATTTATCGTATTATAATATGGATAACATCACTTGATGCTATTATCCTGGATGACCATGACTATGACCATGATCGCGCGGCTGTTGCTATTGGTATCGTTGATATTGAAAGAGTTGGTAAAGTTCGACGGGTTTTATATTAGATTATAATAGCTGATTCGAATGGCTGATTAGAATTTTACGAAATAATTAATATAGCGAATTTTCTAATTGGCTAATCAGATTTAAAAGTAGAATCAGTAGAATCAGTAGAATCAGTAGAATCAGTAGAATCAGTAGAATCAGTAGAATCAGTAGAAGGGCTGGGAGATTCGAATTTTAAAATATCGGGAGGTTGGATGTGGGCCCTTTTAGCCACATACATAGCCACAGAAGCCACAGACATTAGCCACACTAGCCACACTAGCCTCACTGTTAGTGCTACCACCAAAGTTACTAATGAACACTAACAGTGGACTTACATCTCACGAAAACTCCATAATTATTACACCTAATACACCCACCACACCCACGATGGCCTCAAGGTGTAATGGGTGTATTTAACGCACGGGCCTTGGTGTAGTGGAGTGGAATTGAATTGATTACACTTGGTGTACACCAAGGTGGATTAGGTGTGGTGGTTCCCGACACTGGAGCCAGGTGTTGTGGAAACTCGGGAGTTGGGAAGCATATGGAGCAAATTACTGTGAACAGGAAGAGCCCCTGGAGGATGAAGGCGCAAGCTCGGCCATAAACTGAGGCACACTTATCAAGGCGGTACCGAAGCCTAGAATGAACGACCAAACATGAAGACTTGGGGATTTGGTGCCAGGACCTGTGGCAACTCAGCGATTAAGGCGATCGCATTTCTGGCGAAGTTGACGCCTCGGTGACCGATGATATCGGAAAGACCCAAGAATAGCGAACCGAAAAATTGTCCGATCATAATCAGAGTGCTGATGATACCGTAAGTGCTCCTGAGGTGCCGATTCCGAAGGAATTGTGCCACGAATCGTACGAGTTGACTCCGCTGATGAGGTTCCAGTTGATACTGTAGCCTGTTGTGTCGCGGTGTCAATTATATGAATGATTATGACTGACCTTCCATATTACATTCCAAGGCAAACATGATCCCTTAGGTACATTGATAAGACCCACTCGGGAGCGCATAGTAAACGACTCTCTCGAGATCTATAGGACATCCTTCTCTACGAGTCGGCAAAGCTGTACGTCCTTGGCATGGGTCGCCATCTTCGCCTTCTCGTTATAATCTTCAATCTCGAGGACATTGTTTCGCCTAATTGTCGGCTTTTTGGCGTCCGTGATATCTCGTGAGAATCTGGAGCTCGTTATCAGGCACGGGGGAGTGATCGGAGTGATGGACCATACGATTCAGTGACCTTGCTACGGGCTAGCAACAAAATGATTCCAAAGCTCCTCCATAATGCCATATATCTCTCCAGCTAGAAGATGGCGGGATGAAGCCCCCTTTATACACCTGTGAGCCACCAGCTACCCCCCTGGGAGTAGCCCTAGCCATGATATCCCCCCCTACACTACCTGCCCCTGACACTCGTAGGGATCTATATTAGTCAACAGGGGACTCGGAGTCGGCACCGGCTATGGAGATCTAGCAAGTCTGCGAGCGGTAGCGGAAGTCCACTTGTTCAAGACCAGTTCCTAGGATAGTTAATATAGAATAATTAATGTAGACAGGAGAGAAACCCCAGATTAAGTTCTATTAACTCGAGTCAGCGTTAGCATAAGGCTTTAGACTATCTTGCAACCGTGCTCACACGACTGAGTAATCAATCTCCTGGTTTCGGGATGAACTTGTGCCTGGATTCTATTTTCGCCCGTTATTTTCCGATGCGGAACGAAAATCCCTTTCGTTAGCTACGAGAAGATGGTCCAGAAGTTTTGGGCCGTAAAGAAAGCACTTAGGTTGGTGCTCTACCTCTTGTAACTCGTCAAGTTTTCCAGTGGTGGTGAGTTTACCCACGTGGTAAATGGAACATGGTATCAGGAGCCGAAGATAATAAATCCCAACGGCAGGATCCCTCGGTTTCACCTTGTCTTATAAGTCTCAGGTTCGTGTTTATTGGTGGTATCAAGACGGTGATTAAAACATCACTGTATTTATTGTGAATATTTGTCCTCGGCAATATCAAGGCTTTTGTATAATAGAATGCCATGCTCTCCTTAGTCCTAGGGTAGTTAGAGAGACGATTCCGATTCATGTGGAAGCACTAGGGAGTAAAAGGTTCTTTTAATGAATACCGATGCTCATAGATTGTTAGGCACATCAAGTCACGAGAGATATTCTAATCCCGTATAAGTTCTAGGGTGGTTTTAGAATGGCATACGTGATTTAATAATCGGAACATGACAAGTAAGCTGCCCGTAGCTTGAAGTCGAGGGCACCTAGAACGCAAGTCACCCTAATACGTGGAATGCACATACAATATGGAGTACAAAGTATAAGGTGCCCTCTATTGCGCCTAAATATGAATGGACCGCTCGCAACCCAGTGTTTGAAATGAAATGTGAATACTTAGGCTTTTCTCATAGATGCTAGAGGTATGTATAAGCTCTGCTGCTGGGACTGACTAAACGCTGTAGGGAATTTGAGAACTTTCGTCCACCTAGTGTAAATATAAGATTTCCCATTGAGCTCCTTTTTAGTACTTAGATGCAATAGTCATACAACTCCTTTAGTCACTTTAACCCGTTGCGTTCTTGTAAGTTGTATACCTACCTAATATTCTTGCCTAAGTCTTCGAGAGGTCTTGCACGCCTAAGTGACTTTCGGGTTACAACAAAACGTGCACCTGCCAACCACAAGCGTTGCAACCCGAGAACTAGAAAAGGGGTAGCCCAAAGACCTAGCAGTTTTCGTAAAACAGCAGCCATGCATAGTACCTTGGTATTCTGTAGGAACACCTTTTTTAAACGCGATATAAGTGTCTCCACAGCGACCTGCACAAACTCTCAAGGGTAATTATTTATTCACAGAGTTTAGTTAACGTCTCCTTTTTCAACCCTATTTTTCAAACGCATCAAGCGTAATTACACCACATCTATGTAATAACTCTTTTTTCCTTCGTCTCTTCTTTTTATACAGCGGTGATTCCAATTACTTTCTTTTACAGTGCTGTAATCACCATTACATGCCACCCCTTATCCGTAATCAGAAATCCTAAGGTAGCAGATAGCATGGCTATCGTTCCAAGTTTTTCCCGATGAATTGAACATCTACTAATACTCAACTTCACAGGCATGGTATAGACAGAAATGTTTCTCAAGGAGCACTAGACCCAGACACTCAGCACCCGTTATCACAACAGGGTATAATCTTTGTCCTGGCGTCTTAGGATGAGATCATGACACAAACGTTTCACTTACGTCTCTTTGCTGTAACGACTGAAGTTGTTGCAGTTCGATGTGTGGAGTGATTCGAGGCAACAGAGACATGCCAAAGCAGAAAGGTCTCCCAGACACGTTGGGCCTTAGAGAGAAGAAGTTCATAGAAGCTGCTATTCTTTTAGACGACGGTTAGGATAGGCCCATTACGTTGATGGCTATGGGTAGCAACGTAGTTCTCCATGCTATCGGTGCTCTCAGTCAAACAAATCAGTATTTACGAAATAGGGAACGGAGACAACCCAGTTTACTGTCCATCGTGACACACTCATTCTCATACATCTAGATACTGATTCCTAGTTACCTACCTACCTACCTACCCAAGGCAAAATGATACCTAGTGCCAGGCATTCAAGGACCCTTCCACACGTACCTAGTATCAATACCTGCGGAAGTCATCCCCATTGAGTAAAGCTCAACAATCAAATCACTCTTCTTTACCAAGAACTACGTATTCCTGGCATATCACTCAGTCAACTACCCTAATACCTTATCCAAGTAGATATTTAGGTTTCTAGGTACCCAACCTAACCTAACCTACCTACCTAGCCCAGGGCATTAGGATTCAGGTAAGTGGTGCCTAAGTGAGGTCGCGCCTTTCTTCAGTTCCTAATCAGCTTCTGTAACAGCGTCCATAAAACCCTGCCTAGAAAACGCGTCGAACTTCCACGCATTTCCCCCCATCACCTCAAACTTTACTCACCTTTCGGTTTCATCTCAACATAACACTGTTCCGAACATATCATCTGCCTACTTTCACCTTCATTTACATTGACGCCGCGTCCTTCAAGCTAGGTAGTAAGTAATACATATTCTCCTCGTGTTTCAGATCAGCCATCATACTACCCTATCACCATTTTTCCTATGAATCTGTTTAGCCCAGGGCCAAAAATAAGCCTGAATTGGACAGTATTCTCTCATTTCCATTTCCCCCACCTACGCATTCTAGAAAACGTTGCCCAGGTCGTTATATTTTGAAAAGTTGTTGACGTTGCCATACAGAGCGACATTCAACTATCTGCGTAAGGCTATCAAGATAGGGACCTAGGTTAAAGTAAGCTACCTTTTCTATATCATGTCCTCTCTATCACGATCGTTCCTAGCCAGTTCTGAATTATGTATACACTTACCACATCGACATAAGTTGTGTCGCACCGCTTTCTCTCAAACAAGTCGCGCCCCTCTTACCAGATTCTTTTCGTCACATTTCTCTAACCCTCAGAATACCTCGGCTCTCACTGTCACCCAGCTCCATCTCACCCAACTTGCACATATCATACTAACATTTGATATTCTACAGACTAGCTCAAGCCCCCCCCTCGACAACTTCCGGTAACGTATCTAAATCACCGGGAAGTCACCTACAATGCATGTTCAATCTCGAATCGGAGCTTTGGCTCCTACAGCCGATGAGTTCACCCCAGGTGGAATCGAGGCTAACCGCAATGTACTCGATGCCACATTCGTGACACACAACCTCCCTGACATCTCACCTGATTCTGGTGTCATCGGCCTGTGCACCGTGCCCTACAATCGAGTGGGCATGGAAGACCAAGGCTGGCATGTCGCCGACTTCTTAGCCTTTAAGGCTCTCCTCTGTGGTGAGACACACCCCAAGTCTCAGACTTGGCTATCTCTGTGTGATCTCAATGTTCATACCAACCCTGAGCAGTTAGCTCACGGCAAGGATCGTCGCCTTGTTCATGGTGCTATCTCTGCCTCTTCTTACACTGACTCTAATGGCGTTCGCCATGTCCGAGATGACCAAATCAAGGTTGAGCCGTCTCCTAAGAAGCTCATGGTGGACTTCGTCAAGACCCTAACGACCAAGGCTCGTGTCGCCAAGGATATAGGTTATCCTCTGGTTATCATCATCTGTGGCCCCACTACACTTGAGCAGGACGTCTTCTTCGGCAAGACTGATGCCAAATGTGCCGTCACGAGCGGCCAGATTCGTCATGCAATTGGAGAAGACATTGAAGCCATGCTGATCACCCCTGCTCCGTTCTCTGCCGGTTGGCAAATTAACCCGTCCCTTTGCCTGTCTCCAGCTGGGAAGGTGCGCGCCGACCGCACTGAATTCGTTGCAAAGCAATTTGGCGGTGTCTTCGCCAAGGAGATTGTTGACTTCTTCACAAAGTGGAATTGTCCCTTTCTTGACAAGGATAAAGTCGACAATTCTAGTAAAGATGGAGGAACCCCTGGTCCGGTGATGCTTTCTCAAAAACAAAAGGGGAATGTCGAAGCTTTCAAGGTAAAGCTGCACGGCGCTCTTGCTGGTCGATTGTCATTTGGACATTGTGACCATTCCTTCAACTTTGATCCTGATCTCGACGATTGGGAGAGACTAGTTGGTCCTCGTCAGCACAAGCCGCTGAGCCATTACCGTCAGAAGTGGGAGAACCTTGAAGTGGGAGAGGTAGCTCCAACAACCGTGGAGAACCTTGAATTTCTTGGAAACGCCTTTGGTGGAAGCAGTGCGTCACAGATCAGCCACATCAAGCATCTCGTCGAGGAGTCATTCGAGGCCTGGCCTGGATACTGGAGCTTGTCCTTTGGCCGAAGCGCTATGGCAGATTTCAGAAAATTCCTCGACAATGTGTCACCCGAGCATACCGATTGTCATGAGATGTTCAATGTCCTTGAACATCGTGCTACTTCGGCTGCTATCGGGGATCTGACTGTACGCTACTTCACCATCCCTAAGCCGTATGAAGAACGATGCAGGGACTGGGATGAGCTCAAGTGGAATGCTGAGGCATCTGATCTGGACCGCCGAGTCGCAAACTTCGCGTATGGAGGGATCCTGAAAAACATACCTCTTGTGACTATACCTCCTGGAGTCAACCTTAACCATCTCAGTAAGATTCAGCGTTCCATTGATGTTCCGGCTACATACTTATCCGTCTCCCTCTACCTTCGCTATTACCAGCGTAAGGAGGAGTTGCAAGCAGCAGTGGATCGTATTACCAACTGTAAGTATTATGAGGTCCGACTTTTATCTACTATCGCTAATGTACAACTAGTCTTTGATGAAATCAAAGTCCGACAGATAGAGCTACTTCTCAAGGACCCCGAGGTGGAGAAGAAGTGTGCCGCTTGGCTTGAATCGATCGAGATGCCCATTCTGCCGCTGGATCGTGCTTTGGGTGCTGCTAAGGCGACTAAAATGGGAGCTAAGGCACCACGCAACCAGACAGTTGCGCAGAATGGGACGACTGGCGTGAAACGTGAAGCTGAACCGGAGTTGTCAACTGTAACTGCGCTGCCCGCTGACCCTGACCCGAAGCCCGTTGAAGACATTCGATCGCAGAACGGCGCTGCCCCCAGTACCCCGCTTAGGTCTACTCAGCCAGTAGAATTTCTTTCTGATGAGACCAAGAAGGGCCTCAGCCGTCTCGATCCCGAGCGCGAAATTGAGAAGGCTCGTCAGGAGCTGCAGGAGCTTGTGGAAAAGCTCGTCAATGCACCAAATGATGATCTTGTGGCGATCAAAGAGGAGCTAGTGGGTGTCAAATCGTCTATCGCCTTTTGGGAGGAAGAACTTCGCAAGAGAGAGGAAGGAAAGAAGGGTGCCAAGAAGTCCCATCCCTTTGGAGGTTCACCGTTTCCTATCCTCGAGATCACCCCTGATGTGACCCCAGATGAGACTCCTAATGTCAAAAGCGACACACAGGCAGCTGCCGTCTCCCCGCAGTCAGAAGAGGGGCAGAAATCTTCTGTGACTGTGACTGCTGCTAAAAAGCCTGCCGTTCAGAAGTCTGCCGGATGGGTACCCCCTCATCTTTGGCACACCATCAAGAAAGAACAGAAGCAAGAGAGCGATGACTCCTACGTCAGCCCTCCATCGCCATCGCCGCAGAATGGTGTTGGGAAGTCGGACGCACGAGGCAAAGAAAAGACGACCGAAGCCTATGTGCCCCCGCACCTTCGTACCCGCAGGGCAATTGCCTCTCCCGATCAAGATACCATCTTTTAGTAGACTGCTATCTTGTTACGGTTAAGGCCATATTGGCATGGTCTCGCGGCGGTAACTTGGCATTTTGGCCAACGTGATTTTGACTCTTGGTCACGAGGGAAAAATTGCAGAATTCAATCTCACAAAGCATGGGAATACTCACAAAGCCCCAAACCCCTTGAATGTGAGATTGGAGATGTGAAAGTTGAGATGGCAGGAGGTAATCTTTCTGCGAGGATTGAGGTTATGAGAAGACTCGATGGCGATCGAGAATTGCGGTATGTGTACGAGGTTAGGATGCAGGGACTCTCATGGATCAACCCCTTGACACATACGGGAAGGTGACTAGGGAAACCTTTCTGATCTTTTTGGTCGGATTGGGATTACCGAACGCCTGTCTGTCCCTGGTCTAGGTGGTAGTTTCGTTTGTCCGAAGTGTGAGGGGAATTTTTGATACTTGCCATAACAACTTCATGAGTTGATGATGGACAGGTTTGCTTGCTGTTCGACAAGTCAAGGGCCATAGTGAGATACGTTACTATCATTCTCGCGGCACGAGCACAAGGCATAATAAATCCCATTCCCCATTAATTTGAATGGTCTCCCGTTTTCGTTGATTGATCGGTTCTCTCAAATAGGACCTAAGTACTATCGTATCCCGTGTAATATCTTGCCTCGTCCTTATTTGGGGTAAGTTGCTACGATGTCCACTGAATCAAGGGCAAGAGATTGCAATACTAACTTACCCCGGTGGAATTTATCAAATATCATTTTGTCTATGTACCTTCTTTATTACTACTATTAACATTACTATCATTTACGTTGCTAACTGTAGCCGACGTATCCTTAGCGGGGGCCCTCGAGCCCCTCTGGAAGACGAACAGCGCCTCGTCCTTGCCGGGAAAGCTCGGCAGCGCAATCTGAACGACCTTGACCCAGCCCTCGTGCGCCCGCTCGCGCTCCATGTACTCGTCCATGCTCATGCCACGGAACCCGGTGTACCCGTTGTGGTTCTGCGTACCGACGACGGCCAGCGTATCCCCCGCGTACGCGTCGATCATGCTCCGCGTGAAACCGCCTTCCTTGCCCCCCGCGATCTCGCCGCCGACGATGGGGTACACGAGCAGCAGGACCGCTTCGTCGGGGTCTACTACCGAATCGGCATTATCCTTCTTATTGCCATTCCCGGCCACCGCGGACCGCGGCCGGGCTTGGGTTTTCCGTCGCTCGCGCAGGAACTCGGCGCCGTCCGCAATCACCGTGTCGGGGACCCAGGTCACGCGCCACGCGCTCTGGGCACTGTCGACAGGCGCACAGCGCACCCCGTACGCGCGCAGCATGAACGTCCAGTACCCGCCGCCGGACCCCATGTCGAGCACCTCGCGGCCCGCGGCGAGGAGGCGCAGGATCTCGAGGCTCTCGTGCGAGGGGCACGCGCACCCGAAGTGGTGCATCAGGATCGGCAGCGCGTGGTGCGCCATGTTGCCCGCGCGCACCGAGGACGCGCTGGGGCCCGCCCATTCGAGCGCTCGCGCGGCCCAGTTCAGATACGTGAGGTACGGGTTCGGCGGGACTTTGTTGTTGGCAGCGGAGGGCTTCTTGGCGGCGGCGCGCTTGGGGATCGTCAGTTGCGCGGCGAGCGCTGGGTGCAGGTAGCGTTTGGCGTGCAGGTACGCGGCGATCTCCGCGCGCAGGCTGCCCTTCTTGGCGTTCGACAGGAAGGTCTTGAGCGCGGACGGCGTCGCGGTCGCGGGGTCGAAGATAGAGAGGTAAGCGTCGGTGTCTTGTTGCGGGGGCGGCGGGAGCACTTGCGGTTGCAGTTGCGGTTGCAGTTGCGGTTGCGGGATGTTCTTGTCGTCCGAGCTCTCGTCTACAGATGGTGCAGGACCGCGGTACCAAGCATGCAACCCATTCTGTCCGCCGAGCGAAATGACGTGCTGCACCTCGGGCAGCGTGACGCTGACGATCGCGTGGTAGACGTAGGGATCGCGACGAGGCGGTGGTAGCGAGAAGGAGACGGCGATGGCGGACTGCAGGTTATCCTTCGCTAAGAAAGCTTCGGCGCGCTCGTGCAGGTCCGTGTCCGCGATGTAAGTTGCCGGGTTCCATGATGGCACACCCTCGCAGTATGTAAAGGTTCTGTTAGGTGGCATTTCATCTGATACTGCTCCTCTAGGTTCGCCCCTCTACGTAAACCCACGTCTGCAGATGAAGGGAGCTATAGTAATGCTCCCTGTCGGTAGCGGATGGTTTAGTGGCTTAACGGCTGGCCAAGCGGGGCAGGAAAGTTGACCTTCATCTAGGATTCCCCGCACTCAGGGGGCCGTTGCAGGGTAGCTATTGTCATTGACGATAGTGCAGAAATGCCCCTATTTTCATCATTCGCGCAATTCCAAGCATCCCATTAAGTGGCTTGTAGTTTGTTACCATTACAAAAATAAATTGTACGATACCTATGTCTTACGTTATTATCATATTGTAGCAGAGCAATTGTCATTTGTCATTTATCATGAACCTAATGCGACACCGTTGAATAGTTGGGATGCACAATTGGAACATGTTGAAACTCACCGACTCGGTACCTAAGCTCACGTTGTTTTCATTTTGATATAGCAGGTATACCTAACTTAACAAGCAGTACCTGGGTAGGTACTTGGTCGTACGGAGCCATACAGGGATGATGGATGCCTTTGTGAATCATTCAGCTTGTCGACATGTAGGTAATCTGTAGGCAATCTCTAATCAGATCTCGCCAAATCACATCTCACCTGGCCATTGCGAAGAATGCCTCTCTCCAAGCAGTAACCCTGGACCATTTATTTGTCAGCCTTGCATCTTTCTTCATACCTCGAAGGATCTCGAGGCTAGACAGCTCATAACGACACCGCAAAGATACATACATATCGTATTAATGATCGTAGACAGTATTACTAGGTAATCAGCCATCAGAATTGAAGGTGGCTAGAATATGCTCAGCCTATCAGAACACCGCTTGAAACTTTAGGGGGGTGATGTTTGGGATGTTGTCATATCGGAGAAAATAGCTGCAGTTGCCCATCCCCATGCTACCTACATTGGTCCCAACGGCAAGTAAGCCCGTCACATCGAATCTATTTTATTGCTTCCATCGGGATCTTGCTTGTTTGCCAGTTTTTTTCCTCGGTTCGTTTCATTCTCTGTAGCAAACCACAAAATGTGAGCAATCAATTTTCTCATTTAAGCATATAGACAAAGCGAACGAGCAGCCCGAAGCATGACAGCCAATCATGATTAGACCGAAATATCTACCCACATAGACCCGAGTAGCCCTACAGACGGGTCGTGTAGTATTGCCAGCGCATTTCAAGGGAGACGCAGACCGAATACCCTAAGTCAAATGCGGATACTAACACCATATAGACCGGATGCATAAGTTTTCTAGTGGCACGAGGTATCTCTGAAATAACTCGTTCAGCGATGTTATGTACCTATGATAAGTAGATTTCGTAATGACTATGTATCTCATCTCTTGTTTAAGTTCCTATGTGCTTCAAACTACATGTAGGTACCTACCCACATACATATGCACCTATGCACTAAGACGCTTCGATGGAAAAGGCGATACGTACATACATAGAATAGGTAGCTTAGAGATTAGAGAAAGTGGTGGGGTGTTTGAAAGGTCTATCCGAACCCCTGACCCCTGACTGCCATCGTACATAGGTAGGTAAACTAAAGGAGCAGACCAATTATGAATGATGAAGACAACCTTCCAAATAATGCCGTGCCTCCAGCAATCTAACATGGGTTGGGGAATAAAAGTAGGGCTCTGAAATGGATATGTTAACCGACTCTCCCGCTCCTACCTCTTTGTAGACATTTAGTCTAGACAAAGAGATCACAAAAGGACCGGTGACTATTGAACATCAACCCAAATATCACCCTTCGTCCAAGCTTTCCTGTCTATTTGGAATTGCGTGTGTCCATTAGCGGATTGGCCGCTTCAGGCGAGCTGCTGTGTACCAGTACTGCGACCCTCATTACGCGGGTATTTCAGTTATCCCCAAGACGCTTCACCAGCGCTGGTGCTATGCGGGCATCCGAACTTGATGCTACCGGCCTCTTTGATAACCACCTCAAAGAAATGTTTCCATCTGTTACTCGTATTGTGGAACCATACCAGTGGCGTGGACAGAGGAAGGGCAAGCCCTGCTAATTTCAATCGAAAACCGAGGGTGTTCCCCCGTTTTCATCCTAAAATGTTGAACGAGCCAGCCCGATATCTTCAGCTACCAGATGCATATACTACTACGCATGGCTGCTTGAATGTCTCAGATCTTCTTTCATCACCTGACTCACCACTTATAACGACGAGTCTTTGTTCAGCATCTCACATCTATTCGCCGCTTTGTTGATCATGGCAGATTTCAGTCGTGGCTCAACCGTTGTGGTCTCTCCAAAGCTACAACATCAAGTTCATACCCAACTCGGCCCGAACCTATCCCATTATACGCCGCGTCCATTCCTGCCCACCCAAATACCAGAGGACGGAACCTCCAGGTCCTCTGTCACTTTGCCCCGGCTTCGGATTGACAGCATTACAGGAGTGGCACATTTTAATAGCTCGATTAGCGGGTTCCCGCAAGGTCGACATTTTGAGCGTCCATCTTCCTCTACGAATTATCCGTTCAAGATCCATGGGCCTTCAGTAAAACCCAACCGGGGCCTGCAATTGATCTCCTCGGAGATTCGCGACACTGAAAAGCCTTCAGTGCAGCATCTGTTGAACGAGAATCCTAAGACAGATGTATATCCCATACCGCCACCACAGACTGCGCCAATGGCGGGAGAAACCGGGGATAATTTATACGGAGCTAGGGATGGAGGATTACCTAGTGTACAGCAGCTGGGATACGACGCCGAGGAGGCAGTAGAGCAATCCGGAACCTTATCTATCGTTGCAGATGATGAGTCGATGACCGACGCCGGATACGAGTCCGACTCAGTAACGAGTGCATCCACATCGGTATCGTCAAGCATATGGGATTTTTCCTTCGAGAATGGCAGACGATACCATAAGTTTAGGGAAGGTCGATATAATTTCCCGAATGATGATGTCGAACAAGAACGCGAGGACATGAAGCATTGCATGGTTAAGATGATGTGTCAACAACTGCACTTCGCGCCTATTGGAAAGAATCCGCAGCAGATTCTTGATATAGGAACCGGTACTGGAATTTGGGCAATTGAGAGTAAGATAGCCTCCCATAAATTTCCAGTCCTCGGTGTGGTCCTTAACTAATCGAATTACATAGTGGGCGACGCCTATCCCGGTGCAAACGTACTTGGCGTTGACTTGAGCCCTATTCAACCACAATGGGTACCACCTAACGTACGATTCATGGTTGACGATGTAGAAAGTGATTGGCTTCATCCCAAGAATCATTTTGACTACATACATTCGCGACACACGATCATGGCCATCAAGGATTGGGATCAACTGCTGAGAACATCATACGAGTGAGTTTCAGGTCATACACAAAATCTAATGAGAAGTGTTTGATAATTGAGGCTAATTGGTACTTCGCAATAGGCATTTGAAACCAGGCGGCTGGATGGAGCTGCAAGAGATACATCATTTTCCCATGAGCGGAAACTGCACCTTGAGGGCAGACCACCCAGTTGCTCAGTATTGGAAGTATGTGGACGAGGGACTTGAAAACCTGGGCATCAACTTGAGATTTTCGGATGAAGGCCGCATAGCCTCGATGATGCGACAGTGCGGTTATGTCAACGTAACCGAGCGGATTTTCCACATACCCATTGGTACCTGGCCGAGAAACAAGACTTTGAAGAACGTTGGGCGATACTGGAAGACCATACTACTCGATGGCATTCAAGCCATAGCACTCGGGCCGATGACTAGGGGCCTTCATTGGAGAAGGGAGCAGGTGGAAACCTTCCTCGTTTCCGTGAGGAATGGATATCACGACAACTCGATGCTTCTGTACATGCCGCTCGTCTGCGTCTTCGGCCAGAAACCAGCGAACTAGTGACCAGGATGTTATCCTTCCGAGTGGCGATTGACATGGGAAACACTTAAGACGGAGACTGGCGAAAAATGAATTGCAGAATTGGGACGGATACTTGCTTGGGTTTGGAAGAATTGTTCACAGTATCAGAATTCAAACAACACTAGCTTGACTAATTTACTTAACTTAGACTCTTAGTTACCCTTGCTCTCAAGAGCCATTATTATTGGCGAATAGCCATTATTCATATAAAATAGGAAACCTCCTTTTCATAAATTTCCCCGCCGCAGAACGCCGCCTAGGTGTCGCACATACTCAGGCAGCTAATAAAAGGGGGGGTTAACAACCACGTAACTTACCTTACCTATAACTAGTAATAGAGAATGATCAACACTATTTAGATGACAATGTTCTGTTCAATGATACGTAGATGTGGAAGAAGTAGTTGTTTCACGATGCTCGTCGACCTTAGCAACGTAGTATGCGGAGTTTTCTTATCACATGCGACGAACGTTACGTACGATCATATATTATTTACCAGGGGTAACACCCGATGGCGTCGGAAACCTGTCAAACCAACTGCTGTTGACTTATCACGCTGCACGCGCACGCATCTAACACGTACACAAAAACCGTCCTCGTTCTCAAGTATATCTATTCGTCCACGGCTATCACACCATCACCTTTCATCCCAGATTGAGTTCTTACACCGCTTCAGCCACATCTTGCAAAAAGTCGGAGAGACCGCCAATCTGCTCGCCTGCCTTGGTAGGGAAGAGTTATCCGCTTTGCCCGGTTCTGTCCAAAGTAACCAATGCCCACGCGCACGCGACGATGATTCGTCACTGCCTGTCAATGTAGGTACCCCGAGATCACTGGAATTCGCCTATCCGGACCCACGATCGCCGGCGCCATCACCACCTCAAACACAGGTACACTGATGAACGTTTTCTACCCTCCCCAAAATGAGCGCCGTGCAGCAATGGCCGCTGTCACGTCAAGCAAGTAACCGCCACGAATTCATGCACAGTGGCCGCTACGGATGGCAGGGTGCGAACGAATGTGATGAAGGTTGAGGGCTTCCCAATCAACGACAAATAAAGAGAAGCAAACATAATTCGCCGTCCCGCTCTCTCACAAACTCACCACCATGAAATGCGACAGGCTAAAGAGGACAAATTCAGCTCTTGGTGTGCTAAGGGAAGTGGATATCTAAAAAACCTCTTGGTCAACTAGACACCTAGGTAGGCATTCAATGTTCCCTCGTGTCGTCTATCACTTCAAGCCTCGGGCGATTCCTTGATGGTGTGGTAGGGCGCTATCGTCCTGTTGTGTGACCTTCGAGGAGCGGCGGATACCGGTGGTTGGAGGTGCTAAGGCTACCTATTTGGCATACCCGTCCAGCCACCGACCAAGCCATATAATCTTGATCTTCCAAGTTTCGCAACGTCCCGTCTTCCAAATGGGACAATTTCCAGTGGCTTGCATGAAAGAAGTGACATGATTTCAACGGCCGAAACCTACCCAGCTGCCAAGCTGGACATTTCGGTGTAGGTGCGTTCAGGGGCTTGAGCGGTCCCACGACATCTACATACATAATGAATACAGATATTCGCGTACCCCTTAATAATTCAAGACTCAATTAAATTCCATTGAGCTGACCATTTGGCGATTTTTCGGACGTCGTCCACCGTCTCAATTTCTAGTATTTGCCTGCCAACACATACTCATATACCAGCAAACTGAAAGAAAAAAACTTTTGGCAAGATTTGACATCACTGCTACTTGCCAACCTGCCAGTGCGAATATTGAAAAGGATACTGGCAGGTACTACACTCTATCCATCCTTCAGCCACAGACAATCACCATTCCGTTTATTGAAGTGCCTTTTGCGGCAGCTATAGTAACGTGGCGTTTCATAAGTACCTAGAAACTAGATTCAGCCAGGCGACTTAACATGATCTTGAACACATCCAGCGGTAACGCGTACGAAGCCACAATCGACAAGTCATGTTATGTTTACTCCGAAAAATAATGAAGGCAGTTCTAATATTACCCGCATTCTCCAAGATTTCCAAGATTTTGAAATTGGGTGTTGAGGCACAAGCCTTCGTCACGTAGACTTACGTACACCACAAATATCAGAAGATGTCCGTATCACTTTATTCGAGTTCTTTTGATAGGGGCTGATTAAGTAAGATGCTATGAATAACATCAATCCAAGGGTCTTATAATCTAGTATTAATCTATATCGACGATCGGCCCGGTCGCCTACACCTGCTTGCAGGATGCTTCCTGCAGTAAGACCAAAACGCAACGAAGTCGTCGCCGCATCAGGTTACATCACCACTATCACTACACGAAAAAAATAGATAAATCATCAACGGATCCAAGGGGTATGTAGGAGTCGGAGAGCTTCACAAGCTGGCTCATTATTATATTAATCACTTTACAATATGGATATGACGGCCCCGATAGAGTTCAATGCATGAGTAGCTGAGTTAAGCATAGAGTCGTACTCAACTTGAGGTCATGGTGTCGCATCCTAGTAACTTCTTCTCAAGTTTCCTAGATGTGTTCCTCAAAACACCCTGATCGGCGACCTTCGTGTCAACCAGCTAGGTATACTAACTCCATCAGATTAAGCTTGTTGCTCCCATAGATAAGATCGATCCGACAGGTCGGTACGGAATCAGACCCAACCTTGCTTAGAATGATACTAGCTACAGTCACCTTCAAATCTCCACCACGTTTTCAAGGCTTCAATGCAGGCCATCGGCACTAGTCTTGCACATTAGGTGATGCAATCATATGATCTTGGGACAACGACCGTTGTAATCACTAGGTAAGCAACACAAACCTTTGGTTTGGTTTCTCTGGCCGTCGTGGAACTTTATGCATGCGACTTTCTGGCCGAAAACCATTGCGATGGGACCAGGGGAATACTAAGATTAGCTCATCACCACCTAGTCCCTATCCAACGTTGCAACTCTATGGAAATGTTACGCACGGTAGGTATAGTTGAGCCAAAATCCAAACTCGTCAGTTAAATCTCGGAGACAGCGCTTACCTTAGATATGGTGATTAGGAGTTGAGAATGGTTCTCGCTCGTCCACCGAAGATCCCGGGAGATCAAGGAAGGGGATAAGGTCCCGCAAATCCTGCCGAACTGAGGTAGCTAGCCGAGCTTGTCGTGACTATTCATACCCTTTATCCTGTAAATACCCCCACGGTATACTCAATAGGGGTTTCTTGAACTCGAAGCTGAAAGCACTAAACCAACCTGAGAGAGAACACGCATACATACCCCCAGTGGTTACAGTTTTTACTGCGGTGCAGACACCCGGGCAAGAAAAGGATAGCCGCAGCTAGACCGCCCACAACAGGTCCGCACGACGGCCGAACACTACATACAACAGGCCAGCCAGAATATCCACATAACGAAGCCCACACTAGGACCAAGTCCTCCCCAGGCTTCCCACGCTGTCGGGACTCCGTTCTTTCCTGGTTGTTGGGCACCGAGTCAGTAGCCCCAATAACCTAAGACACGTCGGGTTATACAACTGTAGGAAAAAGGGAAACCGCCCTCTGGGAGCTGCGTGTCTCTCGCGTCCCCATCTCGTTGGACCAACTCCTCCAATCCTTTACCACTACGCAGTCAACATACGCGTACACAGACTCTCTCGCTCTCGTCGCCGGCCGGTTATTCGTACCGAAGAAAAAGAATTACGGTTCTTTTCGCATGCCTGCGGTGTGACACACCACAAGCGAACGCCTCTTGGACCCAAGACCAAGTCCTCGGTAGCTGTCAACCAGTTCTCTGGTCCGGGAGATCCCTGGTGTTTTATTTTGATTGTTACTATTTTCTTTTTCGAGACAGCCATCTATCAAAACCAGAGGTATCTTTCTAGTTCGGGAAGATACCCAGTCACCCATTCAATCTTAGACCTAGACGATATAAGACCCTTGACCCCAGAAGCGGCTTTGGTCTTCTGCAAGCCGTCGAGTCATTTCAAAGGCAGGCAACAAAGGGTATTCCAGGTACAAAGCATCCAGTGCTTCCTCTTACTGCGAGATTTATCATGCGCCTATAGGTTATAATTGAAAAGGGACAGAATACTCGCCGCAGTGATTGAGCGAAAGGATCCAGGAGATACGCCTGTCTATCGCATACAAGAAACCAAAGTCCAACAAGGCTACGGGTGTCTCTCCTTGTCAACAGGAGTGAGTGGGCTTATCCACATTCACCTCCGTCTCTTCTTCGCATTCAACGTCACGAAACTTGCGTCATTGGCAAATTACAGAAGTAACAGGGATCGATAATCAAAGCTTACGCCACGCATTCTCTTCTCGAGCTGAACTAGGTGACTAGTCCACTTACACGGCTTCAGCAACATTTTCGCTTAGAATGAATGGCAAACCTTTGATCATATGAACATCCTATTAGGTAGTCTATATGACCAAAGATCGTCACATTGTCACTACCGAACTTGTTTGAGTTTCGAATTTTGGTCCCCCTAAGCATTGATTGGTCTTGTTTGTCTATAACCTGCTCACCTGCCTTGGTCCTTTGGCAGTCGCCTCTTCCATTCTTGCAGCAGATTATGAGACGATTTTGACTTTGTCAAACAATTTTCACTTTTTGGTGGCTTGCTTGCTTTTTTCTACCCCACCTCTTTAAACTCCATGACAAGGTACATAATACACACAATATCACAGAAGTCATCATCGTCGAGGAATAAAAAATGGTTAGGCTTAGATTGGCCACCTGGCTCCACCCAACTTCACCTTCTCCCAACTCTTCAGATACTTCGGACTACTCAAAGAGAAACCTCAAAACCACACCTGAACTATCAATGGAGGAAAAGAAACATCATCATCACCAGAAGTGCCAGATGAGGGAAACCGACAACATCATGGTCAAAGCGACGCCTAATCCGAAGCGGAAGGGCTCCGCTCCTCCAACCACACAGCCATCCAAGATAGTCGCGCTCGCCCAGATCATAAGCGCGGAGACGGAGAAGGTCGATGCATACTTCAGAGCGAAAGGCATGCAAACTCCAAGCTTCGATGTGGACGCGCCTAGTGACTTTCCCAAGATGCCAGACGACATCTCTAGAAGCCGCAGAGAGGTAATCCACTTTACTCAGGAGCTGCAGGCCCTCATGATTGGACCCAAAGAGTCCGTACGATGGATGTCCTGGGATGTGAGTGATATATCTTCATATTTTTTCATGAGTTATCCATTGCCCTCTCAGAGAGGCACCTTCTAGCATCATGCTAACTTGTTGACCAAATAGTTCATGAACACCCAAAGCCTGCAACTCATCAACCACTATAAAATTGGTATTTTTCTCTCATCAGTATCAAGTCGATGCATTTGACTAACAACATTTACTAGCGAGCCTTGTACCCATTGACGGCACAATCACACTCTCACAGCTACAGGCTAAGACCTCTCTGGATCCTGTTAATCTTGCACGTCTCCTTCGACACGCCATGACGAACCATCTTTTCCAGGAACCAGAACCAGGAGTAATCAAACACACGGCCGCCTCAAGACTCCTAGCTGAGGACCAGGGTCTCCAATCATGGGTCAAATTCAACACTGAGGAAGTCTATCCAGGATCTGCACACGTCATTGATGCTCTAGAGCAGCATCCCGAGGCAATGAGTCTCCAACATACCGGTTTCAACTTTGCCTTCAACACAGTCGGCGTAGAGCCCATGTTTGTTACACTCGGCAAAGATCCCGAACGCGCCCGTCACATGGCCCAGGCCATGTGCAGCCTGACTAGCGGCGAAGGATATGAATTGTCCTACCTTTCGGGGGGCTGTGATCTGTCGGAAGTGGACGCCCGTGGCGGGACTTTCGTGGATGTAGGTGGCAGCCACGGTTTTGCGTGCGTGCACTTGGCGAAGAAGTATGGCAACATCAAGTTCGTGGTTCAGGATCTGCCTAGTACGATCGCGAGCGTGCCTCGTCCGGTCTGCGCAGACACGAAGATTGCAAAGCGCATCGACTTCCAGGCGCACGATTTCTTCAAGGAGCAGACTGTTCGCGGCGCCGATGTCTACTTTTTCCGCTGGATTATGCACAACCACTCGAGGCCATACGCTGTGGAGATCCTCCGGAACCTAATCCCTGCCTTGAAGCCTGGCGCGCGCATCATCATTAATGATTACTGCCTTAGTGAGCCAGGCTTTGAGGAGCCCTGGGACGAGCGGCTGATGAGAAGCATGGACCTTGTCATGATGACTCTGCTGAATGCACAGGAGCGCGAGGAGCGGGCCTTCAAACAATTATTCGAGATAGCTGGAGATGGTTTCGTCTATAAGGTGAGTTGAACCCCTCCCTTCTCCTATCAAATAAAAAAATCACTAGCAGTTTAGTTGAGATAATCAGATTATTAATATCAACTTATAACAGGGCACCACTAGACTGGAAGGATGTCGCATGAGCATCGTCGAAGCAGTCTGGAAGCCAAATTAAACTGGCATGATTTTGATGAGCATGTCTGAGCATTCTCACACACGAGAACCTCAAATCAAGTCTTGAGGTACACGGGCACTTAGGTCCACAAGTCTGCAGGAGGAAAAATTACTTACTTGAAGTTTGATACCAAAAAAGAAGCATTGTGCATAGGGAAATGGCTGTTGATTGCTGACGAAAATGTTATTATCAATGCATAGCCGGGAGGGAAAGTAACGAAGTGTGTTTTCTCTCGCCCAAGTCGTTGATACCCCTCCCCTCCCCCTATTTGCCCCGCGCAACTGACTGAATGAATTATGAATAACGAGAAAAAAAAAAGAAAAATGGAGGGCTTAATCGGAACGAAATGGCTGTGAGACGAGGCCACGGAGAAACTGATAATGTACAATTACGAAAAGGCCCTACACAAGTCTGTTAATAATATTGCTATTATACCTAAGATTCACATGGCTAGGCATTCCCGAGGCATGATGTAGTCGCCCTCGTGCAATTCAAAGGCCCTTTCAACCTATATCATTTAACATATTAGAATATCTTAACGAAGACATTACCAGATATGGACAACCCACGAGGGCGGTCTACGGACTAAGGGCGGAGTCTAAGGCGGAGTCTCGAGATGCTGATTCGATATAGGCTTAGGGGTCAGTGGAATTGCAGGCTAGATGCATTTGAAAATCTCGGTGGTAAGTCGACACACCTGGGCTAGCTGTAGAAAGACGCATCGAAGTGTTTCATCCGGCGCTTTCTCGGACCGGATCAAGTGTGCTACTTATGGACGAACTGTAAACTGCGCAGGGGCTATTTGAGCGGAGGTGAGCTTGGCATATTTTGAGCCCCAAGATCTTGTGTGTGGAGTCCCCGCCTTACGACGAGATTCCATCCAGGGGTTGTTCGCCAATCCCCGGACCAGTTCCGCATGCAGTCTAGGCGGATGCATGTCATCGCTGTTATAATCCGGGGTTCGCGCCTCCCCACAAAGCGTCTAGATGCTGCCGACGAACGCCCGGAGCTATGCGGCTTAATGTTGGCAGATATAAGCACGATTGTCTCTTGGCTTTTCTCTGAGCGAGCTACGACAGCGTCGCAGTGGCCGGCAGCGCTTGGTGATGGACTCGGCGGTATACAGCTTGGAGGGCTGCGTTGGATACAAGATCAACGATTTGTTTTGCATTATCTTCATCCAAGGTTCGGGCCTTCTTGAGCGTGCGCCGCGATGTAGCCGGCGTAGGTGCTGTGTGGGTGAGTATATAGTGAGCAGTCCGTCGGCCACGGAGTTGATGAAAGAAGCACCGCTACAGCTTCACTATCAACGCCAATTTCCACGCTCATAACACAATCTTGTGTCATTGTATCGTACGCTTCAGTATCACAAGATGAAGGCAGTCTCCGCGCTAGTCAGCTCCGGCCTCGTCACTCTCGTGCACGGGCACGGGTATCTGACCATCCCCCATAGTCGCACTCGGCTTGGATATGAAGTAGGTGCTTTCGCTTTGATAAATCACATGCTTTTTTCTTGAGACCAGAAACTGACTCTGTCTAGGCTGGTATCGACACGTGCCCCGAATGCACTATTCTCGAGCCGGTGACGCAATGGCCAGACCTAGACGAAGCACAGGTCGGTCGCAGCGGCCCTTGCGGATATAACGCCCGCGTGAGCGTCGACTACAACCAACCGGGGTCGGACTGGGGCACTGAGACCGTGGCTACCTACACGCCCGGCCAGGTGGTCGACATCGAATGGTGCGTGGACCACAACGGAGACCACGGCGGCATGTTCGCATATCGTATCTGCCAGGATCAAGATATCGTCGACAAGTTCCTGGACCCCAGCTACCTACCCACCGAGGCGGAGAAGCAGGCGGCCGAGGACTGTTTCGAGGCGGGTCTCCTCCCTTGCACCGACGTAGACGGCCAGACCTGCGGGTACAACCCCGACTGCACCTCAGGCCAGGCATGCTACCGCAACGACTGGTTCACGTGCGGCGGCTTCGACAATGGCGACCAGACCAGGTGCCAGGGCGTGGACAAGGCGGCGCTGAACTCGTGCGCGACGACCATCGCCGGCGGGTACACCGTGACCAAGAAGATCAAGATCCCCGAGTACGTGTCGAACCACACGCTGCTCTCGTTCAAGTGGAACTCGTACCAGACGCCGCAGGTCTACCTCAGCTGCGCGGACATCGTCATCACCGACAGCGGCGCCTCCACGCCCACCACCACCAAGACGTCCTCGCCCACGGCCACCAGCGCCGCGGCGTGCACCGGGACCGCCGCCGCGAGCAGCGTCGCGCTGACCTTCAACCAGGCCGTCACCACTACGTACGGGCAGACCGTTAAGCTGGTGGGCTCGATCCCGGAGCTCGGCAGCTGGGACGTGGGCGCCGCGCCCGCGCTGTCGGCCGCGCAGTACACCGCCGCCAAGCCCCTGTGGACGTACACGCTTAGCCTGCAGCCCGGCAGGACGTTCGAGTACAAGTTCGTCAAGGTCGAGAGCTCGGGCGCGGTTACGTGGGAGAGCGATCCAAACCGCTCGTTCACCGTGCCGAGCTCGTCGTGCTCGTCGGCTACGGCTGCGGTGGAGGGGACGTGGCGGTAGATAATATGTTATACTTGGAAATAATTTTAATTAGATTTCTTTGTTAAGTTGATGATTTCTAGAATCCACAAAGTCTTGATATGTACTTAGCCATTCTCTTTTAGATTGTACATGCTCTTAATTGCATACCGAGGGTTGGTCTGAACAATTTCCTCGTCCCGCGTCTGAGACCTCACTGTCCGTTTGTTCCTTCGCATCATCATTTTGTGGCTTGACGATTCTAGCTATTCCCTAGCTCCCCAATTGATATGTTATGAGAGTGTCATCGAACTCCTACTTAATGATGCCAATCGCTCCTTTGAGTGCGGCGACTTTCGAGGTTGCGGTCTGTTGACTTGCGATATTCGTCATCATGTTGAGATGGACAAGACTGGCCAGCATCGAATACGTCTTAATGACGGCAATAACCACCATGTGTCCAGAATATTGACACGTAAAAAGGCATAGATATTAGCAGTCGAGCATTCGCAATTGTTACTGTTTTCTTTACTGCTAATATGTAATTAACAAGTCTGGTAAAATATCAATCATTGAAACTCCACGATGCTGCGACAATCTCTACGACCCGCACGGCTAAGGGGTCCAAGGACTTGGCCAGTCCCAATTTCAGTACATGTAGCTCGCATGGGATTAGTGCGTCCGTATTCCGATCATATCATGTCAAATGGCATGATGAGGCAATGGTCGAACCACGAGACCACCAAGGACAGCCGCTCTCCCAATGACCCGACCCAAACGTTCGCTCAGGCCGACAGGATCTCGTCAGTGATACGTCAGGATCATCGAGAGATCAAGAGGTATTACGATAAGATTGTCAAATCGAACGACCTTGATATTCAGCGCCGATACCAGAATGCCTTCGTATGGGAATTGACTAGACATGCGATAGCCGAGGAGCTGGTTCTTTATCCTGCAATAGAGACAGGTGTAAACGATGGTAAGGTCATGGTGGACAAGGATCGAGCAGAACACCAAGTAGTATGTATAGCACCATCTGCATCCACTTACACAATTCTTCTGTTCGGTGTCAGCTCCCCACAACTACTAACAAGGCATCGGCAACACAGACCAAAGAGCAGCTCTACAAATTCCAGAACATGATTCCCGGAGATAAAAAATTCATCCCAACGCTAGAGTCGCTCATGAAAGATCTGAAGATGCATATCAAAGAGGAGGAAGAGCACGACCTAGTTAAGCTCGAGGAGGCGCTGCTACCGACGAGGTCGAAGGACCTTGCCCAGCAATTCGAAATGATAAAAGCCTTCACGCCTACCCGCAGCCACCCGAGCGCGCCTAACAAGCCGCCTTTCGAGACGCTTGTGGGGCTTATGATGGCACCCTTGGATAAACTTCGCGACATATTCCGCGCGTGGCCGCACGAGTCGGAGTCAAGGCCACCTTCTGGTGGTCCGGCAAGATAATGGCATTTCGATAGGGTTCGTAGGGTATTTCGGTGAAGCTTTGGTAAACGACACTGTCAAAACAACCTTTTCTAGTGTTATATTTTTATTAGGGCTCTTTGGGTAAGAAATTTCAGCATTGTGCGGATTTAATATTCCGCCCCATCAATTGAAAAGTTGAGAAGGTAGGTAGGTAAGAGACGAGAGCCAGGCAACAAATACTTCCAAGTTAAAAATAAATTCAGTTCCATTGGCTATCCCGTATTCCGACTCTGCGGCTCTAATGATGCATTAGCGAGAATGATTCGATCACCCCTAATTTAGCCTGTTCCACGACTGCAGAGACAACATCTACATACAGAATCCTCCTAAGCCATTTCTCGTAATAAGCTTGGTCTAGATCAATGAGTGCTACATTATAAGCTAACGTTACGCGATGGCAGCAGGTTTTGTAGCATCATTCGCCTTTCCACGTCGACCGTATCTCAAGCAACGTCACGACGTTCGGGCTCATACATATACATATTCCTCACCGTCTCTAGAAGCTCCATAAAATTAATAGATATCCAAACTATAACGGTAGATTTAAGTCAAGATGAGGAGTTCCGAGCTATTTCTTGCTCTTACGAGCCTATTCGCCCTCGCTCATTCTTCAGAAGAATTTGGACGACCTAAAAGGAACCTAGAACCCTTGGAGCCATGGAAGGTTACGAAGATGTCGACGTTCTCTCCATCGGGGCGTCCCGGTAGTAGCCCCCTCGCTCATACGTGGGCGAACATCACAAGCTCCGGCTCCATTGCCGCCGGGCATGGAGCGTCGTTCGAAAGCAGCGACGCAAACTGCACCGCAGAATGGGTTTGGGCCAGCGAGGTGCCATACAATCATACATATGAGTGCACCACTACCACCGCAGTAGCGCCATCTCAGTCTTCATCCTCGACGTGGACCATCGAGATTCTCGAAGTAACGAATAGCAACTACTTCTCGCCGACGGAGAATTTCGATGTCAAGTTCACGCTTACGAGCAACGTGACGGTGGACGGGAATGAGTATTACAAGGTCCTGGTTGGTACCCAACACTTTGAGGTCGGGAAGAACATGAGAGGGACCTGCGGTGGCAGCGGTTTGGTATGTGACATTGCCTTTTCTTCGTCTAATTATTTTCTACGCATTTTGTTATCGTCCAAAGCCACCAAATCACTAACTCCAGTTTCTAATTCTAGTGCTCGTGGGCATTAAGGGACGAAAACAACCCGGTTTTAGTTCAGCCGACGATTGTAGCTTGTGAAGGGACTTGCTGACAATCCGTACGACATCGCAAGAGGTATCTATCCACTAAGGACTCCTGAACCAGCGATGCGTTCAGCCTCTTCATGACACAGTCAGCCAGATTGTGTGTTGCAGTGAGAATCACTTGCATTTGGGGGCCGATCTAAAAGCGGTATCCTTCAATATTTATCATGAACTTTATCTATACCTATAAATACAAACGTAATGGAACTCCCTAGTTGATTGAAATCCATAAAGCCCACCGTGGCATCCCGCCTCCCCAAGTCATTCTAGAAAGAATAAAGAAAATCCCGATACTTGAGGTTGAGCTCGACGGGTGCCACTCCAATGGGTATTTTGTTGTATGTGCAATGATTGTTTAACCACCCCACCAGCGAATAATTCCAACATTGTTAATGAAACTTATAGGGTGATTTTCTCTTCAGGGAGTTCGACTACGGGCAGACCCCAGACGATCGGGGGACCGGCGCCCTCGCCACTCCAGGCCTCGTCGAACGCGACGCTCGACCACGCTGCAGCCTTCGATCCTCGCTCGATCATCTCATCTTGGTATTCCCCGAGCACCTTTGTGATGACCGCGGTATCGTTCGTCTGGATCTTAGCTAGAGCCTTTCCGAGCTTCAGCGCATCGAGCAGGGCGTGGAAGCCTCCTTCTCCTCGGACTATTTCGTTGAGTTAGATTCACATTCCCGTAAATCTAGGTGGGAGGGAACCACTTACATGAGGGCATGCAGTGTGCAGCATCTCCGAGCAACGTGACTCTTCCATGGGCCAGTTGTTCAGGTTTCATGCACAGCGTCCAGAAGTGAATCGGCGGGCACTTCATTCCTTGGGGACCGGTCTTCTCTACAATGGATCTGAGCTTGGCCGGCAGATGCTTTGTCTTCTCCAGCGCCGTTTCGTATAGCTTTTCGCGGGTAGCCGAGTACGTCCAGAAGTCCCTCTTAGATGCCTCCTCTTCGCGCCAGAACAGGTTGAAGAAGTATTTCCCAGACTTTCCATCGGGAAGGGCCTCGCTCAGGCCAACGAAGAGGAACGAAGGGTTCTCGTCGTTCGGGCTCACGTCTACAAGATAGCAGGAGTGTCCCATCTCGAGCTGCTCTTCCATGTCGCGGCCGCTAAGTACGATCTCGCCGTTGATAATTCCTTGTTGGGGCTTTTTGATAACGTCTTCATCTCCGAGGAGGTATTTCCGGGCTAGTAGCAAATTAATAAGCAGTCCTATACTGGCTCAGGAAAGACATTTGGGGCACTTACTAGGACTGTAAGGACCTTCCGCGCCAATGAGGATATCACCGGTAGCCGAAGTCCCATCCTGGAAATGCACCGTCACGGAGTCGTTGCTTTCTTCGATGCGAACAGCATGTTTGCCGTAGTTGATGGGCATGTTCGTTGCCAACCACTTCCGTAGGCGAGTGCGGTTCGCACGAATGAATTTTCCACTACCATCGTCACGAACACCAAGCTTCGTGGTGCGATCATGTCTGTACCACGCAAACTCATAGTGGTGCTTCAAGGGAAGAAGATGGTTCACAAAGTCGCGCGAAGGCATGTCGTCCGGGATCGACGCGTCGAGCTCGTCGAGCATGCTTAATAATGCACGTTAGTTTCTGTCGTGTTCTGTGTAGCTTCGGGAAGACTTACGTATGGAGGCCAATAGCCCATCCTTGGACTCGGACGTTGTCACTCGGGTCACGCTCGAAGATCTCGAACGAAATGTTGTTCTTGCGCAGGGTCTGAGCTAGCAACAAACCGCCAAGGCCGCCGCCTACGATCAAGATATGAGGGGAAGCGCCTTTTTCCATCTTGGTTAGTCTAATGAAAGTGATACAAGGTACAGAATGTCTCAGTAAGATGGATTTTATAGAGGTTAATGCCACTTGTGGTAGGTCGTCTGTACCGTCTGCGAGCTCATCCGGGACAATGTGTCACCATGGCTGAAGCCTTATATACTCCCTCTGGCTTCGAGATATCAGCTGTGTGACTTCTTGAGACCTCATTCTTGGTCGTTGGATCATGCAAGATTCACATTCGGAGTAGAATTCAGCGCAATCTCAGGATGTTCCTCGGCTCGGTCGTACATACTGGTCCGATACATGAGTATGGCTTGATGTACATGGTTGGAGGCATTTCATCCCACGCCAATGACTCGAGAAACGAGAGTAAAGACACTGAGAAGATCCTGCGGCACTTCACCGCCACTGTGGGAGGTTAGGTAATATCCAGCAGTTGTTCTCAGAGGACAAGTTAGCCGAATTCCGAACAGGGAGCACTCATCTGACATGCCGATGGTTACACCAAAAAGGGGGGCCAGTAACATTTGATGGCCGCTCAGAGGTCAATACAAGCTTCCACGCCGAGCCCTGCTTATGGCTTTCTTTCACATATCGACCCCGCGTATCCTGCCGTCAGTTGATGCATACGACATGGATTTTACACGGAAAAGAAAATGAAGACGACATAATGGCAAGAAATCGCGCTCTTGTCCAACTATCCGCTTCTTCATGCCTAGATCTAGAAGCGAAGCCAGTGCTACAAGGCCATATCATAAACCAAGTCCAGGCACCGATTTCCAATAACAGTACAGAAAAGTCTCCATGTCTGATAGTACTAGGTCCACATTGCGAAAGGACGCGACAGAATCCTTCCTCCGCCGACCCTAGGGCCTGCCCCTTTCAGCCTCATCGTCAACTAGAAGCCAAATTCAATTACGTTATCAGCGATGTGTCGGAGAGGTCGGAATGGGGCCGTACTTCTCGTGTAGCACTGCAGGAGTTAATCTGCGTTTTCACGCACATTCCCGGTGGCAGTGGTACGTTGTACAATACTTACATTGCACTATAGATTCTGCAGCCCTCGGGGTCCTTTGATCCTATGGTTTACCGAAATAAGCAATTCCTTCTAGGACCCTAACCTTAGGTAATGAGAGACACGGGCGTCGTAAAAGGAGACGAGTCGAAAGCTAGAAGAGGCACGGAATTTTGGTCGTCAAAGGATCCAAAGGATTAAAACAATTGGAGCATTTGGACCTTACTGAGGATAGCGAAAATCGCGAACCTGCTGTGCCACAATTTGAATTGTGACAACCGTGGGTTGTCACTTTAAGATTTTCCGTGGCTGCGAGGTCTGACATGGTCTGAGGTGAGCCACGTTCTCAGCGATAATTATTCGGCTTTTCCCAAAGTGAATACGCCGCAGATACGCTCGGGGACGGCATTCGCAAGCTGCATTGGATTCTCGGCTCCGAAATTCGCTACGTTTTGCATTTAGAACTCGTCAGTGGCTTTCCCTATTACACGGCAAGCCCTACAAGGCCCTACAAGGCGATATGTTGCAATAGGTCCTCGCTTATCAGAAGCTAATCTCTTGGCTCGGCAGTTTGCTTTTTCTCAAATAAATAACCTGCTGGGAGGGCCAGCCACTAGTCATATCAGCGATTCCGGGACCTGCCCCAAGCCTCATTCTGCTTTGAACCACTTGAACATGCAGGTTTGCAAATCATCGAAGGCTTTTAGAGTCGAGGCCTAGGAAGGCGCTCCTCAGGATCTTCATGCTTGAGTATTTTGCTTTTGGCGGGGCCGGACCAACGAAGCCATTCAGGGTCTCGTCGGACAGTGCGGTTCGGGGTGACGGGCCAAGACACGGTAGACAATCACATTGGCCACCCCATTTGCAGCCTTCAAAGCGGGACGGCCCCGATTTGATTCCACCTACCGATTTGAATCCACTTACCGAAAGGGTTTATGGTGTTAGTCAGCGTTCCATCATGTCTAGGGCCTCGGCCATGGTTCTTCACTGCGATTGGAGAAGTACGACCAAGAAAGAAAAAGCTATCTATACAAGCCACTTTTGAAGGGGAAAAGCGGTGCTTGATCTTGTCTTCACCGGCAAGTTCAGAATAGAAGCAGCATATTGACGCTAGAGAGTTGAGAAGCGGAATTATAATCTTTCATCGTAGTCAAGCTCAAGCTTTGCCGCATCCGCCTCTCAATCAAATATCACCATGTCAGCATGTCCATCCTACCCGGTAAAGTCGACAGGGATAATGCTTTGACAAAAGCTTATTACTTACCAGATTCAGATGAAACAGGGTGATGATTGGAGGAGACTGTTGATCTTCGTGAAGTGCATATCGCTTCGCCACGCTGAACCGCACACCTGCATAATCCCCGAGCGAGCGCCGGAAATGGTAGGAATTGCAAACGGACTTAATTTAACACGGGAGGGGAGCTGCTCATACCTAGGATGATACAACCAGAAGCATGCGAGGCACATTTCCAAATTCCGAGGATCGTCGCATGGAACTATTAGCGCATGGTTTCGAATGCAACCTGACAGCCTGAGAGGGAGGAATCCCGCATAGGGGTCCAAATTTCCCATGTTATAGCTCTGCTCGACATCGCAGCTTTGTGCTTCTTCGAGAAGCAACGAAAGCAAATGCCCTTTCGCAATGGCGCCAAACGTTCCATCGGTTAGGATAATCGTAAGAGGTTTTAGACACATTGCTAGCGAACTCTGTCCCTCAAACCCGAATTCAGAACAGTGTTATGGACCAGGAGGCAGATGCAATTTGAGCAGAGGATACCGCGAAAATTGTAATAACCAGAATGCATTCCTGATGCGCATGTAGTCCTTCGGCAGGCAAGGAGCACGACAAAAAGGCCGTTTCTAATTATATCCTGTCATAATTGACAGCTAGTGACTGAAAGGATCTGGTCAACTCAACTCGCAGACTCATCACGGCACGGCATGGTAGTTTCTTGATTATGCTAATCAGTCTTTAGGTAGACCCTGATAAGATAGATTGTAGAAAGTTATCGTGTTTTGATCATGAACGCTAGGAGAACATATCCTCGACAAGTCAAATAACGAAAAATCTACGTGCAAACCAAGGTAGAAACTTAACACAAAGAACGATTGCCGGAGGCTCAACAGCGATGGCAATCTCAGATCCTCCACGTGCTTAGCGGCGGGTTCTAGCGACTTGGCGAACCTTGGCCTGCTTGGGTCTCGAGGAGATTACCGAGTCGCGGCTTGTAGCCATGTTGTTAACAATCACATTGCTGAGGTATGTAAGGTGAAGTGCCCGCCATGTCTTGGACGTAGTCGTCAAGCTAAATGTTGTTCTCGAGGTTTGGTCGTCGCACAGCAGACGCTCTCTATGACCCCTATAAGTCAGTGATAGACTGAACAAGACTCCGACCCGCAATTTGCATTGCCATAGCTAACACAGGTCCCAGGTTGGAGCTAGTTCCCTCCGTTTCCTGCAGCATTCGAGAGGAGTCTGTGATAGAAGATATAGAACATCAACTATTACAATACTGACTTGCGCTGCTTCGTTTGCACCGACGCACCATGTCGTCGAACGCTAAGGAGAGAGCCGTTTCTCCAAAAGTATCTCAATCAATTCGTTCGAACCAGTCTCCGCTCTAGCAAGGCATTCGACTCCCTTCATCCGGCCAAGTCGGCTCAGACACGTTTGAAGCCGCACTCTGCGGGCATCGTCGACCGTAGTTTCCAGAAACGATTGCACCCCGTGAGAAGTGATTCTATAACTCACGATGCTTAAAGTGCTAGAAGAGAATTCAGGCCTAGGTGGGTTAGGTCATTCAGCGCCAAGTGGAATTCTCCCCGCCGGCAAAATACCATTGCGGCCTTGGTAGCGGTCTAGATGCCATGGCGTGTCCTTTAGTTAATAAGAGTAGAATACGGTGCGGCTCTATCGCGAAGGTGTGGTCATGGCACCTTGTTGATACCAGCGCTCTAGACCTCCTCTTACCCTGGGATTTGGAAGTCGGACACCTGCTTGCATGTTGCATCATCGATCTAGCCCCCACATTCAATATATTGTTGCATTTCAAGCTTACTCTGGCATAGTTGGTGAGTTAAGTGTGATCGTCAGGTACAGGATCTGGCCGAATGCCAATGCTTCGTGAGGTTTCCCAGCGAAGGGGTTAGAGTATAAAAGCAAAGCGATTTTCGCAGTACCATGTTACTACTTCTACGCCCAGAATCAACTCGCCCTACAAGTGAGGAGCTAGAAACTAAATCTATTTACTTGTCAACATGGTCTCATTCACGTCGTTCCTCGTTGCGTGCGTCTCTGTCGCGGGCGTGGTTTCTGCTTCTCCGCTTAACAACACAGACTTCGATCTCGTCCTCGACAAGCGCCAGTCTACTCCCAGTGCTACTGGTTTCCACAACGGCTACTACTTCTCGTGGTGGACCGATGGCGGTTCGCAGGTCACGTACACCAACGGAGCGGGCGGTCAGTACAGTGTAAAATGGGGTAAGCATGATCCATTAGCTCTAATAGGACTTTCCAATGAGATTTTAGGTCAAGAGGTTGCCCGCATAACAATCCCTTCTTTCGTTGAGCATTTTTAGGAGCCTACCTATATGCTCAAACCGTAGAGTCGCGGGTCGTTACAATCTAGCAATTAACGCAACAAGGTACAACTGCTAACTCGAGTCACTATAGGTGGAGGCGGCGGTAACTTCGTCGGCGGCAAGGGGTGGAATCCGGGAGGCTCGAAGTAAGATACTTACCTAAGATAGCTTCCTCGAAAGTTTGGTGTTACTACACCGACTAACTCTGTCATAGGGCAATCAAGTACTCTGGGTCGTACCAGCCCAATGGCAACAGCGTGAGTCCCTTCAAGAACAATACATGCCTCTATACCTACGGATACCCTTGGGACCTAAGACACATTTCGGCCACAATACTATCTGATACCCGTGCTGCCTTGCCAGAAAATGTATGCTAACTATTTACCAAGTACCTCGCCGTCTACGGTTGGACGCAGAACCCGCTCGTCGAGTATTACGTCGTCGAGAACTTCGGCACATACAACCCAGCGTCCAACGCGCAAAAGAAGGGGTCTGTGACCACTGACGGTGGCACCTACGATATCTACGTTAGCACGCGTACCAACCAGCCCAGCATCGAGGGTACTAGTACCTTCCAACAATACTGGTCCATCGTAAGTTATTATCTGGCCTCTTCCCTTTTATTCCTAGAAGTCGGGAGAAGTGGTGTTCTTGCCATCAAATAGAGATATGCTAACGTAGATGTGCTAGCGGACGCAAAAGCGCACCGGCGGTACCGTCACGACGGGCAACCACTTCGCAGCGTGGGAGAAGGTCGGCTTGAAGTTAGGCAAGCACAACTACATGATCGTCGCTACTGAAGGCTACTACAGCAGCGGGTCGTCCACCATCACCGTCGAGACGGCGGCGTGATCGCTCACAATTTACCCCTTTCTTCGACCTCACGTTGGTTGGCACTTGACAAGCTATGGTTTTTTAGCATGTCAAATCATAGAGCATAAGAATGATATAAGGAACATATCGCGGGTTTGTCGTGGTCCTATCGTCGTGTGCTAGAAATAGTGTAGCCACTCTTCCTACATAAGTCGGTAGCAATGGAAATCAGAGCTTGGCACATCAAGACTTAAAGCCTCTGGCTAGGTGTTGAATACCTGTGTTGAATACCTACGTACCTTTACCTAGGTACTCTTTGCTATTAGGTGAGTTATTTCGCTAGGGAGACTGGTACAAGAACTACAGTGGCGTGATATAATCATGGACTCTGTCTAGACAATAATCAGATGTCACAGTCAAGCACCATTCTATTGTCAACAGACACCGATACGGGGTATGGCGAACTCAGGATAAGTACTAGTAAGCTGCTTAATATAATGGAGTTTAAATATACTAAGTGAAGATGCTTACAAGGAGTTACGAGCCTGGAGAGGGGGGTACTAAGGAGGTCATAAATTTCAAGGAGACTTCGGCCATGAAAATACGACCAAGAGTAAAGCTCATGCATGTCTCTTGTTTCTTTCTCCAGTTGACAATCGTCGCGTCGTCCACTGACGTCTAATAAACTCAGAACCCGTCCCCGGGTGTTGCGTATGTTGTGATATCTGCGTCTCGGATCTTCTGATACTTTGTATACCTACCTAGGTAATTTTACAATCCAGGTCTTTCTACTTGCCCAAGTCCGTTCTTATCCATAGAATCACAAACGCAAATCACCTCGCGTACACTCCAGTAATCTATTGCCCTTCTAGCGAGGAAAAGCCATGACCAGGCTTCAAGCCCTATATATACTGTCATTGAGTAGCTGAAAAGTAGGAAAATAGATACTGGCTTGTTATGTGCTTACGCCACTTAATGACCAACTACAATAGTAATTACCGTACTAGTTCATTTACAAGTTCCTCTTGTTTCACTCAGGAGTCTCTAAAATTCGACTGGTTCATCTCAGAGCCCGACAACCAGATATGCATTTGGTCCTAATTGCTACTTAACAATAAATTTGTAGCATTCAAATTGAACTTGATGGTACCCTGGGAAGACTAGCACAATATCAAGTTTAAGGTCTTGTAACATTAAGCCTTAACATACAGTCTACGTTATACAATAGTTGTGTCGGTAGTGTTGTAGTAGATCCGTCAGAAATAGGAGTCTAGCAGAGTCATTAGTAGCTCGGCGGACAGAACAAAGGTATATGGACACGGTACCTGTTCGCAACCGTTAATCCGTAGATAGGGCTCCTCGTGGCATAACATAGTTCCTTCTGTTGTTCTCATGCCTACGTCGTGACAAGTTGGTGAATTTGTTGTTAGTTGTCTTGGGTGGACATTACATTTTCAAAAGAAAGAGCCAAAAAGAAGGTTGAAAAGCCGAGACAAAGCTGCATGGCCATAAATGTTACAAGCACTAGAGCAGATGGGTTTGGTTTTCTAGATATCTATTTCGTGGCATTTATCATTGTCGCAAATGGTGAATACGCAGTTGAAAGGGCATACCTAGATGGCAAACTTCGATAGAATATCTGAAATGGTTGTTCATATTCACTCGCAAGGAGAATAACAACTAATTATTAGGTAGTTGACAAAACATATCACAATTGACCTGTGACATTTCATTGCCTACACCAAGCCAGTTTAATGCCTTGCTATTACACTTAATCCAGTGGTATTGATTAAGCAGAACACAAACATAACAAGGCTATGTGGCATGTTGCTTCTAAGTGTCTTTTGGTATACTAGAAATACACGTAGTGTAACTAGATATGTAGCTTTGAAGTCTAAGCCGATGGGAGATACTAATGACACATCTCCCGCAACTACATACGAAGAATATCGACGAAAAGAATTCATCGAGAGAGCGACTATTCAATACAGATAGAACTACAGAACATTGAAACTAAGTCGAGTCTCTCGCTTCTCAAGCTCTAGAGTTCAAAATGCCAAAAAGACCAACGCGCCGGGTCTATCCATTCATGCGGTAGCCTTCACTATGCTATTGGGCGCCATGGATCAAAACGATTGACTAATGCAAGTTGAAGAGGGTGGGTGAGTGTTATCTTGTTGGATCATGCCATTGCGGCGTCAGCGCCCACACCCGCCATTGAACCCGAGGTTACAATACAGCAGGAATACCAAAGGGGGAAAACATGCAAAGCGAGATCACCACTTCAAAACACTTTTTGGGGGTTGGGGAAGATCTTTCCTTTCTAGTATAGCTCCCCGCGAAATTAGAATACGCGTGCAGTTCAGTTTCTCTGGAACGATAGTTTGATTCTCACCTGCAAGAATGTAGGTAGTCTACCCGGTTTGAGCCACTATCCGGTTACAACCGTCGAATCAACGCTTGAGAGCTGATTGGCATTACGATACGAAAGTGTACGTGTGATGATGAAGAGTTCGAAAACGCCCTAATGTATGTGCTTGTTTCGAATTAGTCATCTCTGCCGACTCGGATCAGCCGTGAAGATGCCGGGGGTGTTTCAGCCATTCCTTCTATTTCTGCATCCCGCGTGAGGCTCTCTAATTCTCGTGGGAAGCCACGCGCGTTTTTGGGTCTGATGTGCGAATACGTATCATGATGTTCTTGACCGGCTCTAGCCAATATTGACATACATGTAGGCAATTTCCTTCCTACCGCCTGCATATGCGAGTATTTCTAGACTGATTGAATGATAGTCGAGACCCGTGCAAGAATCTTGGCAAGATTGATCTTCCTCGATAATAAAGCTTAGTGCTTCAACTAATCGATTTTAATCACGAAGAAATTAGCGATTTGTAAAAGCTTGCCTACTAGGAGTTAGTTAGATAGTATACACGTATTAAAATTATCTCTCATGTGGTACTGTTTTTATTATCTTCATGATATGAGGTCTTGTCAAACTCGATTCGAGATTAGGCCTATTCGAGATTCCCCAAACAACGGGAAATGCCTGCTCAACCCCCCTAACTTGACAAGGCGGGTTAGCTTGGGTTCCCCTGTGCAGTGCGTGCTTGCCCCCCTGCCCATGCACAGAACCCCAAAATCTCCCCAGGCCATACCTACCACACCCTGCACACCCTAGTTCCCTGGCAGACCGTTAGACTAGGGCATGAGAAACACTGATGAGCAGTGTGCCCCAGCTCCACGGTTCGCCTCTGTCGCATCCCTGAGATATGCAGTCGTACAAACCACAAGCAATCGAGCTTATCCCTTGCTCGTACTCGCAGACTCGTACAAAGATCCTCCCCTTTATTATCCCGCTACACGTTGTGACGGTAGATGGGACTACGGTATGTACGTGGGTACGCCATGCGAAGCACGGCATTTTTGCAGGCAAGGATGCAATAGATGAGAAGCATGGGGAGATGAGCAAGGACAACATAGGACATGACCATAGAGAATTACATAGGTAGGTAACGTATGTTATTCAACAGGTACCTAATTAGGTAGGCTATTGCAAGCGTCTGATTCATAGAAAACGGCAAACTTTAAGCGAAGGATTGCGGAGATGGGCGAAGAGAAGAGCTCAAAGTAGAAATGCATTGTCCTATGCGCTCATCTGTAACTGCGAAAAACGTAACCTACCCGAGCTCGTTACCAAACGTAGGCTAACGTTGGAAGGTAAATTCCGCTCAATTTCGTTTCGCGACAACCAAGATTGTCATCGGTGAGTTCTGACGGTGGTTTACTTGCTGTACCATACACTATAGATACTTTGACTATACTAAGTCGCCTGGTCTTTTCTATGGCATAGTATTGTACATTGAGACAAGGTATAATAGTAGTAACGTACGGGAGACATGGTCTATCTGCAGGAACAACTGTTCCGACTGTGACCCCCATCCTCATTTTGCCTTAGCACAAACGTCCGCCCATCTTCCCTTTTCGAGACTCGAGAAAACGCGTCCAGTATGAGTATCCCTTGTCCGTGTGACAGTAGCGCGAGGCGAGCTTCTCGAACAATGGACCGTCAGACGCGGGAAGGCCTGCGAGGCCGCGGCAAAGCAGAGGTATGTAGGGGAGAAATATTGCGATAGCAGCATGGCCTAAGCACATATGCAAGCGCGCGGTAGAACACGCTGATACATACACTTCTTTTCAAGGTTATTGGATACTCCTAGTGCTGCGTTTGTAAAGCTTTGCAACCCTCTCCAGGTTATACATAAATGCAATTTCTGGCTCGAGAGACATAGTGTGTGCCACTCTACCGCAAGTTTGATGATAATCGTGAAGCAAGTCTAGCGGAGAAACTTCCCAATATAACAGCACGCGTTGAGATATTGATTACGTAGGTACACAAACAATCAGTATCATGGCCATGGAACGCGAATGGAAACATAGAATGTCACAAGACCGTAGAAACTCGGCCATTTAATGCATTAAAACGCAGGACCGCGGCACGGGGAACGACGGGCTATCTGAATAATAGTAGAGCAAGGGAAAGAGAAGTAGATAGTACAGGACGCGCATATTGTATGTATATGCAAGGGTCAAGTGAAATGGCACCGTGACATTCGCGTTGCATATGGGCAAACCAAACAGGGAAAGGAAAGATTTTATCCCCTTGTTTGCCTGCAAGGTCCAGGGGTGAGCTTAGCAACCCACAAGGGTAAAACATGTTAATTCAAGACTTGCCCCGTTCCAGCGAACGGGCAAACATTGCTTCTATCAAGGTCACTCTTTGTGTGTGTGAATATATAATGATCTTAAGCTTATAAGTTTGCCATTACTAAGACCGTCATTGTTGGGTGACAAATCACATATAATCTAGGAGTGTAGATCAGTCACATAACCTTGCGGATGCATGTGTACATGCGCGTATATGTAGCGGGGACGTAGTCCTAGATGTGCCGTACTGTTGTTGCCACTGCCATATGCGGCCCGGGCTCCTGCGGTAAGATTATGACGAAGGGGGATGTAGCATGGGCCAGGGGATGGTCATCCGTCGGTGGGTGGGCAGACAAGTCGAACGAATACATAGTAGGGACTGTGGAGGAGCTAGAGCCAAGTTGGTGCCGATGGTTTCCTATTGTCCGCGCTTAATACATACCTACATACGTAAAGTATGAACATGTTCAACCAAAAGATGGACAAGTATGGTTCGGGTTATGAAATAGGCTCGATTTATACAATAATGAAAAGCGGTCAGAGCTCTATTAATCATCAGGTTGTATGAGGCTGGCTCATAATTATAAGCATAAGAATATCACTGTATGTACTATTTTTAATAATGTGACGATAATACCTTTCTACATGGTATGAGGTCGCTATTAATTTGTTATAATTCGGTTAGGCAAATTATCGCAATTACTAGTAGTGCACAGGTTAGCTGTGTTCCTACTACTTACTTGTAGTTTAAAGAGATTTGGGTTGAAACTCTTGGTGCCGTAAGTTATGGGGGCGGGCTTCTGTCCGATGTACATTTCGTAGGGTTTAACAATAGTAGCTTTCACGATAGGAACTCACGGAGAACCAATGTGATAGACTGAATCTTCGTAGTCGAATGATGTCTCCCATTCAAGTAACGGCCAGGTGTAGAACAGAGGTATCTTACTACGTACAACTTCTGAGCTGCATAAAATCGTTGGCTACCATACACCGCGTTTGTTGAAATGGATGGCATCAGCTTCTCCCCCGGCGGTCAAATATAGCTTCTTGTGGGCTATAATCCTGCGATGTTGCATCGCTGATAGCCTTTGTGAGTCAGTTATACTTCGTACCCAGGAGGCAGCCTGAACTTTTCTTCTACCTCTTCACAGGATCGCATACATGCCGTTGGACTGTTAAGAAGCTTGATTCGTGAGAATTGTAAACAAGCTGCTGCGAAGGATTCTACGTTCCATCAGGGACTCACATTCAAGTCAGCTAAAAAGGGGGTATGGCTCTATGATAGGTTTACATTAGGCCTTCGCGGTCTAGCTACTAGTGTCAGCGGAAGCACCCGTTGCAAAACTCTGTAATCAAGAAAGTTTACTCGCTGGATTTTCCTGGGGGCCAAGAACATCGGAAGAGGATTCCGCCAAATGCATGCGAGAAATTTATCGAGGTCTTTGGTAAGACCACTCGTATCATTGTGGCAGCAACTAGCTGTGTGTTGCAATGTAATCAAAAACTTTGCGTTAGGATCTCTCCTACAATAAGAAACTTGATCATACACGTATTCTAACGAGGTGAACTAGTAACAAGACTCTAAGAGTTTAGTAGGGGACTCTTGTTAAGAAGGTAAGATAGGTACTCGTTGAGCCTAAGTCTCTAAGCCAAATCAGATAATCGCCTAAGAAGTTTGACTGAGCGCTATGAAAGCACTGTCGATCCACGTTCGCAGATGTTCAAACAAGGGCAAAGGATGATGTATGTTCGTTCATAGTATATCCAAATACTGAGTATTACACACATTAACAATGCGGAACACTTATGTTACTTGTTAGGGGATGGCAACCGATATCAGCTTACCTATGATCGTTCGGCCCGGTACAAAAGTCCCGCAGACTCCCTGAGTCCTCACGATACCCTTCTTCTAATATTCAAGGTTGTACATATTGCTAGGGATTACCCTGGTCGAGAGCTGTTAATCCTGTCGCGTCTACCGAAAATTTGAAGACATGGGTACCTAACCTACCTGGCGAGTATGTAGGTGGATAAGGGCATTCTGTAGGGCTGGGCGATGTTTGAAGTTATCATTACAGAGGTACCTTACCCAGGTAGTTAATAGGGATAAGATTAAAGCCACCGACCAAGACCATTACAAACGCCTTTTACGGCTGGACTAGAATATTGCCTTGGTAAGTTGTAATTGTGTGTAAGGCGTTTAATACCAACTATCATTAATAAAGCCTTTACTTATCTACCATATCTAGAAATGAATTATATTTGTCTGAAGGTACGATTGTAACTAAATTATCAACTTCTCTATCACATATTACGGTGAGTTCACGATATATATTTACGGTAATTCATGAAATAGGTTAGGCGTTGTTAGGAGGTGTGTCGAGGGGAGCGGCACATGGAAATCAATGCTATTAATCTTCATAGCGTCATTGTTTGTCTTGTCCACGTGCAAATACAGTACTATCGTCAAGTCACGTTCCATCTGAAAGTTTCTTTTCTGATGTTTGCTTTTAGACAAGCCTCAAACAAGTGTAAGAGGTCGCGCATTGTCAGCCTCAGCTATGTGGCTACGATAAATTTCCGAGGATGGTTACTACCACCTATGTATGGTACGTTTCGAATACTGGAAATGTAAGGCATCCAATCATCGTAGGCAATTGGACCCCATTGCGCATACGATTGTGGAGCGCGTAGATGGCTAGAATCCCTTTCATTATTCTTGTAGCAATCAGTAGCTAACTAGTTGCTAGCTAGGGATATTCATTATATTAGTTCATCTAAGTAAAGTAGTTACAATGTTTGGTGCATTTTGTAATCACAGATGCTATCTCGGTTATTAGTACAGACTTAATGTTAACATGTTAGAGAGCATAACGCTTACTCGCTGTTGAAACCCTTGGGATTAATTGACATTTATGACATAGTAGGTAGTAAAGATTTCTGGGAAAAGTAAAGGTTGCGTGCAGTGCTAGCCACAGTGGCTGATATACTCTTCGAGCATTCTAGGCGGTTGCTACATGTATGTAAAGTGCTGGTATTCTAGGTACTAGGTAGGTAGAGATTGACATTCTATTCCGGCTCCGTTGAAGTTGAGCGGGCCGTACATTCGGGTGAGCTTGGCTAGACTACCTAGACTACCTATCTAATGTATGGATGCTCCCAACCTAGTATGGTTTTTGTGGTTCACATTTCCTTGCCATTTGAAGTTGCTAACTGACCAATTCATGCCTAAGATGCCCCTAGAGCTACCCACACGGAGGGATGAGCTACAGTACATAGTACATGCTTAAGCCCCTGGGCCCGAACAGGGGCGACAGTGTCTCTTTGCTAATCCTTAGCAGAAATTAATTGTCTGCGTGTTGGTCGACATGTGATTTTAGAGGGAGGGGGTGTGACAAAATTAGCGAATTAGGATGCTGGCACTAAAGTCGCTGTGATGTAATTCCAACTAAAGCATTGTACGTACTTCATACTGGACCTTTGGCATTACTATGCCAGTTTGATTAGATGTCTCTCCTTTCTATCCTAAAGCTGCCGCGAACTGCTGGCGCACGAAACCACATAACAGCTCTTCAGTAGGGTCAGATAGCACCCAAAAAAAATCATTTTACTATTTTGGAAACCGTGAAGCACGTGGCATGATATTGAGGGTGGTGTATATCCTTGTGGGTAGGGAGGCAGGGAGGTAAGGGTGCCCTTTTCGGGAGCCTGTGAAGAGCTTGGGAAAGGGGTTGTGAGATCCCTTCCTAGTGGGTGATGAGATCTATCGACTGGGCACCGCTGTAAGCTGCTTGGTGGCCTGTCCTTCCCAAGAGATTATCATATCAACACCCTCGTAGTTGAGGAGCGGCAAAATTCTCCGAGTCGACAAGGCGGCCGAATAACCTCAAAGCTAGCGGGGATCAATGATCAATAGCGTGTCGAGGTTCATGAAGCGCCCGCACACCTTGTCCAACATCGGCCGCGAGCCCTGTATGGATCGATCCCACCGCCTAGGGGATTCGGTTTTGAATAATCTGGGGATTTTTTTTCTGGCGTGGGAATAGGAGATCTGCCGGTCAAGGATTTATGCAGGCGTTACATCATGCAGCTTGTCATACGTTGGTACTGTACTGAATGCGAACCAATTCTTACATAGGTACCTACCGACTATGCAGTACACAACTATGTTGTTCCAACCTTCTGATTTGATTTTACCGTGGCAAAATATGAGAGATGTCCTGACGTCGGATGTAGGGACATTAAGTACGGGAGGGAAAAGAGTATGTACCTACATGTACGTAACGTGAGAAGAGCTAAAGGTTCTGTATTGAGCATTGAGGACACGAGCAAGACGCTCTCGTCTCAGAGTGACCACGGTCACGTGATAAGAACTGAGCCAATACATACATACACGAGAAATACCTTAATATTATCTGTTTAACTTGGATGGAAGTGTTCTCACAGAATTTGGGGCATGCTCCGAGTATTGAGTACCTCTGATCGGCCCTATTTATGCTTACCCTATGCATAATGCTAAAGTCATTTCCGAAAGACTGCGTAATAGCCGTACAAACCTATCTTTCTTCCATAATGTCTCCTTTCATTTCGTGTCTGATGTCTCAGACGGATATACGCACGCCGTTAATAAAGATTCGCATCATATAATTATGTCGTTCTTGGCGTCTAGCCCGAGTTTGCCATACATAATACGTCAGTTGCCTTTTTTTGCAAGCTGGAAATTTCTGATATTTTCAGGTTTGAATCAAACTTCTGATGTGGGTTTGTTAGAGAAGTGTGCCACCCATTCATCCACACTGGAAGCCCGTGGGTACCCAAGGGGGCTAGCTTGATCCGCTAGTTCTCAAACTCATTGATTTTCTACAGAAGTTGAGAATTTAGTTTATCATAACTACTACAAATCGTGACCTAACCTTAGAAAAATGCCAGCGACATTAATTCCATAACGATGCAAGCCCCATTCATACATGTATGTACATATGTCCTCGCCTTCTACCTTTCTTCCGTAAATAATATACATGTATGCTGCCGGAAAACGGGATATTACGCCGACAAAATACGAATTTCGGGTCTTAGATTTTCTATGGCTTAATGACTTATTCCGTCCCATTTTAGGTAGGTAGGTAATATGTTAATGAGCTGCTTATTAACTGTCCAAGTATTTTTGCTTCTCTGCGAGTTTGTCATTGGTACGTAGGGTATCTCGTGATATTTCCTGAGCCGCTCCGTTGGCAACGAGCTCATTGTAGCATACATACATACATACATACATACATACATACATACAGCTTGCCGCTGCCTGGCAAAGCGACATGGCAGGGTTTGCTTGGGGAAGATACCCACTTGTCTTGTCAGTTATCGCAGTCTCAAGTCCCTTGGATCTACACATTACCATACGTAACCCAGGTTGTTAGCCCCGTTCATCGATGATGCACTGTGTAGCCACAACCTCAATTCGGAAAGGGAAACATCGAGATCTCGAGTCTTTCCGGTTCGAGTACCCGCTTTGGGTCGCACTTTGAGAGGATACCAGATTAAAAATGTCAGCTTGCTCGCTTACTATATACGGTGACCGAGTCTATGACTACCTATGTACGTCTAGCGCTGTTGTAATAGTATGCTAATATTATAATTGATGGACACGGCCTATAGGGAAATTGGATGCTAAACCTATGAAAGTTTATAGAGGTAGTCATTTGACAGCTAGGCGATTACATAAGATATGAGATGTTTTTGACTAGCAAGTGTGTGTCGCATGCAGTTACTTGACTGCTTGATAATCTGATATGTAAATCTGCTTTAGGAAAGCACGCAGGCACATTAGATGATGGAAGGGCATGAACTACCTAGGACCAGGTTCGAGGCGACAACTTCCAGGATTTAAGGTCCATGGGTAAGTACCTAAGGTATTAGGAGGTAGGGAAGGTACATGTAGGCAGGGACAAGGTCCAAGGAAGCAGGGAAGCAGGGAAGTCGTAAGCTACCTAGGAAAGAACTACCCACGGGCCACCACCACCTGCAGTAGTCTGTATCCGCAGAAATATTATTAGCCATCTTGCATGGGTCTCAATCTGCACAAACACTTCCATCCCGACAGTAACCCCCTGCCGCATCCTTCAATTCTAAGCGACCCTTTTTCCTGCTTCGTCTAGGATCCATTTCAATCCTTGTGTCTGCATGGAAAAGCGACATTTACTACATATGTAGAAAAAATACATGGGTCCTTGAATCCTACGACGTACTAAGACCCTGGACCACTGGGTCCTTGATACCAAAAGAGCTTGATACTGCAACTAAACTCGAACGGCTTCAACGGCTACCCAAAAGAGGCACGCTGTCACATCCGTCCACATCCGTCCATCTAACCTTGTCTAACGTCCCTGTCATCAGTTTGTGGAGAAGCCTGCACCAAGAATTTTAGGCCCTGATCGTTGCGAGCCTTGGTGAACGGTTAACCGTCGACGACCTCAATCTAACGAGTACAGCCAAATCGTCTAGATCCTATCACTTTGTTGGCGACAGCATAGCCTTCATATTCGGAATCGGAGTCGGATTGTTAACATACTAAATCCGTTGACGCAAACCTGGAACCTACTTCGCGGCCTATCTCGAGACATTTGTCTACGCTTGTTGTGGGCGCCTTACAATAAAATCCTATGGTTGGTGGTTTCATCTACCTTGTAAGTGACCGATTGTTCTTATTTTAAGCTTGAATTACTCCCGACGTTGCACAACACGACATGTTTCAGAGAGATGTACCTCGATTCCAGAGAACATCGAGACCCATCTAAAGCCACCACCAGCCCACAGAACACGGCCCAAGTGGGACTATCGCGTGCCTGCGTACCTAGCAGATATCATTCGAAGCGATATATCACCTGGATAAACCAAGAAGAGCTCGCTAGTAGCTGAGCATTCCGACTATCAAGGATATTGGTTCGTAACGGATCACCATTACATTCTGAATACACAACAATTGTTGTTTTCAATTGGGATTGAATACCAAGGTACGGCCGCAGCGTACATGGGCCCTAGATTGCAACGCGCAAGACACATTCCAGTGGAATACCGGTCTACCAAATTCTAAGAAAATAGAAGGACAAAGAAAGGAAGAAGGGTCTTGACTAATACATAGCCGACTCTCTGGTAAGTTGAGCCCAATATTCTATTTTTCTTTCTTTGCTATTTCTGTCGAACCCCAGACCTTCTCGTGGAGGCCATGGACCAGACTACCGGGAAATGTGTTTCCTAGTCAGCGTCAGCGTCAACGGGTGTGCCGCTCACACGCGCGCGGCGCCGCTCACGCCCCCCTGACCCTGAACCCGACCCTATCCCAATTACCACGGTGTACCCTGCAAATGCGCGTTTCCTGCACGAGGAGGAACACAGATTGCGTCAATGCTGCTGAAGTGCATCATGCTGATTCTCCATGGGTTTGACGAACTCTGGTGAAGCCAAAGTTGATGCATCTATCCATATCGTATTGTCGCTTTCTGGTGTCTTTCCCTTCATATTTCGTCTTATTTTTATTTACCTAACTTATGATCATTGGTTCACTCCCATTTCCTAGTATTGCAACGTACTTTAAATCTCCAATTCATGCTCTGTTGTTGTGTTTTCAGCTTTGGACAAACCCAGCCGTTGATTTGAGTCAAGGTTTCTCGGGACTGCCGTATCCCTGTTCGCTTCCCGCTCTTAGCAACCCCTGAGGGTTCGCTCTCACGATCCTAGAATCCCTCTACATGAATGTAGTACATTAAGAAAGGTTATGCCGCAAAAGCTGATCTGACTTTTCAGCGTCTGGCAGCAGAAGACCATAGCCTGCGCCATATATTCTCACGTTCTCCGTTCTCGTCAACAATTGTCTCCTGTTTATCTGAGCACCGATCCGCCGGTTTAAGGATACCACAATCCGCACCATCGTACGACAAATACGGACTTATTTATCTGAGGAAAGGCCAGATCGCACAACGAGCGCTGTACCCAATCAATCATAAAGCCCGTCCCGACATCCGTTGACGCTTGTACCTCCTCGTGATCTGTCAGCTTTTCGAGTGACAACACAGTACCAGACTAATACAAAGTCATCTACACATACATACGGTCTACCAGTCGAACGTATCGTTCAAGAGGCTGAAAATCCACCTGTCTGACGCATGCGCCGATCCCTGATCCTGGTATCTCAGCAAGCTGGAAAACAGTTCCAGTCGACGGTCCGCTGTTAGTCTATCCAGCCTGATAGCCTCAAATCGCACTGGGGACATCCTTAATTCTCTGGTAAGAACACCTCGATTCTCACTTACCTTGTCCATGTGTGGGTGCAACGATTTGATAGCTTTGCGTTATCAACTATGCACTCTTTTTAAGGCTGTGTTCCAGCTACGAGATGCCCCTGTTCATTAGCCGTCACTTTATCCCCAGATCTTATTTCTAAAAATTCATCCGTAACCCTTGTCACCTCCAAATGTTGACGAGGAAATTTCTTTCATGTAGTTAGTCACCTCTGCCACATAACTGCTAGGCGATTACCTGTATATACTCAACTCCCTACCCTCTACACCACGGATCAGAAAGAAAACACCATCGTCCTTACTTATTCCGTTATCCCCTCTCCCACCATACAGCTGCGCCAGAGGCATCACAACACATAGACGGGTCCTAATCTTTTGTGTGGTAGAAGCCATTCTACCGAATCCCAGTACGTGGAGTGACCAGTCTCTGCACCCCTCCACCATCGGTACCCATTCCTTGTCGTCCCCCTCCCCCTCCCCCCCAGTCGTCTTGGGGAACCATGCACTTGCTCCCTCGACTTCTTTTGACAGCATCTGACTAGACAAGGCTGGCATGCATGAACTAATATGGCAGCACAGATCGAACCCTGGGGCCTGGCCACGACAGATAACTTGCAGAAAATTACGTCGATTGCCTAGTTGATTTGCGCAGCCATCTGCAAGATTTGCAGGCATCGCAGAAGCTCGTGCCTGAGACACGCGATTTGGCCTTGCCGATACCAACGGAAAGGTTCAACCTTGCAAACCGCAAAACGCCACGAGGTAAACGCAGAATTCTGTCGAGACCCGCGACCCAGAACCCTACGCTCGGTTTATCCAGCACCGGCATGCCACAGCTGGCGAGGCTTCTATAGCAACAACAATCAATTATCTAGACATTTAGCTAACCTACTCTCAGCCTTTCTAGGATCGACAATTCTTATAACCGGAGGTACGTGCGATTAATAATTCAATTTTTTTTCTTTCGTTTTTTTTTGCATCGCTCCTAATTGCAGACTATCGTATACCCACATACATGTCCTTTCGGCAAACTTCAGCTGAAGGATTTGCATGAAATTTGTCATTCGCTACACTCTTGCCCAAATATCGTCTTATCGATATACGTTACTATTTATAATCTTGTTTGTTGATGGTCATCAACGTTGTATCCACGTTAGACCGTATGTAATATTTCACTAACCTTATACTAGAAAAGAAGCCAGCCACCCGTCACTTTATAGTGAAGCACCTAGATTAATAGTCTCTTTCGATCACTGTGACGGTAGTCTGTTGTCATTGAGCGGATATCCTGATCATCACAATTCTGTGAGTATGCGCAATTCTATTATACAAAGTTCCTAGCAAACTCTATTCTCAAGCTAGATGCTTGTGTGTGCGCTTTTGGGAATGCGACGTTCATCCCGGCTTTGAGACATGCGGGGAATTTCTGCCTACGTACATACTGTACATACAGTATGTCATGGTCTCCTCTGCTGCCGCCGCGCGTGGCATTTCCCAACGGCTGCACCAAAACGAGCCATGTGGAGAAGATTAGATGTGTCTACTGTGTATTGTTTGCTATATACTGACTCGATTTTTTTTTTTGCAGTAGGCCCGACGAAAAGCTTGCTGTTTCACTAGGAATCAAACCTCATTTACAATGGTCATGAAGATGGGGCAACATCGACAGGCTCCCAACTCTTACTTGAAAGAGGAGCAGCATCCGGACCCGGTGAGTTTAGGTTTCTTTACCTCACCCGTGTTGTACCTTAAAAATTCTGGAGCAAGTGCTACGACCTAAACGTAGATCTGCGGGCTTGCAGATTCCATCCGTCGACTCGAGTCAGCGCAGTCTGTTTGCGCAACGATATCCATCTGCTTCGCATCCAGTGCGCTGAAGCAATTTGTTATTGTGGAATTGCGCGAAGATTGAGCCTTCGGATCAGGATGCTCTCTGTTGAGTCCCTTTCGTTTGCAGAATATCGCGGGGCCTGTCGCAAGCTTGACTACGACTACCCTGCTTTAGATCAGTCCTGAAATGAAGGGAATTACAGGGGAGCATCTTGTTTCACAAGTGACCGGGGGCTGTCTTCTGGAACAGGGCTTGTGCGGGTTGCCTTAGCGTCCCCGGTCTACCTTCTAGGATGATGATGCCTGATCCTATCAAGAACCCATCAGAACGCTGACGTGCCCGTGATGCCCCCCAGTTCAAGTGGATGCGGGGAGACAAAGGAAGCATTTGCTAATCCACGATTCATCATTTCATTACTCCGTACATTATATGTGCCAACCACACTGTTATCATTCTCCCTAATCAGAAAGCTCTGGTCCTTCAATTTTTATTAAAAAAAATTCTATTAACCCGTGCCCCGATATTTGATGGCGCAAAGTGCCAAATAAGGATGGGATACTAAGTGGGAAGAGAAAAAAACGGTCGCTGAGGGGCTAGAGCCGTTAGGTAGCAAGTGACCTTTCCATTTCAAGCTTCGGCCTAAGAAAAAAGTTCAACGGGTTCAACGGAGTCGAGTACCTTCGAGATATACCGTTTTACACTACGTCTTAGTGCTGTAAGTCGATTTTCTCCGGCTCAATTCCTACCTCCAACATGCACAGCAAGTTTGGTTTAGTGCGGTGGACATTACCTATAATCCACAATACCTTTCGGGCCAGAAACAGGAAAGGGAAAACTAATAACATTTCGACCGAAGTCGTACACGGTACTTGCTCAAGCGTGATTGCGCTGTGGAGGGCTCAGGTCTAATAGAGAGTGGTGTTGGCATCAAGTGGGCCCCAACACAATTCTCCAATAGTGGATGGATGGCTTCAGCAATCGCCGCCGCTGTCACCACACCATCATTATTTGTTTGATTTAACCCAGCAAGCTAAGCAGCATTTAGCGGGAGGAGGAGGGCCAACTTCTGGCGAACGAGTACGTTTCCAAGTCAAGCGACGGAAGATTTGGCCGGCTAGGAGAGTTTCAACGTGAGGATCTTCCAGTGCGCACTATGTAGTTTGTGCTGCTAGTCCGAACAATGTCTTCGAGCAAGGGGTTATCTCAATGCCTGGACGAGTTTCGTCGTGGGTACTCTCCTCCGCCCGTGGAATTACACGCAACAAGATCACTCCCCCCGTACACACCGCCTTGCTCCCTGGGCAGCTCGCGAAGGGCTTCCCCCTGCTCTGTTGGCTAGCCCCGGATATAGAATACCTCATCGGGTATCCTAGCCCTGCTTGGCCATGCCGCCATTGGCCATTTCATCTAAAAAATGCAGCTGTCCCCTGCCCCCTGTCACGTTTCTTCCATGCGATGTCCCACATCTTGATCCATCCACACCCTAACACGAAATCTCCAACTTCCACTATTCTTCATTCACATTTCATGCTTTGCCGCAGGCATCGCACGTCCTTCCTCTACCAAACTAAGCAGTCATATCGTTCCTGTTAATTATCCCGGAATGAGAGGCTTCTAAGAGACGTACATATTGATACATAATAAGCCCCATCCATACCTTAGCCCCGGTTTTACACCTAGAGGGTCACTAAAGTATCCTTACCTCGATATCCTTCATACCTTGCGATCTCACCTTACCTGGCTCAACCATCGTTGGCCCTGCCTCTTCTTTATCGTCGTCGCATTTGGTATCCTCGCTCCGATCGCAAATCTGGTGTCGCTCTTTGTTTTTCCTTGATAGCCCCTGTCTGAGGTATACCTCTCTCTCATACTTTCTTCCCGACGTGTTTTCGAGGCATTGTTGTTGTCGCGTCCCAAATAGGCTTGAAGGAGAACCTAGTTGGTGAACTTTGAGACTTTCGGGTTCCGCTTCCGATTCCTATCCACTCCCTCCCTTTTAGGAGCAAGCACCTGGTGGTGTCATTTCCTGGTACTGCAATTCTTTATCTCTTACGGTAGTATGCTTAGGGCCCCCGGTCTTATAACCTATACCTCCCCCCCGTCGCTTAAGCAAGCCTCACCCGTTAAACCTCGTCATTAGGAGACGTTTAAGTTCCTTGGACCTTGACAGTGTCAAGTAAAAATAAAAATAAAAATTACCGACGCGTCCTACTTCAACTTTCTTTTCATGGTTGCCGTTACTATTTGGCTTTGACACTTCAGAGTTTAGGACTAATGGTTGTCTCCTCTATGCAGCATCATCCCCACCACTCGCAGGGTCCGGCGCCTCCCCAGCACCTACAGCATCCTCGACCCTCGAGTATTGTTCACCAGCAGCATCACCAGGCGCCTCAACAACAGTCGCAGCACCCATCCGCGTACTCGTCAAACCATTCCATACAGCCAGCCTACCAGCAAGCAGGACACGCGCCCGCCGCTCAACACGCGCAAGACCTGCCCTACTACGCTCACCAGAGCCCTTACAGCACTCCAGGCACGACAAGCGGATATACATCCGCAGGTAAGTCCCCGTCGCGTCGCGCGCGTTGGTTTAGAATCGTGTAAGCTCATGCGTAGCTAGATACCTCCGAGATGATGGCCGCAGCTCAGATGCCTCGACCGTACCCTCCAATGTCGTATCATACGCCCCAATCCAACTCTCCAGCTTCCGTCGCGTCGCCCTCGGGTCACGACCAGCACCGGAGTCTGTATGGTCAACCGACATCGCAGCTTCAGCCCCAGCCCATGTACTATGGCGCGCAACAACCACAATACTCTTCTATGCCACCGCAAGCGCCCTCTCCCTACCAGCAGCACGCGCAACAACCTCATCAGTCCATGGCTTCGCAGCCGAATATGATGATGTCCCACACAGCGCCTCAACACCAGATGACACAACACGCGAGTCAACATGCGCAAACGGGAATGACGGGGAGCCCTCGACATACTAAGATGGAGCCGCAGATGCCCCCGCAATTACAACGACCTACACCAGGGCCGCTAGGGAATTCGCAGCAAAGTCAAAACAGTGGTCAGTTATCAACTCCTACTGGATCAACTACTCCCGGGGTCAACAACAACGCGGCACCGGGGCCAATCCCAGCAACTACTCCTCTGGTTGTGAGGCAGGACAACAACGGGGTCCAATGGATCGCATTCGAGTATTCACGTGATCGGGTAAAGATGGAGTACACAATCCGCTGCGACGTGGAGTCTGTGAACACAGATGAGCTCAGCAGCGACTTCAAGACGGAAAACTGCGTCTATCCTAGGGCCTGCTGTCCTAAAGATCAATACCGTGGAAATCGGTTACAGTATGAAACCGAGTGCAATACCGTTGGATGGGCGTTAGCCCAGCTCAACCCGTGCCTCCGCGGGAAGAGGGGCCTTATTCAGAGAGCGGTAGACAGCTGGCGAAACAGCAACCAGGACCCCAGGTTGCGAAGCCGGCGTGTGCGTCGGATGGCCAAGATGAACAATCGCAAGGCGGTTCAGACTCCCCACTCCACACACATGTCCGGTCCTAGTGGCCCGGCAGGGATGTCGACCCCTGGGGCCATCGGCCCAGGCAGCGGTACGCCCATGGGGAAACCTGGGATGAGCAACATGGGTCCGCAGATGCACCATCACCACGCTCACGAAGGAAGCGCTCAGGGCGGAGGAGACGAAGTCGGTATGTTTCACCAGATGTGATTCATGCGCTGTTATTGCTGTTGTTATCGTTGTCTTTGTGCAATTACGTGATACCTCTTATCATTTATACCTCGTGCCTATTTTTTGGTTATTTTGGATTGGCTGCCATTCGTGTTTATATAACGGCGCAAAGCCGCAGGCGCTTTTTTTTTTTTTTTTTTGGAGCACTATGGGACTGGCACTACTCTGTACATTATCTAGTTGCCATGCACTTGGTAGTCCTTGCTGGTTTGGGACGGTCTAGTCGTCTGTCTGCTAGCAATAGTTGCATGGCCTTGCTTTGCATCACACTGCACAAAACACACCAAGCGCACATATCACAACCTCACGTTGCTACTTGCTTATATTGGAACCCTTTGTCACAAATTGCAAATTCCATGTCGCTCCGGTTCTTTTGCCACTCCTAGTTTTACACAATAGCATCTTGATCTTAGTCTAGTCCGCTAATTCGACTATTTATACAGGAGATGGAGAGTACGTAGATGGATCTCATCACCACCACCATCAGGCGCCAACCGGGCCGGGATCTGCGAACTCAGATGAAGTTCGCCCAGCTCAGGTCTTCACTGGATATCCTCAGCAGTACCCTAGTCATCCCACCTCCGGATCGTCGTCCATGCCGCCGATCCATGACGGACTTGGTGGTCCTCACCACAGCACAATCGCAGCCAGGCGCATGAGCAGAGACGATGATAAAAACCCGGAAGGATTATTTCCTGATATCCCGGATGCTAAGAAGCGAAAGTTCATCCTCGTCGAAGACAGCAAACGTAATTCCCGCCTACGAGTGCGCGTCACGCTTGAGGAAGTCAATCCCAAGGAGATTCCCGACTCGTTCCGCAAAAGCTCAGCTGTCTTTCCACGGAGCTATTTCCCCCGCGAGATGCAGAGCCCGCCTCCTAGCGCCACTGGAAGTCGGTTCTTCGAGGATGACCTAAGCGACGATGGCGTCGAGGTTGACGGTGGCCGAACTGGGCGTGCTCGAAGGAGCAACATGAGAGAGCGGGTTATGGTGAAGGTGCCTATTTCTGAGGGGAGCGATGACGAGGTTGCTATCCCAAGGATCAGAAAAGGCAGTCGTATAAAGGAGGTGCGGCTCAACGACTTGGCTTACCGCATGGCCTGGATGCATAGCCGTGTCTTCGCCGGTAAAACCGTCTTCTTACAGCGAGCTCGTAAGTACACCTAACATGTCCCACGCTATGCTATACTACAGACTCGTTACTGACTTGAAAATAGTCGATTGTTACCGCAATAAGACTTGTACCGCCATCGAAGGGGTCACGCAAGATGTGAAGACTATGGTGCCTCATTACGAAACCCGGGTCGGCAAACGTAGATGGAGCGAACGAATGCGACGCGGCGAGAAGCGAGATGATGAGTCTTAGTCTAAGCCATATTGTCGATTCTTGTCACGCGTTGCGACAGATACCCGTCTGATATTGCACTTCCGCTTACCACCGCTTTTACCTGTTATTCTTATATCGACATTAATACGGGTCGACTAGACGAGATATTTCTATCACTTAGTCAAGCGGCCAATGTTATTATTTCACACATACGACGTTGCGCTTCGCGCATGTATTATATCCGCGCTTCATAGATTCGCCTAAAAAAAAGGGGAAAAGTCAATAACGATAACGACCGACTCACTTATCATGACATCAATCGATTGAGCGTTGTGATTTCATTTCTATACACTTCTCTATCTCATTTTATTCAATCTTCTTAAATCCGTCTTATCGTCGAGAACAAGATCTTGCGGTAGTGACCTTCCATACACATTTCTCTCATGTGGCGCTACTCTTGGTTTCTCATTCATGTTCAATTGACACCTATTAACCAGGGTGATGAGCTGGCTTTCATTTCTACGCTCGGTTTCCACGGAAAACACTTTAGGGTAGAGGAGTTTGCTGTGCCTGCTTCTATTTCATGCTGGTTGTCTGGAAAAGGAAAAGGAAAAGAAGAAAAAATATTGGGAAAATGAGAAAGAGGATATCGCCCTAAGATCCTCGAAAAAGCAAAGTCCCATTGTTAATAGGTGAGATACCAGGCGCTACTTATAGTTTCACGATTGTTGGTAGGAGCTGATACGGGGAAAGGGGTGATAAGGGGGGAATGGGGATGCAGTTTGCGAAACGTAGGAACGTAGGAACGTAGGAAGATGATTTCTAAACTTTCAGACACTCTCGAGGTTCATATAATGGAAGGAGGGAAGTATGATGTTAATATCAGTAATGGTGTTGTTATTACCTACCTAGGTAGTGGCTTGCTTCTTGGAGTGGTCATATCGTTACTTACACAATATACGCTACATATGCAAACATGATGCTTGCCACTTGGCTGACCATTGTGTTTTAGGCGTTGCCCATGAGAGGTATGTTGTGATTCAATTAGGTATCCGCGTAATTTAGACGTTAAGTTAGGTGGTCAATTGTGACTTTAACTACCCACGCCTTGGAAACGGGAGCGCCGTTGGGAGTTTAACTTTGCCAACGATGAGCGTTACGCTCGTGGTTCTCGGCGTCGTTGCTGACGGCGCACTACTTCTTATTTGAACTACACAGGCTAACAACAAAGTTCGCTTTCTAGACACGGAAGAGCTAAATGTTCAGTCACGCAATCTTAGCTACCTAGGTATCTTCATAATCATCAAACATGGATACAAGCGTACGGTACAATTGTATGCTACCTAAAGTATGATGAACTGCCCCATACCCTCCGCTTGGACAACTACGAAATGTACTATTATGTATATGTAGCATAATATAACATTAGTACCTATGCTGATAAATCACAAGGTGGACCGGCGGACCATTGTCAGCTTACTTCGGAGTTCTCTCCCTAAATGGATTTTCATGAATAAATATTACTCTACTATAAGAGAAGATCCTAGCGGAATAGCGGCCGTCCCGTCTCCTCGTCGCCTAGTAGTAGCAAGGAGCCCGAGTGCTGAACTTTTACCTAACGCGTCCTCTCACCTCAGCCCTTCATACCTAGGTACTGTCTCTAGTCTAAATAATAAAACTAAATTTATTATCTGCACCCCCCACATCCTAACCCGTCTAGATACAAGGTCTACATAGTAGATACAAGGCACGACACAGACCGGCGATGAAAGAAAAACGGTTACATGCATCCATTCAAAGAGCGGGCCGGTGCGGCGGAGGGGACGGTACGAAGCGGGACGGCTACGTGCGTCCTGTGCGAGTACGACAGCTACGAAGGGGGGAGGTTACGAAAATACAAATTTGGTGTTACCTGACAAGCTGAGTGGTGATGTAACCAAATCTCAGAACGTCTAGACAGCCTCTGCTGTAGGGGGGCTGTCTCATATCACCTCTCAAATAACCACTAGGTAGTCCAATCACAGAAGCCGTTACGAGCACGAATGTCTTAACTTGTGTCGATAAAAATCTAGGGGGTATATCTAAAAGTAGGTAGGGAATCCAACTCCTCATCTTCGTAACTTCGGGTATCAGATTTTGATGATTTTAATGACGATAGTGACGTTGACAGAGAAGCGCAAAAAATGGGGGAAGAAGAAACCAAAAAAAGCAAAGCGATGGACTTTACATGAAACATCTAGGATATCCCCAACCAGCCAATTCCCGCCTCGTGAGAGACCAAGACAATGTTCCTCCTACACACACGCAATGTTCATACAGGGACCTGTAAGTCATATATATGTAGCAAGAGAACATTCTTCCTTGTCATCGTAGAAGTCGTTCCATGCTCTTCTCCTCCATATACACCTTACATGCTTTGGTATCTTTGACTCTATATCCCCGCGTAATTGCAACCCAAATAGATATAAAAAATATCCCGCTAATCATGTATATGCATAAGAAATGAACGTATGTATGAATCATATACATCGTAATGTCGTGAATTAGATAGATCACAGCGTGGCACTTAGCGCCTGTCGTCTGACTTGGTGGTGGTGGATTCGTAGTCTCGGTCACGGTGAGTGCGGTGACGTCGGACATCAGTGCGGCTGCTGCTAGCATCATCGTACTCAATTGCGCGGGGGCGGGTGCGACCCTCCTCGTCGGAATCTGGCTCGCGTCGATGGCGGCGGTGACGCTCGCGGGGTTTGTCACGGTCGTCGCTGCGGTCGCCGTCTTTCCGGTACTCATAATCATCCTCGATGTCACGATGACGACGATGACGAGGAGTAGGTTTTTTCTCCTCGTCAGAGCGATCGCGGTCGTCGTGAGGGCGCTCGCCCCTTAGTTCCTGCTCATATTCCTTTCTCTTTTGTTCTGTTATCCAGTTAGTAAACCGCTAGTTACCGAGACGAGAAGAGGTTAAATATAGTAGCCCTTTTCTACATTGGATTAGACATACCTCTTATCTGCGCAGTTGCAGTAGCGTAGGCTTGGATCTCCTCCTTGCTCAAAACTCGCAAAACGATGACGAAATCATCACGGACCTCGAAGCGCTCCTTGCCGATCTCCAGAGCAGCGGGGTTGATCAACTTTCGGTTGATCTTGGTCCATCGAGCACCTGGTGGGACACCCTTCTTGGTTCTGTCATCCTTGTGTGGCGCAACGCCCTCTCGGATAGGGTTATCGTCCTCTGGGAACTTGACTTTCGGTTGCTTCAAGATACCCTTGATGGGTTTCGCCTCGGACTTATCTCGCGGAGGCGACACAACTCGGACTTGCTTTTCCTTTTCACTTGCCGTAGTGGTATCACGGCCGCGAGACTCTTCGCGTGAATCAGCCGACTGGCGTTCGGGAGAATACGAGGTAGTAGTCTCCCTCTCAGACGTTTGGTCCTTCGCAACTAGCTTGGGCCTTGACTTCTCTTGATCCTCTTGGGCAGCCAACTCAGCTTTGATATTCATCAAGTCTGCAGGGTCTCTGGGATCAAAAGTTGAGACATTTTGAGGTCGTCTCCGCGATGGACCCGCGGAGCCTTCGGAGTTGGGAGAGTTGTCTCTTGTGTCCTTTGCAACTGATCCGTTGAGCTTGTCTTCGGCATCACGCCTGTTGCGCTCACGAATCCGCTCTTTCTCTCGCTCCTCCTTCAGTCGTTCCTCTTTCTCCCGTTCGCGCTCGCGTTCTTTTTCGCGCTCCCGCAGCTCTAATTCGCGTTCCCTCTCTCTTTCACGCTCCCGCTCCCGCTCTCGCTCCCGTTCCTTTTCGGATTCCCGCAGATCTCGGTCGCGGTCTCTTTCCCTCTCCCGTTCTCGTTCGTGGGCACGCTCACGAACACGCTCCCTTTCAAGCTCACGGTCCTTGGGAGGGATCGAGGTCGAATTGGCTCGTTCTCTACGAGGTTCTCGTCGTTGTTCTACAACGACGTCCTCTCTAGGGGAAGATTTGTGATCAATGTACTCTTTTTCTCGAGGCTTGTACCTATCACCAGTACGCAGATCTTTTTCTTCTTCGGGGTCTCTCCTTCGTGGGGAAACCTTGCGATCATCATCCTTAGGAAGTTCCTTGGGAGTAAGACCAATTGCAGCGGCAGCGACACCTAGCCCAGCAGTGACCTTTTCGCGAGCCCGACCGCCTAGGCTGTTTTTTCGAATGAGGCTATCTTTAGTGTCGAGGCTTGCATCCGTGCGGGACACGGTATCGTCAATAGGCTTCCGGGATTCCTGGGCGCGAGTGTAGTCAATTGACTCGTCGGAGCGCCGGCGTGGCTCACGGTCTGTCACATTTTGTCGAGCGCGGCGGTCGTCATAATCGCGGCGGTCCACTGACCTCGCCGGACGATCTGCCTGTTCCACCGCTAATGATTCGGGACGAATGCCGAACCCACGAGAGGTAATGTCATCATCGCGGTAAGTTCCATCGTGATCTCGACGACGATGCACCCGCTCGTCGTCGTGAGAACGATAGAGGTCATCAGGGTGAGACATGCGAGCTGGTGCATCTTGATACAATGAGACAGGTCGTGGCCGAACGGTTCTGCGCTCATCTGATGCGTCCCTTACCGGTGCATCCCTTGGCGCTTCAAGGCGACGCAGAGGATCGACCGGCGGTGGGGCGGGAACGGCTGGTAGAGCAGGCATAGTGACCGTAGGGCGATCATAGATACCTGCCGTGGCTGTCCTATTGTAGCGGTCAAGCGCAGTGGATGTAGGTGGTGGTCCGCGATTTCGACTATCATAACGTCCTGGGTCGTTGCTTACGACATTCACAGTAGGCCGGAAGTAAGGACGACTATCAGGTTGGCGACTGTCTTGGCGGCTGTCATGTTCAAAACTATCTCGTCGGCTTCTGCGCGGCTGGCGATCGTGGTCTAGGTCGTACCTAGCCAGATCGGCGGGTTTGGTGTACTCGTATCCCTCGTTTTCGTAATCAATGACTGCTGTGTTCATGTCGTGCGATGGAGCCACATAACCAGCATGAGGGAGTGAGTAACGGTAATAATCTGTTGTAGTATGCACTGGGGCTCTGAGTCTATCGTCTCCAACTCGTTCCCTCAATCGGTAAAACTCGTCGTTGCTCAGCGATGCGCTCTGACTGTAGCCATGACCATGTCGATTACCTCGTGAAGGCATCGATGTAGCTGGTTGCGCATAGTACGTCTCATCACTGGATCGGTAGGGTTCGCGTGTCGGACTAGCCACGCGATTCGCGGATGACGTGTGGGAAGAAGATCCATGAGGTCGGCTGGCATGGTTGGTAGTGACTATGATAGGCTTTACAGCAGCCGAATCTACTGTCGACGAACGACGACGTGCAGTATTCGATGTTCGCGGGGCAGGATCTTTGGTGACGTTGTAAGTTGTAATGGTAGTGGTCGGATTCGAAGATGATGGTTTGTGCTCATTTGTTCTTCGCGGGGCAGCGGCATCATAGCGAGCAGTCGGAACGGCGTGGACATCCCCGCTATAGTGAGGGTTGTATCCAACACCAACAGGCATCGAGGCTCGCGCGGGGTTAAAGGTAGGCGACCTGCGACCCGAGCCTGAGTAACGATATCGTGGCTCAGACATGATGTCGACCAGCTAAGTTTGTTTTGTTATGTGATGTGAAAATGACGCAGTGCGATCTTTCTGCTGGTTACCAGCGATCACGGTCGAGCCCAAAATTGTCTCAGGCGATGCTGGTGAGAGACTCGAAGGTGAGTGAGAAAATAAAAAACGAAATGAGAAATTGGAAATACGCAGACAAGGTGGGACGGAGGGTGCGGTGCGTAATAATGTCCGGCTTATTATTAATTTTGATGATATAACCAAGTTTAAGAGAGGGATCCCCGTTTGGGGGCGAAAGGAGTCTTGTGTGTGGTGTGTGTGTGTGGCCTCTTCGTACTTTTCTATTTCTCAATCGTGTGATAAAAGATGGGTCTCTGCGACAAATATGTAAGCCATTAAAATTCCACAGGGCCCGCGGAGTAAATAGTAAATTTTATATAACGACAAGAATTTACGGAGAATCGAAAGCCGGCTGGTGCCGCACAAGAAAAGAAAAGAAAAAAAGAGCATAAACACAATAGAGTTGCATACATACCAAGCGATACCCTGGTAAGAGATGGGCGACGATAAGGGTCCTATCGTGGGGTAGAAGCCATGGAATGTCGTATCGTTACCAGTTTGCGTCGTCGGGTTGGGCTGCAGAACAGGGAACCGGCGGTGAAATTGGGCCACTAAGATGAAGGACCCTTGAGCGAGCCACGAGCCACAAGGTTCAGGGGCAACTAAGCACAAGTTCTTGCCGAAGTAAGTACCACGCACGTTCGTGAGCCCTTCAGCCGGGAAGGGGCAAATTGTGTGAGCTGTTCAGGACAGGATGATCAAGTGACCGCCGACTGGATGCAAGAAAGAAATCGGTGAGTTGAGAGAGCTGTTCAGGTGCAGTGATGTTGCGGGATGCGTCGCCTACCGGCTTTTATCTGCCTGGAGAGGAGATGTCTTTTTCTCTACCCTCCAAGATGGAATGGACTTGGTATAACAACCAATAACGGCCGATTTTGGTCTGGTACGCCCAGTAGTAGTAGTAATAGTAGCGGGGTGTCGCTGTCTTCTGTGTGCCTCGCAATCACAATATATGTAGCAGAACTCAACCGAACTCGACTCGACAGCGAACGCCCTCGGATATGTGCGTCTCCCGCACCTCCTTGTCTCGGCAGTGACCAGGGCAATGGAAGATTCTATAGAAGAAAATAGAAGGGCTTGTTTGCTGAGAATACCAGCAAACTATCTTTGGGCTGTGTTTCGAATAAGTGACTGAAGAGACCTTGTAACTAGTTTCTAGCGGGTGGGTATTTTCATGCAACCAGATGATCTCCTAGCTAAGGTAAAGTGAAGGCAGGTCATGTAAGCGTGCTTTAACCATGCATTGCAGCAAGGGAAGCGGGGCGTGATTGGTGGCTTGGAAAAAGAGAAGCGCAACAGGATATGGAAACCAGAAACGGTTTTTATTTTGTCGCTTAACTTCGGATTCTTGTTCCTGAAGGGGTTCTTGCTGTTGAAGCGACGTGGACTGCTCTGGTGATAGCACAGCCTCGGTCAGGTACGGAAGAGAGAGCTCAAGAAGCTAAATTGGAGCAAGACGACCGAGAAACAAACAGCAATAGTTGGGTGAGGTAGAATAAAAGATGACAATGATGATGGTAGTGGAGGGGTGCGCACGAGCAAATAGGATGGAGAACAGCCTACGATGACGTCCCGTTTCGCAAAATAGAATTGCGTTGCGTCAATGGCAGAGCCTAGGCTGAGCCAGATACTGGCGACGATAGGTACTAGACAAAGTTGCGCTGATCGGAAGACCAGGAGGATCCCCGTTCAAGGGTTCGACGGACGGATCAAGGCTTCCCTCCAGGACCTGTATCTAGACTAGACTTGTATTAGTGTACTCTGTCTTTTCTTCTTCCGAGATTATATCTTACCTAGAACACAAACCAAATGGCGCCTGAACCAAGACTAGCAAACCGAGAAATTAAGGTACCTATGGTCTTGCGCCCGTCATCAGTACGATATGGTAGAATCGACAGCACGGTCGCAATGATGTAGTAGAGATTGATCGAAAATGCCGCCAAATTCCAATTCCAACGTAGTACGCAAGGAATAAGTACGAAATAAGCAAGCTACTAGTTTGGGTAGTTGGGCCAGATAATAGGTAAAATGGCGTGTAAGTGTTAGTGAGTGGTAGTGTTGGTGCTAATTTCGGAAACTGGACCACGCCGCAATCTGCTAAATTCGAGAGACTCAAGAAAACTAGCCCTCTTTTGTGATCATTATTTTGTTGGTCCTTTCTCAGTTTCAAATAATTCAGCGTCTATTATTTTGATAGGTAGGTAGGTAGGTAAACATAGAAACATTTTTGTCTTGATTATTTTGGAATGTACCAACCAAAGTTCCAATTCGAACGCTGCCTACCTGCCTACAAATTTTGTTAACAGTTGCATGTAGGTGTAGCAAATAGATTTGGCTCCTTCAGCTGTCACCTTACAGAACACGTAAAGAGTCCAGCGCATATTCTTCCGTACAGTCTCTCACTGGTTGGAGAATGGGAAAAAATAGTCTTTAGTCGGCTGTGTCCTTCATGATCATTCAATATCAATCACAATCACACTCTCTCGCCATGGCAACAATGGTGTGACTCGTACCTGTAAGTCTTTTTGGATATTTTCATGTTATGTCCCATCCGTGTTGATTCGTCTGCTGGAATGATGTGAAGTCTGGTTGCCATCGCCCATTGGTGCTCATTTTGGTGTTTCGGGCTTCAACGCTAACTCGATCGGAACCCAATGGCCCCCCCTCTTTGGCAACATCCTCTTTGAGTCACAATTATCACTTGGAATTGGCCAAGAGGTTTGCAATTCCTAATCCTCGTGGCCTCGTGGCCCGGCCCGCTCCTTTGGTTCCAGCGTCACGCCTCATCTCACGTACACAACTGTGTATTTCATAATCTAGGTATTACCTAGGGGCGATCTATATTCTACCTAGGTATCAATTCAGCTAGGCTCCATATGGCAGTTGAGTGCCATGTTGCCCGACTGGTAAGATCAAAGGAACGGCATACGTAGGTAGGCATCTACTTCAACCGCTAAAGAACGGCTTGAGGTTGACCGTGGTGAAGAGAAAGCCACCGAAGTGGCAAATAATCCGACTACCCCTGTATGATTGGGCTGCTATAGCATCGAGGGATGATTTACGACGACTCCTTACGACCCTTCGCGGCACTTGACAAATACGTCTCTCGAATCATATGCTATCATTGAGCCAAGGCGATTGTTTGTAGTTTGTTTCAAACTACCTTCCTTAGACTTCCCCTTTTTGTCCGTTTCTAAATAAATCAAGGGAGTCAAAATCTTAACCAACAACTTGAATGATGCACGGGCACAATAATGACTAATAGACCGGCTTCACAGGTAAGAAAATAACCCAACTAGCGGGCGCTCAAATTGTAGCTACTTCGTTCAGAGATAAACCTACTACTAGATTACTAACCTCATCCTTACTCTTCGTACTTGTATCTGTGTAATTTCCCCTGCGTCTATGTAACATTCGAGATATCATGCGAAAGCTCCGGGGGAACGCATTGTAACATCAGTTCCGACGGCGGCCGGTGCCGAGTGGACGACTTCACATCGACGACGCCCAAGCACAAGAGCCCGGATCTCCACTGACCTAGGATTCCTAGTCTTGGTTGGGCGTGAATAGGTGCCATGTCCCACATAAGTATAGCGCTTAATGCCCATTACAACGCCGGGATGAGGAACTTCATGGTGAATCCGCTAGTAGACCAGCATGAAGTGGATCTAACATGAGAGGTACTCCTGCCCTACCGGGCGCCCAATAACAAGATCTGTACAAAGCTTAAGTATCGTTACTATAGACCACAGGATCTCGTGTTGTGTTTCTGGCTGCGGACTACACGTGGTGGGCGGTTTCTACACAAGTTAAGCGCCACCTCTTTACGCCATGTTCGGTTTTTTACCTTCTCAGCCGCTGTGAACTATTCACTAGACCTTGATTTCCATATGGGTAAACCGACCATGCTGAAGTAAGCCCCTGAAGGCCGAGCCTTGTGCGCTGGGCGCCAGGCTCAAATGCGAGGGCCAACGGAAACTGGTAGAATGACATTATAAATCTTATTGGGCTTGAGTGATGGGATACAGATGTATCTAATAGGTTGATGTCGTTTCAACACGTCATATACATAGCCCTAGGGGTATCAGCCTTGGACTTCACCGCTCTCCTTTCTTTGAAAATGACGTTAAAAATATAATCCAATGTCTTTAGTCGAGACTCCATAATCATCAAGTTGGTGTCTAATCGACTCCGTTTGTAATGGTAGGGCATTGCCTTCCTCAGACTCAGCGGAGCATATTTCATTACACAAAATGTCAAGTTTGATTCATCCATTATGCTTTATTCTCCGATTAACTCTCGTATTTTCTAGAGTTGCCTTGAAGCGGTCAAACATTAGAAGACCTGCAAGCTTGGCTACTTACCGGTAAATCCCAAAAATCTTGAACCACGGTGACACATGCCAAATCATCACTCCTAAATCATGCGATCAATTTATTACCTTACCATGTTAGGTCGACAAGAAAAGAGGCTGGATAAGAGCCTCCGAAAGAGCCAAGGCGTTTCGACAAAGCTGTTGGATATCACGAAGTCGAAAGTATGGCTGACGGAGACGCCTACCACAAAAGTTCACGTTTGGTGACCCACGAAAGTGTAGGTACCTATTCAGTCATGAATCAACACGTTTCATGAAGCGGGAATCAAGAAATACCTACGTTCTTCTAATATCTCCTTCGGGGCAAGATGACGATCATGTTTCGTCATCTGCTCCCAAAAAAGCCTCTTTCACAAGCCTACAGAAACCTCGGCCCCCTAACCGAAACGCCATTGACGTATCCATCGCCCGTGAAGAGAGAATCTAGACACACCTCGGATCGCCGACACGTCTAAACTAGACCACCTGACATTTACACTCAGCCAGTATCCGACGGCTCCTAATTCAGTTAATACACATTACCGACACCCAAGGAGAGAGAGTGGGAGAAAGAGAAGATTTCGAGTCAAGTCGAGGCGAGGCTATCCCTTGCTCCTTTCTCGTGTATGCTTATGCTGTAAGACAGTGGTACACGGAAACCTGCTTGCATATCTGTGAGCGGTGTTACACCCGCAGAGCAATTAAACAATTTACTTTGGTAAATTGTGCGATGGAGAATGCCTGGGCACCCAGATTATCGGAAGACCCTACGTGCAGGATGTATACCGGAGGCTTAGAGCCCGGAGAAGCCGAGAACATTGGCTCCGAATATCTTTCAATGGAGGATATTCGCGACAGCTTAGTTGTCCCAACTCACATTATTGCCAAACGCAACCGTCGCACGATGCGTTCGCTTTTTTTAACAATGGCTCGTGAAACATTGAGATTTCGTGATCCAGGAAGAGAGGGAGAGACCAGACACAAACCACACCCAAGCCCCTTTTCCTATGCACAAGTAACCACACGATCTTATGGTATCTCGGTTTAAGCAGCCGGTCCTCTTAGATGCTTCCACGTAGGTAGTTTACCCACGCCACGCATATTTCCCATTTCTGGGTTCGCGGCACGTCGAGATCTTATCAATGCTCTTAGTGCCTGATGGCATGGGAGGAATAGACAGTGGAACAGTACACCCAATTCCTGCTAAGAAGCAAGGCCCAAAGACTATCGCCTAATTTGAACTCTCGCCCTGCCATTGGACGGCCGCTCCAGCACGGTTTTGGGAAGATGAGAAAGGGCAGGGACAAGAAGGAGAAGAGTTTGATTAGGGGCGAGCATTATGCAACTGTATTGCCCCATTGTTCACTAGAATGATCAGATGTGTAGAAATTTGAGCAACCTAGTCTAAAGAAAAAGGTAGACTTTAATGAACTACCTCTATGTTTACTTATTGTTTATTGTACTTAGCTTCTAGTGGTCTAGAGTGCACTGTTAGAGTAAGCAGGTAGTTGTAGTAGGAGACGACACAACCCCCCTAAACCTAACTGAAAGAGAGAGAGAAAGCTGAGAAAAGAGCTGCTGATCAGTCCATCTGCTGTAAGCTTATATACCTAGATTATATATGTAAGCAAGCCAGTGCCAACAAATCAATTATCAACAGACCACGATGCCGATGATCCCGCGATAATATGTTAAAATTGTATTAACTTATGTGGGTGTACTAACATAGACTTACCAAGGCCATGGCTTGAAATGAGACTCGTTGCCTCCTCATTTATCAGAACCAATATTACTCGCTTTTAGCAATTAGAGGCAGTAGAGCATATGGATCAGTATTAGGATAATCATGATAAGTAAAACCAAGCCCAGGCCGTACAGATAGTCGTTCAACGCAGAACCCAAATCCCATAGACTGGAAAAATTGTCACATATCTCACAACTAAGGATTAAGGCAATCATTAACAGAACACAAGTTATGACCGACGCGAACCCATCCTCGGCCAGCAAAACTACCAGGTAGATTGACATAGATTCCAACATCGTAAATCATTTAATAATAAAAAAACTCATGAATCCTATTAATAGCACCATAGCTAAAGCCATAACGGACACCATCTCGCTCCACTCGGTAGTCTCAAGCCAAGGCCCCCATGGGATCCCAAAGCGGCAGCACGATGGGCTCCTTGCCCAGCACGTCCCTGACCTTCTTGGCAAGGAACCTCGGGTCGACCACCGCCTGGTACACGAACTCGTCCATCCAGCGGTCGCTCATGACGAACCAGCCCTTGGACCCGATATCCGCGCCCCAGGAGTTCTGCACCCGCCAGCGGACGGTCTTCCCCTCGCCGTCGACGTGCACCGCCGTCAGCACCATGGCGTGCGTCATGGCGCTCTCGCCGACGCGCAGGCGTGCCGCCTTGTCCAGGCTGCCGTATAGGCTCACGTTGAAGCCGAGCTCGTAGTCGAACAGGTCTACGTCCATGACGCCGCTTGCCCGCTCGCTGTACTTGCCGACGTCGGACCCGAAGAACACGGGCAGGCCCGCGCGCAGCATTGATACGCACGCCTGCTTTAGGGTCTCAATGTCGACGTTGATGTACGTGATGCCCCGACCGCCTACGATGTTACCCAGCCGGTCTACCGTCATCAGGCTCAGTGGCTCGTGGCGCGGGTCGTGCACCAGCGAGACCATGCTCGCGATCGTAGAGCTGGTGATGCGGAACTCCTGCGAGCTGATGTCTTTCGAGAAATTGTGCGGCGTCGAGGTCACCGTGCGTGCTCTACCGTCCTTGTCGAGGAAGTTCCATTCGAACTCCTCGGTCGTGCTGGGCGGCGGACCAAGAGTCAAGGTTAAGATGAGGTGGACTTCGCGCATCATCTTGTCCTTGGTGGATGACAAAGACGAGGCAGTAGTCGTAGAACTATTGATTAACTTGCGCAAAACCACGGCATACTCGCGAAGCTTTGCAACGATGATGGAGTTGATAATGCTGCTCGTCATCGCGTTCCAGCTATCCGGGTATAGCGTCTGCGGCACCAAGCCATACTTCTCAACGAGGTTGTATACCATATCCCACTGCCCACCGTCACTTATAGGATCGGCCAGAAGCCTCTGGACCAATCTCTCATCCAGAGGTTGATCCGCAGTGTCGATGATATTCTCCAGGAAGTAATTTGACTTCTCGAGTTTGTCCCAGAAGAACAGATAAGCTTGCGACAGCTCGAAAGAGTCTAAGTTGTATTTCTTCATAATAGCGACGCGGAACACATTGGTGCTAGCAAAGAGCCAGCACCGGCCCGAGGATCGCTGGTTTGTGATGGGAGCGCCCTCGAATGGGATGCGGATGTTGAATACCTGTTGGTCCGCGATCTTGGCGGATCGGGAGGTCAGGACATCTCGCGGGTTCGCAGAACTCAGGGCCGAGAGAGCCAATCTACAAAAGCGGGACGAAAAGCTGTCAGTTCCAGGATCGAGTTGAGTATCATATCTATCATAACAAAACGAACCTGTTCTTCGGATCCGCAAGCAACTTAGACTGCCAATTCTGCGTAAGGCCAATAGCGAGCTGATCCGGTTGTCTCGTTAAAGCACCATTGGACAGGATGCCCTTCTCGGCCTCGACATGGACGAACTCATCTTCTACCGAAAGTGTTCGTAGCCGATCAAGTACAGCCTTCTCATGCGCAGCCGTCTCGGGCGCGCTCTTGGACTGTTGTGCACCCATAATAGATAGGTAGCTATGAAGATTACGAGGATTCAATATGTTATGGCTGAGACAACTATAGGTAAAGTCGAAGGATATCTACAAATAGAGCTACCCCTCCTGGCAGCTCCGACAGGTTGGGGGTCTTAGAGTTTCGGCCTACCTTCGACGATTACACGATTGGGAGGACATGATGACACAGATTACCTCGCAGGAGGATCCAAGACATCGGCAAGTTTGACCAGGATGAGAAGGTGGGCGAGGGGTGCTTTGATGCCGTGATTGCGTCTTATCACACTACCTGCTCGATAAGGGGGCACCTTGACTGCTGATTGGTGGTGTTAGAAGCTCTGCTAACACACCTCGGACAGAGTGTTACTCTAAACAGCGCAGAATAAACACCTTGACGGGCAGCTAGCTTGTATTAGTAATGGAGACTATTTTGCAATACTGACAGCCACCAACTATCCAGAAAAGTTCACATTAAGACAAGGCACGTGCATAAGATGAAGACGGCAAGTTGTGTACGCTAAGGGCTTGACATTATATTACCATCCATATACAGAACTATGTATCAACTGATATATGCCAAAATCCGTAACGTCCTTTTTTCCAATCCATATAGTAATTACGCGCGAAAGATCTGAGAAGCAATCTTTTGAGATCAACCGCGACTCCATCATAAACCATGTGCAAAAAGAGAATGTTCTCCCCCTGTATGATGACACTAATTGACAACAAGTGGATCCCATCCATCTAAAGGCGACAGCGTAGTGTCACAATGTTTTTACAAGTTAGAGGCGTGGATCGTCTTCATGTCAACAGCGAGTTCCCGGCCGCCATCGTTGAGGACGAGGACGCGGACGCTGCCGTGGCCGGCGTTGAAGGCCTGGTTCAGACGAGTCCAGAGGTTGGACTGGTCGATGACGGGGAGGCCAGTCTTGACATCGCCGGTCTCGGTCATGGCGACGATGCTACCATCCTGGATGTCCAGGACACGGTACTGCTTGAAGACGGGGCCAAGCATGGTCTGGACGACAACGCTGGGGGCGGGGTTGGAGATGAAAGAAGACTCCTCGTGAAGTTGCTTGGTAAACAGGTCAACACCGAGGTAACGGTGCTGGCCGGTGGCCGAGGAGGTGGAGATGCGGATGACCTGGCAGGGGCGGCCCTGGAGCATCAGGATGTCACCCATGCGAATGTGGTGGCAGGGGATAGTGACGGTGTTAGGAACAGAAGTTCCATTGGACTTGGGGGCCGAAGAGCGGGTCGACTCGCGAACGATCTCGACGTGTCCGCTCTCGGGGTGGAAGACGCGATCAGCCATTTTGTGGAGTGAGTGGCGGAATGAGTGATAGTGACCTATAGAAAATCCATTAGTATGTTGAGTTACAATTGCTGTAAACGATGTACGGCTCACCGTCTTCGTCGTAATATCCCATTCTAGACTTCTGAGAGGCTGGGGTGTGGCGGTGACGAGGATACTCACTAGTTTCCTCGTTGACTTTGCTGTCCTTGAAGTACGGAGCAGCAACCTTGGGCGGTTCGACAGTAGACTCAGTTACACGAGCTTCCTGGCTGTAGACGGGAGTAGTAGGCCTGGGAGGGTCGACGGTAGATCCGGCAACGGAAATTGACTCGCTGCTGTAGTGGGAGCGAGGAGGCTTAGGAGGATCGACAGTAGTACCAACTACGCCGATGTCTTCCTTGTACTGAGGTTGGTTACGAGCGCGGTATTCACGTTCGATACGGTCAATGGAGCTGATTTGGGGCTTGTGGTGGCGGTCAACCTCGACTGAAGTCTCGGCAAAAGTGTATGAAGATTGGGGACGAGAGAAGTGAGAATCCTGATATGAAGTGTGAGGTCTGCTGGAAGAAGTTTGATGTTAGTTCAGTTAATGAAGATATTTTCAGGGAGTTGCTTGGTCAACGAAAACCCATTACGAGTCCAAGCTCTGGGCAGGGGGCTAAAAATGACCAGTCCACTTAGACCCAGTGAGGCCCAGATTGGTCAATTTCAACCAATTGGTCATGGCTTGCTTAAGCCAGTGCGAAAAGCAACCCATGGTTGCAATCCGAGATTGACCAGTTGTCAGAATTTCGGGAAATGGGGCCATGGCACCCGCTCCCGCCCATTTGCTTGGAAAGGGGTTTTGGCTCATTTATTGGGACAATTGTTGAAGCTCGAAAACTGGAATTGACGAAGTATGAAAAGGGCTTGATTTCAACTAACCTATGTTCCTCGATATAGTCGCGTCGAACACCGGGACGGCGGTAACGTTCTTCTTCACGTGTGATGCGGACCTCTTCTTCGCTAAAGCGTTGCTCTCGGCGCGGAGGTAGCTGAGCAGAAGCAGTTACAGAAGAGTATTGACCTTCCCGTCCGGCTTTCTCAGGTTTTCCGGGGAGATCGATTTGAACCTCTTCGTGGGTGTGTGTTGTAGTCTCTGCCTCAGCTTCCTTGTATGTTCTAGGGAAGATGCTGAAGGGGACCGGTACTCGGGCTTCAAAGTCCAGGTTGGCGACCTTTTCGGCGCGAGAGTCCTCTCCTCGACAACCTTTCGACTAAGGGCGAAAGGAAGACAAGAAGATTCCTCTTGCTCTTCTTTCTAAAATCTGAAAGAAAAGAAGGGAGGAGAAGCGGGAATTGCACGCTTCTTTACTCGATTCTCTCGTTCAGGTTCAGGCTGGAAGAGCGGGGAATATTGACTGTATGTTGGGTGTGAAGGAGTTGTTGGGTTGTCTGATCAGATCAAATGGGAGAAAAGGAGGTGAAGTGTCAGAACAGATTATTGGAAGGAAAGAAATAGGAGAGCTGCAGGGTGAAAAGATGGGCGGTGCATCAAGTATTGTACTGTACAGGCCGGCTGCTGGGGGACCAAGGGAGCAATGGCGTGGCAGGGCGTGTCCGCTAGTTGCCCGCCTGTGATGCAGGGATCGTGTGGTTAGGTCTTGTTTACACTGGTGGGCCGACAAGGGTCTGGTCTGTTTATCCAACCTCAAACAAGTTAGTGGCTGGGAACTGGGAACATTGGAAAAATCAGACCGTCCCTCGCACGGGGGCCGCGAGTTACAACCGAACACAATCTGACACTGTAAGGAGAATCCCCATCTCCTGCACCTACATGGGGCCTTCGATGGGCCTACGATGGTTCTTGTTTTGACCAGTCAGCCAGTAACGGCGCATTGGTCCATCTGCTCCCTTGCACTTTTCTGGTCTGTCTGGTTTCGCTCTCACCGTTTGGCCGGGGAACTGCACCAAAGGGTCTGGGCGACATTGGGTCTCTGTGACGATCAGATCGAATCGAATCCACTCCATGGTCCAACCTCTCCAGAAAATAGGAGAGAGCTCGGGTCACCAGCCTTGCTAGAAAAGCTGTCACTTGTCTATTCGGCCTGTCAAAATAGATAGACGCAGTTTACGGGCGGCAGTGACCACCGTCAGCCATTAGGAATAATTGTTATTTTAATGCTGTGTTGCCAGCATGCTATCAGCCATGGAACTGCCGTATGTATCAACACGAATTCGTGCTGCGTTTGCATGATGAGATGAAATCACCATTCTCTATTGCAGCACATATTGGTGCTGCTGCGCTGAAAACCTCCGCCTGCACCATGCATACTACGATTGATAATCGGAGAGGTTGGTTTTCTCCGGAGCAGCAAAGCTTGCTGGCAGGACGTTTGATTCCGTCTCATCTCGATTTCGAATGGCTGGGCAGCAAGACCAACCACTTAGATATTCAATTGTCTATGCATTGCAGGACGAATCACAGCTTGGTTATGATATGATCTTCCAACCACCTTTGCTGACACTTGCAGACCTGCAGCATCCAGCAAGGCATCTCCCATTACGCGTAGTATCGTGTATTTCGCTCATTGGGCTATGGTGTGGGTTGTGGTGTGTATCCTAGCTTGTCTTATGCACGCCCGAATGCAGTGAGCTGAGCTGAAGCAAGTGAGCTTTGCTTTTTAGTCGTACAGCTACAAAACAGTCCCACTCTCAGATCTTACCCCTGTCTGCGTATGGCGGGCCACCTTCACAGACCACCAATCTCGTACGACAGGGTTAATAAGGGAATAAATTCATTCAAAACCGCCCCAACTTCCCAACTGTCACACATTGATACATTTACTGTGTTCTGTCATTAGCAACGACCTCGGCAACTTCCACGCAACGTCTTCGAGTGCTAAGAGAAACGATCCATCGACATGTCTCCCTAATTCTAACTTACCCCTGATCGCCAAGGGACTCCAATTCGTTGCTACGACAACCGGCAGCAGAACGCGCCACAGATCCTTACCTTCTAGGTCGGATGGAAGCGGAGTAGCGTGGGATCAGGGTTTTTACGAGCTACCATCATACGCGCCTCGTAATTTTAGGGGCCGAACTGCTTGCCAACAACCATTGAGGATTGATCGTTCATCACATGCGCCCGGATTCGAATTTCGCTTGCGTCGTCCGTTAGCCGGGTACCTAGCTTAGCGCCTGGACTGGACGGTTTCGAGCTGCAATGTTTTGAGCACGCTCAAGTGAACGTAGCGCTGAAATAGTGTTCCGAGGCTTCCATATTGCTTTCGGTGATCGCCATCAGCCAAGTTGCTATTCAATTAGTGATGTGAATATGACATCAAGTGCGCTTGGGAGATTCTGCTGGTGTTTATAGGGGCTCAGGGGGTCGGACACGTTCGGTTGGTACGAAGGTCCGGGCCAAAATTTTGGAACATCCAATGTTTAGGTAAGCCACGTGTAGGTAGATTGAGTCGCACAGTACCACTTGTGTCATAGTGGCTTGATACCCTAGAGATATAGCGCTAAGCCACCTAAGCTGCAGTGAACGGGCCACTATCGGCTTATCACTTAGCGCATTGGCTAATACAGTACGAAATACTAGATGGTCCCTACCAACACGGTGCTAGGATCTGGAGATGTTCCATAATTTTGGCCCGGACCTTCGTAAGTCAAATTAGTCTGCCAGCGGCTGAATGCTTGGCAATGACTATTGAGCAACTATCAATAATAGCCATTCGTAAAAGTAAACATTCAAGTGACCACTCACAGCCTTTCAAGGTCACGACAATTAGATAGGCCTATCTACGGGTGTAAACTTTAAACCACTTTCTCTTGCCTTAATTATCGAATAGTATGATCAGTGAACACTTTATGTAATTGAAGTTCAGAGGGACATATTGTTAAAGACTGGAACAAGAACATGTCGGCAGTTGACCATGAGCAAATGAGAGATTCGAGGCTCTTTCCTCAGGGGCCAATCGGCTACATCAACATACCTCATGAATGATTTTGTTCAATATTGTGATCCGATTGGAATCAATTTAATACGTACACTCAAATTGAGGCTGAAATATACATATTTGCTGCCTGTCGCAGAAGCAGTGATTGTATATTCATCCCGACAGTTGGCTACGGCTCTGTCTTCGGAGCAGCCGATTAACTTGGCATCCAAACAACCTCGAAACAAAAACGCCATTATACGTAGCAACGACAACAATAATCAGCCACTGTATGAAGGCCATACGTGTGATCTCCTATCGATTCTAGAATGGACACGAATAATTGAATTGCAGCCAAGTCTTGCCAATACTGCCAATGCTGCCGCAGTCGCCGAGAGCACAATATCACGCCTTCGCCATGCATTCGCTACCAAAGTATGTACAGTCAAGGAACGTTCGCCGTCCGCCTCATAGCAAGTGACGTATAACGGCCTCGGCTCCGGATGTCAAAGGGTGTTCCGAACCGAAACGGAGCACGCCTCGCCCCTTATTCAAGCCGGCACTGCCCGGATTATGTGTTGTCTGCCTTAGAGATGGCAGGTGCTGAGTCGATAGCCCGGCAAACACGCATTCGGCAGACAGAGTTAGACACAGCCTGCTTGCTCTGTCTGTATCACTGCAGGAAGGCAGCGACTTCGTCTCTCCACTCACCACCGCCAGGTGGTATAACGTAGTGTCGCCGTCGCCTTCGTGTCTCGATATTCTTCTCCACAGCCAAATAGACTTCATAGTCTACCCACACACGTCTGCAGAAGCGCATGTCGACTTGCGCACAGCCTTAACTCTCTACCTGTGTAGGTAGCTAGGCTGTAGTCGATCTTGTAGTCGCCACCTTCATGTTTTCCACGTCGACATGTGTTGTTCAAGCCGCCACATCCACGAGCTACATGCCATATCAGTGTCGAATACGTAATGCTGGAGAGCTTGAGCAAGAGATTATTCTACACGAGATCGTGGAATCCCTCATGTGTCACAGTTTACAGTACTGTGTCCCATCATTGCAGTAAATATGTCTTTCCTCTCAACTATGGAGGATCCATCGCTGCACGTCGACGAACCTGTGCAGAGGAAATTCCGGACCTTTCCTCTCGTGTCCGAAGAACACGAGCCGAGCGGCATCAAACAGATACCAACTCCGTGGCCTCGATGACGCAAGTTAGCAATTTATCTTGGTTGTATATAGATAGTAAAGCTAGGGTTGTTATCGAAGCTGAAATCAACTTTTGATGATTGCCAAAGGGTTCCGGTGGGGATGCCCACCGGGAGCCTCGTATTTTCCCAGATGTGGGTAACTAGTAATGTCGCCTTTCTCCACACACGCTGCATGCATGTAATTGTGGATGTAAAGTTGGCATTGTGTTGGACTACCTGCCACTTGCCCTATTCATACATACAGACATGTTGGGCATCGTTCAAGTTATTATCACTGGAGAATGGTGATAATAACTTTCGAAGCAATGGCTCTCTAGTTTCCTGCTATTGTTCAGTACACATCTATAAGATGGAATGCCTCGTGCGAATCACTATAGACGATGAGGGTGAAATCATACTTTCATAGACTCTAGATAACTTCAATGTCTGACGTTACGGACTGCAAAGGATACTGGCAGAGCAATTGTGCCATTGACGACTTGGAATATTGTGTCTCGTCAATATTCTAGACCGCTTTAATTGGCGCTGTTAACATGTCATCTAGGCCCGAACCGTTTTTCCAATCTGACTCGGTTCCTGCATTTGATATAGGAAGGAGTTTCATCTGGCTCTCTACATGCATGTATTGGAGAAAAATGAGTATCGTGAGCCGACCGCTCTTGAATTAGCTTTAACCGATCTTGGCGACGGGCAACCACTTAAAGCATTACCTTATTGTAAGGAACGAAGCTATATACGGGTTGCGGGAAGGATAATCCTATAAATAGTAGTCTAACTATGTATTGGGATTCCGTGCGCTGAAATTGATAATATTGTCACCTTGTTACATCGTGTCCCCGCATTTTCGCGATGGTTTGGCCTTCTACAAACGGAATGCGGACGCACCCCGAATTGACCATCGCTCCGCTACGGTGGCATTGAGAATAGCAAACATCCCACAGGCGACCAATTACCCGGCTAGACTCGCCACGACATTGCCCCGAGATGAAGATATAGGGGACTTGCTATATAATGTGAGAAGGAGAATGTGAGGATCGGCGCCAGCTAGAGCATGTAGATGCTAGCTGAACTGCCCGCCTAGTTTAAAAAGCTACAACGCAAATATGAGGCCATCTACACTACTGTGGACTTACGCGAGCGGTGTTCTGGGTGCGTCGTGGATTGCGCCTGGCGCTACTTGGACCGACACCAGCGGGAACAAGATCGATGCCCACGGTGGCGGCGTCATCAAGCGTGGCGACACCTTTTACTGGATCGGCCATGCTGCTAGCAGTAGGTCACCTCTTAATATGAGCGTCTGAGCTAGCTCAATACACTAACATGACCTCGAGACCAAACACCGCAGCTGTACTCGTCCACCGACCTCCTCAACTGGAAGAGCGAGGGCCAGCAGGCCAGCTCTGTTTCTGGCATGTGGCGACCTAAGATCGCAAAGCCGAACGGCTCTTTCTGGGTACGATTGTTTTGGCTCTCTTATATTATCTCTGCGGTTGTATTGATCGATAGGGGTCGTGGTAGTTGTTTGGCCAGCAAGATCGCTACGTCCTTTCCCTCAAGTCGGGGAATTTCATCGGGGGCTATAGTCAATCGGCCAAGGTACACATCCCGCCGAACGACTATACTTATTCGGATACCGGAATGTTCTACGACGAGGACACAGGTGAGACTAAGGTGCTGAACGCGGATGTCTATGATTCATGGGCTGATACATGACAACGCACCAGGCACTTATTACCTCCTGACCAGCGCGGACCACAACATTGTCCAAGTCAACCGCATTAACAGTGACGGTGCCCTGGGTGACATGGTATCGGACCTACGTAGGTTCTCTATCCAGGCCAGATGAGTTTAAAGCAGTTTTTTAACATAGGCAAATAGGAGGTGGAGCGTACGAGGCGCCCGGTATAGTGAAGGCTGATGGGGTCTACTTCCTGATCGTCTCCGGGAAGACTGGCTGGCGCTCCAACCCCAACAAGGTCTTCTGGTCGACCTCGATCAATGGCCCTTGGACTGGAGGGTCGGATATCGCACCACAAGACCAGAACACGTATGGCTCGCAGAATACCTTCGAGCTAACGGTCAAGGGCTCGCAAAAGACGACGTACATCTACATGGGCGACGCCTGGGACTCCAAGGGTGGTGCTAGCTCGAACTATGTGTGGGCGCCTATGAACATCAACGCTGGGTAGGTGATCTGAAAGTGCTAAGGTCCACTGCCTCGACCCAAGGTCGATTAACTCTTTGTCTTGTTAGGTCGCACACCGTCAGCATCGACTACCACAGCATGTGGAAGGTCGATACCAAAACTGGTGTTGTTTCGTATCCCAGCACGCTGAAGCGCTACGAGGCCGAACACGCGGTTCTCTCAGGCAGGACAGGTAATGCACTCAGGATGAGCTCTTGGATTTCATGAAGCTGATGGTTAGAAGTGGTCAAAGATTGTAGCGACTGCGTGAGCAAGCGCTCCGTCCACGGAGGTAAGCCCATATTTCTGTCTCTTACGCCTGGAGTGGGACCGGTCATGACCGAACTAACATTGCTCATAGTCGACGACGCAAGCGAAGTGACCTTCCACAACGTTACCGGTACTGGATCTAAGCAATGGCTTTCTTTCCATTACCGCGTCAACAGCCCCGAAGGTACGCCACAGTAGCCCTGATCTGATCTAGTTGAGACCCCTTGCTTTATCGAAGCTAACGAACATTACGTAGCTGGCGAGGCTCACATTTTCGTCAACGACGAGCCGGCCGTCAACATCTCGAGCCTGAACTCCCGTGCCGGTTACCACACTTCGACCCCGGTCGAACTCGTCCTGAAGCGCGGCGACGTGAACACCATCACCTTTGGTGCCACCGGAGGCGAAGGTACGTTGCTTCTCACTAAAGCTAAGTTCTGGCTTGCCGTGTCCGCTAACAATGTTACCTTTAGGTTTTGAAGTTGCTGTAGACGGAATCGAGCTCTTTGAAGAGGAGTAGTGGAATCGATTTAGGTAGTTCCTAGTACATAAGCCTTCAATTCAAATCATAGTGTGGCATATTAGATTAGTGCCTCGCAACCTTTTGTTATTATTTGTGAGAATGCATTCTACAGTTGCCGTAAGCTTACCTCCTTAGGGACCTACATATGCAAGTTGAAGCGCTACGCTGGTTGCCTTGTTTGATGCGAGTACATGCAGTAGAAGAACGCCGTAACAATTAAATGTTGCTACCCCCTGGATTGAACAATTCGTATGCAACTAGGTTTTGATCTCCATGGCATTTTGAATAGGTGAAGCTCATGAGGTGTTGAAGATGGTACTTAAGACGGAATGGGCGGGATGACGTAAATTGACGTTTGTCAAAAAAGAATTCAAAAGCCCCACCAAATACGGTCATGATTTCCGTATACCCCAGAACAAACAGTTAGGCTGCTATGTAGGTTGTAGTGCGAACAAACCTTGGGCCATAACCGTAAATTAAGTGGTTAGTTACCTTATTTAATCTATTATTCCACTCCGTCTTTCGCGATAATACGGACGGAATCTGTGCCCCGCGTGCCACTTCTACCAGAAACATACCATATTACATCAGGACAGGTTGGGCTGAAGAAAACACAGCTACAGCAGTAAACATGAAGCAGAGATTCTCTTCGTTGGATGTCAAGGTAGACTGAAGATTATAAAAACGACTAGTTGAATAATACTAATGTACTCTAGGCCATAGCTCACGAGCTGTCTACGATTCTCGTATCCCTTCGAGTCGCCAACATCTACGACCTGTCCTCCAAGATCATTCTCTTCAAATTTGCGAAACCCGAAGTCAAGAAACAGCTCCTCATAGACTCGGGCTTCCGATGCCACCTGACCGACTTTGCGCGGACAACTGCCGCCGCCCCCTCCGTCTTCGTCCAGAAGCTACGTAAATCTTTGAAAACCCGACGAGTCACGGCTGTTTCGCAAATAGGTACAGATCGCATTATTGAGTTTCAGTTCAGCGATGGCCAATATAGATTGTACTTGGAGTTCTTCGCCGGCGGCAACGTCATCTTGACCGACAAAGAGCTCAAGATCTCGACCCTGCTGAGAAATGTCCCAGAGGGAGAAGGTCAAGAGCCGCAGGGTCCTGGCCTCACCTACTCCTTAGAGAAGAGACAGAATTATGGAGGAGTCCCGGACTTGACAAAGGAACGTGTACGAGATGCTCTCCAGACTACTGTCAACAAGGCTATCGATTCAGCTGCTGCCGGCAAGAAGATCAAAAAGAAGCCAGGCGACGAGTTACGCAAGGGACTTGCTACCACTATTACAGAACTACCTCCTATATTAGTTGATCATGTGATGAAGGTCACCGGGTTCGACTCGACCGTCCAACCATCTGCGGTACTAGAAAATGAAGGACTTCTTGACCACTTACTACTGTCACTGGGGGAAGGTCGCAAGATCGTCCAGGAAGTTACCAGCTCCGACGCTTGCAAAGGATACATACTGGCTAAGACGCGACCAGGTGCCGAGATTGCATCGTCGGAGGGTGTAGATGGAGAGCAGCAGCAGAAAAAAACCAACTTGATATACGAGGACTTTCACCCATTCCTCCCTCGTCAATTCGAGCAGGATCCAAATTACACGGTGCTTCCCTTTGAAATATTTAATAAGCTGGTGGACGAGTTCTTCTCTTCTATAGAAGGACAGAAGCTGGAATCGCGCTTAACTGAGAGGGAAGCCAATGCTAAGCGGAAACTCGATGCTACCAAAGCCGAGCATGCCAAGCGCATCGAGGGCCTGCAGGTGGTTCAACAGATAAACATACGCAAAGCTAATGCCATCGAGGCCAATGCAGAAAGAGTTCGGGAAGCCATGGACGCGGTGAATGGACTGATACAACAAGGGATGGACTGGGAGGACATTGGCAATCTTGTGGACAGGGAGCGCCGACGGAACAATCCCGTAGCCGCCATCATTGTGCCCCCTCTAAAGCTATACGAGAACACCATTACTGTACTCCTCGGTGAAGAAGACGAGGGCGTTGAGGATGACGACGATAATGCATCAGATACAGACTCGGTGGCCTCGGATGATAGTGGTTATGCTGCTACTGAGGCATCAGCGAAGAACGCTCAAGAAATTCGCCTATCAGTTGACATTAACCTCGGCCTTTCTCCTTATGCGAATGCGAGAGAATACTATGGCGAGAGGAAGATGGCCGCCGTGAAGGAACAGAAGACAGTGCTGCAATCGGATATGGCGTTGAAGAGCGCGGAGCAGAAAATTTCTGCCGAGCTGAAGAAAGGTCTGAAGCAGGAGAAACCCATTCTGCAACCGATCCGAAAGCAACTGTGGTTCGAAAAGTTCACATGGTTCATCTCCTCCGATGGCTATCTTGTTCTTGGTGGCAAGGATGCCCAGCAAAACGAGATGCTCTATAGGCGATATTTAAAGAAGGGCGACGTTTACGTTCATGCAGACCTCCACGGCGCACCAAGCGTAATAATTAAAAATAGTCCAAGCACACCTGATGCTCCCATACCGCCCTCGACCTTGTCACAAGCTGGATCTTTGGCAGTCTGCGCCTCGTCTGCTTGGGACTCGAAGGCTGGCATGGGTGCATGGTGGGTGAACGCGGATCAAGTATCGAAGTCAGCACCAACCGGCGAGTTCCTAGGCACTGGTAGTTTTATGGTGCGAGGGAAGAAGAATTTCCTACCTCCAGCACAATTATTACTAGGTCTTGGTTTGATGTTCAGAATCAGCGAAGAAAGCAAGGCCAAGCATATCAAGCATCGTCTTTATGACCTCCCTGAATCTGTGTCGGGCAAGGATGCTGCAAAATCTGCTCCTGGCGAGACTACACTTAACACTAGGGAAGAGATCAACGCGGAGCACGATGAGAGCGACTCGGAGGATAGCGCGACAGACATGGAAGAAGATGCTGAACGAAAAGAAAACCCACTACAGCCTACAGACCGAAATGACGACGAATATGAATCTCCCGAGCAGATAGAAAGCCCTCCTATCCAAAGTGTCAAAGACTTGACGATTGCCGAAGAGTCTTCTGTTACTAATCCATCTGAGCCTACGCGAACACGAGAAAATGAACTTGGCGATGACAAAGAAGACGAGGATCCCGAAGTCACGACAGAAGCCGACTCGACAACAGCAAATAGCCTGGCCCCCGGGCCATCTGGCAAGTCAACACCACAAAATCAAAAGAAAGGGCAGCAGTCTAAGCGAGGCCAGCGCGGCAAAGCCAAGAAGATGGCCAAATACAAGGATCAAGACGAGGAAGACCGCGCCGCGATCGAAGCTCTCATTGGCGCCGCCGCCGGGAAGCAGAAAGCCGAGGCCGAAGCGAAGGCGAAGGCAGAGCGCGAAGCACAACGCGCAGCCGCTTCCGAACGCCGTCGGGCACAGCAGCAGCGACAACAGCGGGAGACTGCCGAGCACGAAGAGATCCGCAAGATGATGCTCGAGGAAGGCATCGAGACGCTTGACGCCGAAGAGGCGGCTAGCCTTACGCCGCTTGACTCGCTCGTCGGGACCCCGCTACCCGGCGACGAGATTCTCGAGGCGGTAGTCGTGTGCGCGCCTTACAACGCGCTCGGGCGCTGCAAGTACAAGGTCAAGTTACAGCCCGGCACGCAGAAAAAGGGCAAAGCGGTGAAAGAGGTACTGGAAGCGTGGAAGTCGGCCTCGACGAAGAAGGGCGTGGTGGACGAGAAGAGCGAGGACAAGGAGAAGATGTGGCCTCGCGAGGTGGAGCTCTTCAAGGCCCTGAAGCCCGAGGAGGTCATCAACGTCGTGCCTGTTGGAAAACTGAGAGTCATGATGGCCGGCGGCGCGGGTGGAAGTGGAGGGGATGCGAAGGGGAAGAGTAATAAGGGGGCTGCCAATCGTGGCAAGAAGAAGTAGTGGGAAAGTTGCACCGAAGAATTGCACGTAGCAATTAGAAAGGTGGCACTATGAAATGCTGGGTCAATGTCAATTGTCTGGGATAGCTGACCACTTCTCTGCTATAGGGGTATTGCTAGTTAGGCGAACGCCTCGCCGTTACTATACGGACAACGAAATAAGATATACTGAAAGGCATATTACATCACACACCACAAACTTTCTAATTACTTGATAAAAGTGATTTGCATTTAGGTTTTCTCAATACATATATGTTCTATATTGCGCATACGACGACTATGCTAAATGATAAATAGGTACCTACCTACCTAGGTATGGTTTTGCATCGTCTAGACAAGCTGACAAGCCAACTCTACGGCATTGGTGGCCAAAAGGGATCGTTCCACGAAACAGGCCCGTCATCGCTCGGATGGAAATATCCATCATCTCCCATGCGAGCCCGATACCAGTCCTGCGATCCCTTATCCACTTGCAAGATATCTAGGATGGATTCATCGCCTCTCATGATCCGGGTCAATGCGTTCCTGTAAGTGGCCGCGTCCGCCCTAGCGAGCTCCACGATGCACCCGCCAATCGTCGCCCACGCCAGTACGTGGTGGTGGTCCAACGTCCCCGAGCACCCGCGGAACTCGAAGACGCCGCGCTCCGCGTCGACGACGTCGAACCAGTAGCCGAACTTCTCCGCGATGAACTCCTCCTCCTTGCCCCGCTCCTCGCGGTGCGTGTGCTGCTCGCCCCGGAGCTTCGCGACCAGCGCTGTCCTGCGCACCCGCAGCGCCGCGGTGGCCGCCGCGCACAGCGCGCTGATGTCCTCGTACAGCCAGACCGAGGTGTAGAAGACCTTCTCCGCGACGTCGGGGTCGCCTCGCAGCAAGTACTCGGCCGGGAAGTACTCGTCCATCTCGTCCAGGAGCCGCACCCGGTCTGCGTACGGCGGCCGCGGCAGAATGTCCAAGGGATCGAAGTTTTCGGCCGCGGGGTCGGCCGCCGACAGCGCGCCGAGATTCGAGATCGTCTTGACGTCTCCGCACACGTGGGAGTACGCGCTCTCGCAGCGGAAGCGCCGGTTGAGCCTCGCGAGGTTCCCCTCGAGCAGGGCGAAGAGCGTGAGCATCTTCTTGGCCTCGAGGAGCGTGAAGCCCTCGGTGTGCGAGAGGTTGATCTGCGTGGTGGCGGGGATCGCCGCGACGTCCTTGTGGATGCGGAAGTGCTGGCGCACCACGCGGATGATTACGAGGAGGGCCTGTTGGACCTCCTGGGTACGTCTTGCGTCCATGACGGGCGACGCGATCTTGATCATCTCCCAGCCGTAGAGATCGGCTGGGTTTTCGGCTTCTTCGACCGGAGGCGCGTCGGTGTAGTCTTCCCACCTCATGTTGTTGAAGTCGGTATCGGGCATCGCGTACACCGAGAACGCCCTATATCGCTCCTTCATGCCCGGCAGATGGACGTGGAGAGGATCTCGTTGGGCTTGGAATGCCGCAACTTGTAGGTGGTACCAGGCGAGCTTACGTGTCTGGTCAACTTCGTGCTGCGTCCCTACGCCACTTAGTGGTACTGTTGTGAGGGCATCCCTGAGTTCCCTGTCGGTCGCCGTCCTTAAGCTTTTGGACAAGTCGAAATTTTGGCCTGGTGCGGGCGTGACTCCGGGGTCATAAAACTGTTGTATGGCCATATCAGCGATATTCCTCGCGGAAGTTTTTAAATTCGGCGGGAGCTGCGTTACGTTAACCGATGGGCCCGAAGGACTAGGGGGCGGGCTATCCTCCTCGTCGCCCGCCTCGGGCTCTAAGGAATCTCTTCCCGCTTCCAATTCCTGCAAGTTTCTCTCACGGAAGTCGTACAGCAAGGTGCCCTCGTCCTCGTGCCTGCGGATGAACACCATGTCCGTGTCGTTGTTGAGGACACGGAGGACCTCGTCTTCGATTTCCCGCCGGATCCTGGCCGGATCCTGGTTGTCGTCGACGATTCTCTCGGCTTCGAATCGCAGATCGTGGGGATGGGGCCTATCGGCCATCAGTCCTCCTCTCCTGTATACCGCGATTGGAAGCTCAAGCTCGAACCCAATGGTGAAATGACCGGTGTCCTTGGGAGGTAGATCAACTGGTGGTGGTGCATTCTTTCGTGGCGTGGATGGGGTCCAAGACTTGCGAGGTTTGTCTCTCGGCGAAATCCAGTCGACCATAGACCTGTCACTTCTTTGGGAACGAGGTGTGATTTCATCAATGTTTAGCCGGCGAAGCCGTTCGATCGTCACCGGATTCAACTGCCCATCCTTGGTGCCGTTTCTGTCATCGTACTCCCTATGAAGTTGCGCGATCCTGTAGACGGTGGAACTTGTAACTCTCTCCCACGGAACAAGCTGGAGGTCGCCGATGACATTCCGCCAGTTGTTGTTTGCCCAGTCATAATCCAGTAGATACTGGTCCCAGTCAATATCATCAGTGCTGGGTGGCGCCATTGTGACGACGTCTTTTACGGACTCACCTTGAAGGTACCGATTTACCTAAGTGCGTTGCGTCTTCGCTTACCTGCTAAGTACTCTACAGGGCTTTGATGTGTCTGTACTCACCTTGAACTAGGATAGGTAGTCTTGGGATGGACCGTTTCTAGATCATGAATTTCGAGTATGAATTAGCTCAGGGGCTTACTTGATATAACTGCATTTGCCATACAGAAGTGCAACAATGTCTTTGTGGAGGGTCCTCGTGACATAAAGTCTGTTTTCTTGAAGTAAGAGACCAGGTATTCAGTGCGAATCATCTACATTGACTGAGCTTCTTTGACTCTTCTGACTGAGATGGACGCATTGCTTTGTTGCTCAACCACAAAGCCTTGTTGTATTCGGACTGTATAGTTTTAACTTTGGCTCTTATGTGTGAAGCCAATTTGCTTCTAGTAGACTTGTCATCGTATAATTCTTAATACATGAGTATGGAAGGCTTATGAGTACGCTATACATCAAGCGAAGATGGCTTCAACCAGAGGAGAATTCAGGATGTGAAGCCTTATAATTTTTTGACACCATTTCGCCTTACCACGCTTTGAAAATAATTGTGATATTTTGCCATTAATATTTTATGCCAATATTTCCGTAGATGAATGGAGGAGAGAAACAGCCCGAAAGCGGTACTGTCATAAATTGGGCTCATTCCCTTATATTCATACGGAAAACTTATCTCAGAAGCGTTCACTTAACTCCTTATTCTTGGTAAGCATGGGATCAACACATTGTCCAGCTAACCCCTTAAACATCAGCTTTCGTTGCCCCATGATGTTCTCTCAAGACGCCAAAATGCAATTTGTACCGCAATTTAATTTAACTAGATCTTCTAGTTAATTATCATCAGGTAGGTAGGTATATTAGTCTGCGCATTCATAACTTCGCATCCAGTCTTGCCTTTCCGTCTTCTTCTGCGATAAGCTTCTGCCCTAGGTTAACGACCTCGCTCAGAAGGAGTCTTACATTGTCGATCGTTGTTAGAGGATTACCATTCACTGCCGGGCCTTATATTAGCAAGTCCTTAAATGTATCGTGACGTCTGAAGTCGTTAGGTGTTTAGACACATATCGATGCCATTGCAATGAGGAGAGGTCTTTGCTCGAAGCCTATGGAGCAGGTAACATGATGGTTGGAGCTACTCACTGGTTCGCAGCACAAATACAGGATGGTCTTTGGGGATCAATGGATGAGGTACCCGCCGAAGCGGGAATCCGTGTATGAAGAACTTGCCGCTGTTCTGGATAGTCATCTTGATCGTCTTGTTCACCTCATTGAGCATATCCATCTCGGCTGGCTCCAGCCGTGCTCCACGCCGCTGCATATTATCCGGCATAAACAGCATGATACAAGCGTTGATATCCGTCTTGTTTAAGAGGATTAGATGGGGATTCTGTCTGACCTCTTCCTGGATCTGCGATGTTAAGTTTAGGCGCTCATCGATCAGACGCTCGATCCCCTCCTGCCCGAAATACTTCATCGTCGCCCAGAGCTTGAGCGCGTCGAAGGCTTTCGAGCCGATGAAGGGCGTTATCTGCCCCAGAGACCACTGGGTTTTGAGAATCAGCTCCGTAGTAGCTCCGACCTTTGCTAGTGCTGTTTCTCAGGTTAGCCAATATGTTGATATGCCCAATCAAAATTGAGATGCCTACTCCCAGGGTCCTTAAACAGCACGAACGAACATGTGTACGTAACCCATAAAGCCTTGTGAGGATCTATAGTGACTGAGTCTGCCTTCTCGATCCCGTTGAGCTTGGAACGATGTGTCCTGGAGAACGCGAGGCAACTCCCATGACAAGCATCCACATGAAACCATACCTTCTTCCTTTGCAAAATATCGGCAATCTCGCTCAGATTATCGATACACACTAAATCCGGTTAGATTCCCGAGTCTGCCTTGAGACATCTCCGGCACTTGAATTATTTACTCACTGGTTCGCGAGTCCCCAGCATAAGCCACACAAGCCATCACGTAGCGTCCCGCAGTCCGTTCCTCGTCAATACATCTCTCGAGCTCTGGTAGGATCATTCGGAAGTTATCGTCGACGGGTACTCTCACGACGTTGGCTCCGCCCAGACTAAGTGACGACAGAGCAGACCGGATGGAGTAATGCTCAATGACATCAGGCACGAGCACGCGGACGTCGCGGGGAAGAACAGGCAAGCCGTCCAGACCGGACCCAGGAAACAGAGCCTCGCGCGCCGCTATCAGCGCGATGGCATTACTCAAGCTGCCACCCACTGTGAGGATTCCCCCTATTTCCAGCGCCGAGCTGTACGCGTCGGGTGTTGCGTACCCGAGATTGGAGCGCAGCCAGTGGACGACTTCCATCTCCGTGAATGTGGCCGATGGCGACGTGACGTCCTGATTGCATAGGTTCTGGCCCAGGAGCGGGATCATCAGCGCGGCGCCGAGGCTAGGGACGCTGTTCCCACTGTCCGGGAATCCGACCCAGTTCGGCGAGCCCCAGTGGACGCTCCCGCGGGCGATGTGGCGGAACTGTTCCAGCAGGTCATCGTATGCGGCACCGTTCTTGGGCAAGCTGGAGAACTTGACCGACGAAGGCGTCGAGCGGGCGTCTTCGCGCACGTGAGGCTGAGATCGGAACTCGAGGCCTATCTTGAGGATCTCCTGGAAGAAATTGTTAACCCGCGGAGAGCCAGCGTCAAAGGGGCCCATGAAGTCTTGCTCTCCATTTTTGCCTAGGAAAGCCCCTTTAGTAGACATTGTTTAGCGGATAACGAGTAGAGCTTGACTTCCTTCGATGATGTTCTCAAAAAGCCGAAAATGGTCTCAGTAGGAGAAACGAGTTCGGCGTCTGGCCCAAGACACATCAATAAAGGGTGATATGCACATCTATAAGATCTGTGGAACAATAGTTTGGATGGTCCCATGCATGGCCCTTCATCACGAGGACAGCCTTTCCTGCCATGAACTGCAATTATGAGGCACATGTTCCTAACTCTCATAAGGTGGTAGTTGGTCCTTGATGTCTGGTAGGTTGTTGCCCTGGATAGGTTTACGTGATATGACTCCCCATGATGTACACTGCATACAACGCTGCAACCACTGCGAATGCTGACAGCACTTGGCGGCCAATAAGTGGTCTATCAGCCGCAAGGAATTGCCCTCGTTCAACACTAGTAAAAGACCCTGGATATGAAATCTACCGCAGGTGCATAGGCAGGCGGAGGTATATGTACTGTTTTATCACTGTCTTTAGGTTATCAGCGCAGTTGTTCTTCTCAATAAGCCTAGTCGATGCAGCTAATATGTGGGGTGTTGCATGAAAGGAAGAATCTGCATTAGACCTGTTGTTGTATACTTGACTATAGGCCGCTCAATACGGGAGTGTATACTGGGTAGACTATTGGTGGCAACTGTGTTCGTCCTCCACATGCTCTGTTTGCTCCTCAAACCGCTCAAGCCTGCTAGTCGAGCTTCTGCGATAATGAGACTGCAACTGGTAAATAGTATCAATGTTGTGTTTGTAAAATCCAATACCATAGGGTAGTTAGTAATAAGTGTGTATCTTGTCTTGAACCAATCATCCTAGAAACATTAAAACGGTCCAGAAAATTGTAGACCTATGTAGTCGACGACGGCATACACAGACATTTAATTGATCGTAGGAGGACTGAATATCCACCTGGTATGGGGTAGGCCAGATGGCATCTTGTGCAGGAATTTTGCGTTACACCTTGACTTCATCGATCAAACTTGCTATTACTCGTGGCAGCCATACGGTATTTCCGAATAACAATAGTAAGCTTTCGACGTTAGACTAGTGCCGGCCGCTCCCGTACGATTGTGATTGCTGGTTCAATCCTGCAACTAGTACTGGTCCGCATAGACTCTAGTCTATTCCCGACCCTCTTTTTGGCTTCTAATGAATGCCCTTAGATACACGGATCGAATACCGGTCTTGATATCTAACATTGATACCACTAGTCTTCGGCTCCGTGATTCTGTATCCTGGCCGGATTTGCACCCGACGATTGAGGAACTCAATCACATCCACGGTGCTGCTTAGATCCATCGACGTTGGCATGCAAAGAATGCCAATGAGAAAACTGCCGAGACTCGGAACGATGGGAGCGCACACGGGCCTTACCATCGTGACACTGATTGAGGCCGGTAGCGGTCGAGACATCCCCCTCTAAGCTGGTGCGACGAGTTCGGAAGAGCAGTCGAAATCTGCAGGTAAGATTGATATCTAAAGTCTTACCAAGCCAATTGACCTATTTACTTTGGGGAAAAGACGGCGGACTGAACCACAAAAAGCATCACGTACCAGTCTCATTTAATGAATCCTTCGGCGTCTGAGAGGCCTGGAGTTGACAATTGGTAGAACATCAACCGTTTAGCCCCCAACTGCCAGTTTCTAGTCAGGCACCAATAATGGCCGGACTTTTGAATTGCTGATGTTAATGGGCATGCGGATTTTATACCCTTGGTATATGTGCAAGCCTTTTCGCAGCAACCTACATAAGGATGTACACTGCTATTCCTGTACGTCGTCGCCACTACGCATGCAAGGTACGAAATGCGAGAGCAGCTTTACCTGGGTGAGACTGACGTGAGAAATGGAAATTCGAATGGATAATAAAGCATGGTATAGATGCGAGTGGTTTGGTTCCGAAGGTTTTAGGTAGCATCGAGTGAGATATGAAACAAGAACGTATGCAGTCGGTGAATCCTTCATACTGCTGGCCTGCCAAACTCGTCGTGAGCACGTGTCTTCCATGCGGTAGAGGCTGGCACTAGGTAAGATAGCGTGCGGCCAAGCCGATTGACTCGCTTCCAATAATCAGCGACTCCCACGGAAATCATTCAAGCGTCTCTTCTCTTCGTAGGTTTCGAGGTATTAATGCTGTGATTTAGTCTCCCTACTATGTATTTCCAAGTTGTATGTAGGTAACATCGTGGCTGAACCTACCATACCGGTGACCTATCCGTACTAGTCGGCTTCCCAAGTTAGGTTTCTCCATCAAATGAGGCTGAGTTTGACCAAGCCTCTGCCCCTCTAGCTGGGTGCTGGGGTGCGAGAGAGAGCAGTTGGCGGGGCTGGAGGGGCGTGGATGGAGGGGTTGGCGCAAACAACGTGGATTAATTGGGCACCAATTTTATCTTGAAACATTCATTGGTCTGCTAAACCCTTAACCCATGATACTTTGCTAGTATAGAATCTTATATTGTTGGTTGAAGTACTTTTGTTATCTGAGCAAGATAGGTTATCTTATGAACAAGTGCTTCCCTACACGGCTTAGAAACTCACTTCGAAATGTTTGCTTGGTGAATTTTCGTTTCTTCGAGTTGCGACATATATTCACAAAGAACTCGAAGGAGATACAATGAGGCACGGGACACCGGGTCGTTTACACCCATATCCGTTCACACTGACTTTGACAAAGACCTCCTACATATCAAAGGACCGTCCCGGTGGGACATTCATCTAGGACTTTGCATGAGTACTAGCTGGACTGAGCAACGTTTGAATTCACCTGATTACTATGGAAGGGTATTGCAATCACTATTAACAATTGCGTAAAAACATTTACTAGCTACATATCTATCGTTAATAGCTCCCACTCTTCCAGTCATTTGGCAAAGGCTTCACGTGGCCTAGAATTGCCACAGCTTCATTCATAGATATTACGTCCTTCACAGATCCTTGATACGCAGTTGTACCTCTTCGAGTGTTTGACCAACATTGGCGCCCCAGTATGGGGGGGAGAGACGGTCATAAATATAATTATAAATTATAAAACTATCTTATTCGTTTAAAATAATATTAAAAATTTAACATAATTATCATGCTTATAACAGGTGTAATAATATTTTAATAAATATTATAATTTTTTATATAAATAATTTTAATTTTATAATATTATTTTATATAATATTAATTTAATAATTATTTATTT
>MU399857.1:173696-213778 GCA_022578945.1 Hypoxylon fuscum | reverse complement strand
TTTTTAATTAAAAAAAAATATTATTTAAATTAATTTAAAATTTAATTATTTATTATAAAATATTATTATAAAAAATTTTAATAAAATTATTAATACGTATTTAAAAATTAATAATACATTACTTACGTTTTAATTAATAAGTTATATACCGCGGGGAAATTTATTATAACGCGCATATACCCCACTATATTAATTAATTATACCTTTTTATTTAATATAAAAATTTACCTTTTTAATATTCCTTACGGTCCGTTATATCACTCCGCCTTCGCTTATAAAACCTTTTTAAATTAAATTTTATTAATAATATTAATTTTAAATATTATTTTTATATTAAATATAATTAATATATATATAATATAAATAATATAAAATATTTTATTTATTTAATAATATAATAAATAAAATTATAAAAAATTAATTTTTTAATATATTATAATTATATAAATAATACGTAATATTACTTTTATATTTATATAATATTTTAAAATTATTCTTTTATTTTATTATATATTTTTATATATTAATAAAAATATTAAAATTTTACCTTTTTTTAAACCTTAATATATACGATAATGAAAATCGAAAAAATCGAAAAGAAATTATTTAAAATCAATTAAGCATTATTCTATTTATATATAAAATCCGGTAATTTTATCTTTTAAATTGGTGGAGCAATTTATATATAAAGTAGGTGAGTTTTGGTGAAATAAGGGTGGCCCGAGGGGGGTCTGGCCCGAAAGTGGGTCCCCCATGGTAATAGATTTCTTACAAGCACAACCCCCCAAGCAAGGCATATTGCGATGACCCAGGAGGAACCAGTCAGAATTACTGTAAAAATTATTTCAGCACGTTTTCTCACGCTTGAAAATTCTCATTCAGATACGAACAAGTCATTCATGATCTTTAACCGCCATATCGATGAGTACCTAAACCATGAAGCTGGGATGGTATCTTACACTAGTCCAGGGGCAATCCCTTTCCAAAACATGAAGTTGCTAAATTTATCCATTAAGTTTCGCCAAATTCCAAATCACGAAATGCAATGCAGCACCCTAACCTTAAGCACACGCAAACTCTCAAGGGGGGGTCTCTCCCAATCTCGTTCTTGTGACGAACACGCCTACTCTATCCAACCACCGACCGCCCTTTTACTTCCACCCTCTCGGTCTCCGCTACTATTATTATGCCTGGCCGTTGTAGGCGAGCAGGTTGTTGGTCGACTGGGAGTCGGCCACGACGTCCTGCGTGGCGAGCTCCTGGATGCGCTCGCATAGGGCGATGGGGTCGCGGTCGCCCTCGAGCGAGAGGAGGTAGGCGCCCAGCCCGGTGATGTGCGGCGTGGCCATGGACGTGCCGGAGATGGTGGCGACGGAGCCGTTGTTCCACAGCGAGGTGATGTTCACGCCCGGCGCGAACACGTCGACGACGGAGCCGTAGTTGGAGAACGACGCGCGCTCGTCGTTGATGTCGGTCGCGCCCACCGTGCACACCGTCGGCTCCGACGCCGGCGAGTACAGGTTCGCGTCCAGGTCTGCGTTGCCAGCCGCGACGGCAAGGAACAGACCGGCTTCTACTGCTGCGGCGGCGGCTGTGTTGACTGAAGACGATAGAAGGCGTAGGGCTCCTAGGGAGATGTTGCCGACTGCCTTTCCGATTCGGTCCTTGCTCGTAGCGTCGTCCACGGCCCACTGGATGCCCGCGATAACCTGGCTAGTCGCGCCAGATCCGTCCGCGCCCAAGACCTTAACAGCGATGAGGTTCGTCTTCTTGGCTACGCCGTACGTTTCCGAACCCGTGGTGCCGGCAACGTGCGTTCCGTGGCCATTGTCGTCAGTTGCGTTGGCGGTATCGGCGTCCTCCACAAAGTTGTGGCCAAATTCCGCTCGGCCTCCAAACTCGGGGTGGTCGATATAGATGCCAGTGTCGATGATGTACGCATAAGTACCCTCGCCGGCGGTCTCATCGTACTTGTACTCAGTGGCGCCTGACTCTCGACTAGAGATACGGGCGAGACCCCATGGCGCAGCACTTTGAGACGTCAAGGAGTTGATGCTGACCTTGAAGTCTGGCTCGATGTACGCGACCTGCATGTTGTTAGATTACTTATCCTGTTTCTGGGATATGGAGTTAACTGACCTCATCTAGGTTAGCGATAGAGTTGACCACATCGTCTGAAGCCGAGACAGAGTAGCCCTGGAAGCTACCGATCTGGTAGGTGTGGTGAGGAGTTGCTCCACCAAGTATGCTGGTGACAGAGCTCAGAACCATCTCGGTCGATTGCTCGGGTTTGAGGACGGCGATCCATTTGCCCGGGATGACTTCACCTCGCGCCTCCAGGATAGGAGCCGCGAGCGCAGCAAGGGGAGCTGTCAGTAGAGCGCCGAGAAACTTCATCGTGAATTAGGTGTTGGATCGATTAGAAATTACTAGGTGTGGGAAGCCAAGGTGTGGTTCCAAGATGATACTGCCCGTGAAAAGGTAAAAGCGAGGAGATGTTCAAGTCTGAGAAGAAGAGAGCTCCGGACGAGAAAAAGCTTTTGTTAATAACCAGATGGATCTTGAGAAGAGACGAGCGCATGGCTCAACTTTAAACCCATAAGCTTTTCGATAGAGCTATTGCGTGCTCTACCTATCTCTCTCTTCTCAGCAAGGAGACGTGCACACACGACATGTGCTCCTCGCAGCACGCAAAGGCAATAAAGCCCGGTAATGCAGGGCCGGCATGGCGTTGCGACTTTGCGCTGTCACGATGCATATATTGTCCCCAGTGTTTTCCCCAGAGTTCAATATCCAGCCCGTCGTAGCATTGAGTTGGGGATAGCTCGTAGCTTGGCATCTTTACACTTTCGGGAAAAAAAAGAGCTAAACCCCTGCCCTTTTTAAGCGTCGCTTTGGGCGGGAATCCCAGCACAAGGTTGCGCCCGGGTTCCCCTCAAGAGACTTTGCAGTGCCGGGAGGCTTAAAGGTTGATCTTAATCGCATAAAGCTTCTTTGGGTAGGGTGGGAGATAGGACCACGGTGGTAGCCATGTTTTTCCCCTCACCCTATCGCAAGTAGTCGTCCGATGTGTTTGGTGACCGCTCATTCTATTATCCTTATAGTCACGAAAGCCAAGTAGCTTATCAGTGACCTGGAACTCTTTGACCCTGCCGTCACATTGTCGTTCCACCTCTTTAGCTAAGTAAGTACTAGAATGACGTTTGACATCTGAGCTAAAATATGTCTACGTAATCAAAAGGAATGAGCATCTAGGATTAGGTCCGTGGCTTCAGCACGCCTTTCGTAAAAATACAAGCCGGAGGGGTGTTATTGAGAGTCGTTATACTTGCCCAATGGTTTGGGATGAGATATAGTGCAATATAGATGAGAGAAGATTTATAAGAGATTCTTCATTGCAGTGGGTCCCCGTCCGAGCCACCTGAGCAGAGAACTATTCCGCAGTGTCCCTCGATCCATACGTGATCAGCATTGCGAGTGGGTTCGGGTATGCATGAAGAATAACGTGGCTGCGTGGGTTAAGGAATTATTGAGTTCAATTAAGTGGATGGAATCTTGGCGTCTTTACGATATATTTAAGGAGTTTAGACGTATCGTAATAGGCGGCTGGTTTAATAATCGTAAAAAATGGGTAAGAATAAAGGGGTTGGATACCTAGTGTGTCTATATTGTTGGAATCTAACAAGAGAAAATACAGCATATATTATGTATGCGCCAAGCTGGATCACGTCTCGATGTGTATTCTGTTCGTCGCTCCCTCGTATACGGCTAGATGGAGATCCCCCCGATATATGTTCGACAGTATGACGACCCGCTCCGTGATCATAAGACCAGTTCGATCTGACCGGTATTTGTCATGAACTGACCAACTCCGTAACGGTTGGTTTGTAAGCTGAGAGGGCTGTTAACACATCTCAAACGGAAAAGGGAGGTGATGGAGGGAGCTAAGGGGCTGCAATGAACGCACCTCCACTCAAGGTTGCCAGTGTTGACCATCCTAAGCGCATCAATGACCTTGGAGATGGCATCAGCTTCGTCAGCGTCCAGAGGAAATTTCGACAATATCGTATTGGCCGTACGATCGAACTCGTCGACAAGGATCCGGAGATGAGCTAGCGTCATCTGTACTGCGGCGTCGAGGTTGTCGACTTCATGGTAGAGTATGGCAACGGAGCTCAGAACACTACCCGCTTTCTGGCGTTGAAGTGTTAAAAGAGCACATGTGTATCTTCACGTATACTAAGAAACTTACCATCTCCTTCTTGAATGATACCAAGTCGTTCACACTAGTCCTGTGTCAGCGATGTGCCTGATCTGGAGCATGTGATGAGTTGCAGACATACATCGAATTGATCACTATTGTCGTCACCCACAAAGTCTCGTATGCCGCCGAGCACACGATTCTAGTAGGTAGTCTGACCTGAACGGCAAACCTGCGTGTATGTTAGCTTCTTCATCTTCCCTCGTGGGACGGAAGAATGAAAAATGGAGGCCCGAAACCCGTAGGAGGGTTACATACTCAGTGCAGCCAAGCAATGTGCCCATGCCACTCGTCAGCGTCCGCACCTCCCAGTACCTCCTCAAAGTTGGCAGTTTATCGCTCTGGTCTGCCTCTGCCTCCAGCCGCGTCGAGTCGATATATCGATCAAAGTGCCCCAAAAGGGTTCTACGTTGCTCTGTATGCCACCCAAAAAAGTCAGTCATCGGATCGGTATTGTTAGAAGACACGACGTCGTCTCACCTTCGTCATATATCGAGCATATTTCTTCAGCGATGTTTTTGAAACTATATATCAAGGGGTTGGAAATTACGACGTCCTCTGTAGGTTCTGCTAGGCCGAGCGACTGGCACACGAGAACCTTGGTCGCGACGCGTAGACCTTCAGCGGCAGTTGGGTCAGAGGCGAGATTCTCTATGAGATCATCCCAGTAGGCGAACCATATGATCAGCTCGACCAAGACCTTATATTGTTTTATTGAAGCAGTCGGCCACCATCTACTTAGCGGTTAGTCTTATCTTAATGTCAGATGATTTCTAAAAGGGCCAACCTACGTCGCTGCGAGCAAAGCTGGGTTTATATCATTGAATGCTTTTCGGGCTTCTTCCTTCATAGGCTGTCTGTTTTAAGTCAACATCTCCCCTAGGGAAGTGTTACGGGGCTGCCACGTACGTAGCAAACCGCTCGTCGATTGCCTCTTTCATCATATGGTAATTTTCGTTCCGCTCGCGGGGCCAGTGAGCGAAGATAGGGCGCATGTCGGGGATGACAAGTCTCTGGCCTTTAAGCCTCTTGGCTAGTAGCTCTTTCTCACTGTGTACATACATATTTGGTAAAATGGGTGAATATGAAATAGCATATAAAATATGAGGGTAGGAAGGTCCATGTCGGAATATCCACCATGGACGGTTAGCATTTATACAGGGAAGTCATGATGAGATGTCTCATCGACGCCTTTTTCTCATGCAGGTCGTCGTACTATTGATGAAGCTGTGTTCCGTCCATTTCGGGAAACCCGTCACCGCCACCAATACTTAAAACATGATAGACGGCCGATAGACAACCTAACCCTAGACCTATCACAGCGTTTGATGATTATGTTTCGGATTGCTGAAATCTGTGGCTGTTGCATCTCAGCTAAGCTCATACCGCGAGCTGAATGGCACATGATACTCAGCACCAACCAATGGGTAAATCATAAGGCGTCACCGGCCCTACTCGCATAGACCGAGCTTTTGAGTCTGGTAACGTCGCAGACACCGCTCAATAGTAAACTCTGAATCAGAAGTCATCCTTAGTTTACGGTGGTCGGACATAGAAGCATCGGCCCAGAATCGGTCGTATCATCGGTAGAAAATATGTATGTACAGCTTATGCGGTACGCATGCATATCTCAGCTAGTCTCGTAGTGTGTCAGATCGCTGACCTCCAACATCGTGAAATTCTACGTAAGTGAGCTAGGTATACCCTGGTCCGTCGGCTTGTAAAACTAGGAATTCATGCTCGGGCCTTCCGTGCCTATATAGATGAATTGGTCCCACCGCAACGACTTCGTGACGAGATAGGTGTGATGACTTTGGGAGCTGATTTCTTCGCAATGTTTAGCTCTACCGCGACTACCGTACACACAACTGCGTACACATCTAGAGTAGAGACGACCTAGGCCATGATCAAATAACTGCGAGTTAATGAGTGCCCTTAAGGTCATCGCTTGAGTTGGGAAGATAGGTGAATATGAAGGATTCTTAGGAGCTGAACCATATGAACGGGGAGATGAACAATGGCCGATGAATGAAATACATAGGTGGCTGAGAGGGAACCAAGCCAACCGGAGTTTCCGACGTCGGGATCGGATAAGAACCTAGTGAACTCCACATTTTTAGCAAGGGAAATCTGATATAGTAATCTTTTCCGAGAACCATACGGCGATCGCGTGAAAACTTCGTACATTGCCATACTTGAACTTCAAAAGCCGAGCTGGAAGCATTCACCGGCTTTGCAATGATATAGACGTTGAATGGGCAGGTTGTCACCGCTTCGCTATCATCTTGACGAGATATGCCCGTCAGGTTGGACAAATGTGTAATGTTCAAAAGTCGGTGTCCTGATAAACGAGAGAGAGGCTGTCAGTGAGGTTACAGTACTGGAGCTACTAAAAGTCGAGTTAGGTTCGATTCCTAACAGCGCTATCTGGCGTTTCGTACTTTTAGTAGCTCAACTACAGTAGGTGTGAATTCTAACTGCGCTACTGGGTTTTCTCTTATTTCTCGTAGCTCTTCTAGTAATACCTAGCGATACCCATTTGAGAGCTAACCAGTTCTCCCCGCGTCTTAGCCATCGCGATATATGACAGCATATGTTGGAGGATGCCGAACTAATCTCTTCAGGCTAAATACCTACCCCGGCCGGACCGGGGCGGACCCTCTATCGGAGAGCATCCAGCGGAAAAGCGGTGGAGCATCTTATGTCGCCTACACCTTGCAAACCTGGGGATTCGTTCTAGTCCCCTACTAAATCAAAGCCAAGGGACCCAGGACCTTGGTTCAAAATTGTTAGCCTTCGGTGTATGCTCGTTAAGACAAGGCTGACGCTCTGTGCCTGCCATGGAGACAGGACTCCGGGCAGGGGACATATGTTCGGGGCAGCTAGTTCGGTAACTCTACCCCGAATATGGAGTTCATGATAATTCTAGGTCGTAGTCCCAGCAAGGCAATCGTATTCAAGCGGGGTTGATGGGGCATGGATGTGCTATATAGAGGAGGATCATGACATCACGAGCCATGATTCAGCTTGAATCCATGATACTTCTGCTATCGACGGATTTGACCTGGCCTTGAGCCTTTGCAGTCGGCGAACACATTCGCACCAGCCCGGCTCCAAAACTAAGATGCAGTCTCTCCGCCGTCTAGGATACCTCGCGGCCCTCCTCCCGCTGGGTGGAGGCGCGTCGGCGCAGAACTCGAGCATCCAGAACCCCATCATCAGCGGCTTCCACCCGGACCCGAGCTGCATCTTCGTGGCCGAGCACGACAACACGTGGTTCTGCGCGTCGTCGAGCTTCCTCGTCTTCCCCGGGCTGCCCATCCACGCCAGCAAGGACCTCGTGCACTGGAAGCACGTGTCCAACGCCTTCGGCCGCGCCGACCAGCTGCCTGGCATGGCCTTCCTGCCCAAGGCTACGAGCGGCATCTACGCGCCCACGCTGCGCTTCCGCGAGGGCATCTTCTACCTCATGACCACGCTCGTCAACCAGCAGCTGCCGCGCCAGAACGACTCCCGCTGGGACAACTTCCTGGTCACCACCGAGGATCCCTATAGCTCGGAAGCCTGGTCTGAGCCCGTGCATTTTTCTTTCCCCGGGTTCGACCCGAGCCCCTTTTGGGACGACGACGGAAAAACGTATGTTTCGGGCGCGCACACGGCCGCTTACTACCCAGGCATTATGCACGCGCCCCTCGACCTGGAGACGGGCGAGGTCGGCGACATCATCATGCCCTGGAATGGAACAGGCGGCGCATCGCCGGAAGCGCCGCACATCTTCAAGCGAGACGGCTGGTATTACCTCCTGCTAGCCGAAGGCGGCACGCGCGAGAACCACATGGTGACCATGGCACGCTCCAAGAGCCTGCAGGGCCCGTACGAGCCAGCGCCGAACAACCCGCTTCTCACGGCGGCCAATAACACCGAGTCCTACTTCCAAGCAGTGGGCCACGCGGATCTCTTCCAAGATGCCAACGGAAAGTGGTGGGCCGTAGCCCTCGCGGTGCGTGCCGGCGGCTCGTACGGCGACGACCCGTACTTCGCCAACTTCCCCCTCGGCCGCGAAACCGTGCTCACGCCCGTAACCTGGGAAGCAGGCGAGTGGCCCGTCTTCACGCCGGTCTCCGGCGAAGTCTCCGGGTGGCCGCTGCCCGCCGCCGCGGTCCCGGAGCAAGGCGAGGGGCAGCTCAGCGCCGCCGACGACGCGGTGACGTTCGCGCCGGGCAGCAGCCTGCCGATCCACTTCGTGCACTGGCGCCTGCCCGTCGCGCGCAACTACGCCGTGTCGCCCGCGGGCCACTGGAACGCGCTGGCGCTCAAGTCGTCGGTGCTCAACCTGACGGGCTTCGACGGCGACTTCGCGCTCGGCCGCGGGCAGACCTTCGTCGGGCGCCGCGTGGCGCACTCGCTGTTCCGCTTCCGCGTGGATGTCGACTGGGCGGACTCCCTGACCAAGGAGGACATGGAGGTCGGCGTCTCGGCGATCCAGGACCAGGCGCAGCACTTTGACCTCGGCGTTGTGATGCTCAGGTCCCAGGGCCAGGGGAACAGTGGTAGCAGTGTAGGATTGCAGCCACATATCCGGTTTAGGGGACATTCGGAGACGCCGTTCCGTGGGCTGACGAATGCGCCGAGCGAGGCGTACCCGCTGCCCGATGAGTGGGCGGGGCAGAAGCTGACGCTGCAGATCGAGGCGGTGAACAGCACACATTTCGCATTTTCAGCTGGGCTGGCTGGGGAGGAGGACCTGCGTGTGTTTGGACACTGCCGAGGCGATGAGCTGGTGCCGTATTACTCTGGTAGGCAACCCACTTTCAAGACACTTACCATATTTGCATGTAGCTTGGAGCTAACTAAGAATCTAGGTGTCGTCCTCGGAGTCTACGCAACCTCCAATGGTAAGCACGGTGAGAAGGCGTTCGAGACATATGTATCGAACTGGCGGTACACGGGACTGAAGCAATTTAGGTCGCAAGAGGATGTCGATAACTCAGACAAAGGACAATAATAATTTAGGGTATCTACGTAATGAATAATGAGCATATGCGTGTTGAAATAAATATTATTTGCAGAAGGACGTATTGTAGGATAATTCTAAATTCGATTTGCCATGCTATCGGCACCATGACAGCTGTTTGTCGAACAACCGGGCAAGCCCCTTAAATTTGCCTGCTAACCACTACAGCAAGCTTGGCACATGCGAAAAAGGAGCAGCTTCACTCCGTTTCGATCGGAGAACCTCCGGGCTATGAGCCCGGCGCGCTTCCACTGCGCCATGAAGCTTTAACTTCATAGACTGGTATGTCACTATACTAATATGGAAAATGTTGCTAGCATCTAAATAATCACGGGTGACGGGGTCTCTGAAGACACAGAGCCACGAGACTAGGGAATATAGGAGCAATCGGGGGTGTTTGAATTGCTTGCTCCCCTTTTCTCCTAGTAGCGTGTTGTCTGTTATTATTGTTGAAGCCGACGGCGAGGGTCGCGATCCTGGTGCCTCTCTAGGAAATGCAGTGGAGCGAGTATGACACGGCTAATGTGCACCTCATTCTCGAGAGTATATATTTAGTATTATTTAATCCCACCATTGATAACACTCTTCCAATACAATATCTAAAAGATCCCTACTACCGGACTGTAAATATTATTAAGGGTCAGCTTGGACTACGGCACAATACCTAAGCATAGAGACTGGAAGCAATTTCTTTCCATAGCTATTTCTCACAATACTCATATGCAGTTGCAATTCTTCACACAATATTTCAACTGCTTCGCTTCGTTGCATCTGACTATCTAAACCACAAACAATCTACCTAGCCTATCCACAGCTACTAGACTACCCTAACCGCAAAGCGACGTCGTACCCAACGAAGGTAGACAGTGTCCAAGCAGAACATTTCTTGGATATCTCCAGAATCCAGTCCAATCATCGCAGGCAAGAAGTACAAAAAGTAAGATTACACGCAAGGCTATGCAAGAGCTTATTCAATTTTAAGACGCCACAAGCAGCCTCCATCAAGCCGTGTCCGATCCCTCCTAGTGCAGCAAAGCCATGCGACCACCGCATGAACACACGAACTGCTGGCGAAGCAAGAAAGTGAGGCCGGGCTTATTATTAGTCATCGCCATATCCTCCATCACGCTGCCGCAGCGGGCACAACCCCTCCAGGAGACAGGGGGCCTGTTGCTTCCGGCGGGTTGTTTTCGCGAGATCTCTATTCGCTTGAAAAGGTCCACGCGCACGCCCGTCCGTCGTCTCTTCTCCAAGGTGCGGGGCCCGTCGTTGATCTCGAGGATCGAGTAGTCCGCGAAATATAGCTCTGAGACCTTGGAGTGCAGTCGGAATTCCCTGAGATCCTTGTTGAAGAATTTGTCGACGACGGGGACGAAGGATGGCGGCGGCGCCTGTAGCACTAGCAGGCCGAGCTCGCAGTGCTGACGGCCACGGGCGATGGCCTCCTGAGACACGTCCTTGGGCGCATTAGCATTCTGGTGGTTATTACTCGCTGCTCTGGCTGCTTGCTCTCCGATGACCGCAAGTGACGTATTGTAAGCCGATCGTATGTCGCCACCTAACCCCGTCAGCAGTTTGTCAAACTCGTCGGCTTTGATGAGCGAGGACGAGGTGTATCGCCGTATCCTCTGATACGCGGTGTACAAGGCTTGATGGGCGGCAGCGCGAGGGTCGTTAGGATTAGACTTGTCGCCGCGTGTCTCGTACCAACTAATGGCACGCGTAGAAAAGGAGTCGAGAAGTGTGATGCGTCGACACACCGCCGATAGTAGGCCACGAGTTGCCGAACATAATACTAGATGCAGGGCAATTTCGTTCTGGGAGTGTAAGTAGTTCGTCATCTGGGCCAATTGTGGTTGCTTGAGAAGGCTCATGAATTTGGAGTCGTCAAAAAGACAGAATAATGAATCACACAGCCAGCAAAGTAAGTCTGTCGACCACTTGACACAGCCGGCCAAAGCATTGACAACCTCTGTATGACAACAATGTTAATCTTGATCAAACAAAGAGAGATAAAGAAACGGCATGCTTACCAGGTTCATCAAGCGGAGTCATGGTGTTCTTGTTTATGTTTATGGTGTTGCTCGAGAGGGTGATCATGATAACTATGTTGCGCAAGTTGAGAGCTAACATAGATAATTTGCCCCAAGCCTGTCGCGGGTTGAAGTCACCATTCCATCCGAGATAATTGATGATGCTGAGACACATCTGCAGAATACTATTCTTGATCAGATGATCATGCGGAGCATCTTCTGTGTAGTCGACGGTTATCTTCATCATTTGCACCATAGCTTTCACCCACTCAATTGCGAAAGCTATTAGAACGTTAGTTTGACGGGCTCATACAACTCTGTTAGATTGATATAAGCCTCACCATCTTTGTGGACGAAGTGTCTAGCGACCGCTAAGATGTCGTCGGGATTGGCACCTATGGTGGCTGCCTGCGCAGTCGATATCGTAAAGCTGGCAACGAGCGCAGAAACTTGAGCTGTAACCGTGTTAATCCATCAAATGAAATTTCTAAATGAGTGATGGGCGCGGACGGGCACATACCGTCAGTCATCGACTCGAGATCGGATAATGTATAATTGATACTATGCCATTTCACCTGGCCATCCTCGCATATTTGAACCAACGAGAAATTCGTTGGTGAAAGGGCCATTTGCAGACCTAGACCACTATTAGTTAGGTACTTAGCATAGAAGCAGGGTCTTTCAAGATGGAACACACATGACTGATCGCCACTTTGTGAGAAGCCAGCATCGAGGACTGAGTTGATGCGATCCAGGTTGGGCTCACGATACAACTCATCCATGGTGAATCGATCTCGGTATTCCACGCTTCCGTCGTGGTAAGTGAAACAGAGAACCTTTCCGAAATTAACCAGATTGACACCAATCACGATCTTATTGACGACGACGGAATCCAATTTTTTCAGTCTACTGCCATTCTAGTATATGTTAGCGGTGATTATCAGGTATGCGTAAGTGATCCTTACCGGTGGCACAGTTCCAACGGTATTTCTCCTGGCTCCTAGTTGTTCGAAGGCAGGGTGAATCGTTTGCGGCTCATCAGTTAGGAGTTCCCATCGATCAATGATACTCTGGACTTCTTGGGTGTAGGGCGAGTTTGGTTCCGGTACGAAAGATCGCACAGTTAAGATACCCGGAGAGGACCATTCCTTAGTAGTTCCGTTGAGTATAGTAGGTAACATCTCAACGTGCGTAATTTTGGGCGTGGCTGCATCGAGGTGTGAACCAGTAGAACCGGGCTGAAACCAACTAGTCACGGCTACATGTCTCTTCGTCAGTGTTGGATTCAATTGGTGACTTCCCGGAGGCACGTTCTGCGCGCCATCATTCTTGGGAATGCCCCAATTGATGCCAACTTGGACAACGCGGAGTTGCTTCGACTTGGTTACCATCGCAATCATGAGTGTTTTTGCTATTTCGTTAGCAAACCACACACTAGACTGTATGGTTCTTGGTAACTTACTTCTATCTGAACACACGGAGGCATGAGATATTAGATCATCTTCTAGTGTCATACTCTCAAGCTCCAAAGTCGTCTCATGGACAGTACCGTTGTTCTGACCCCAGAACATTTTGAGGAGACCACTTGTGGTAATGCAGACGAGAGCAGATTTGTTGGGGTGAGGGTGCCATGGGCCGGTGCTGATAATGGGCGTCATCTGGAAATTGTAGTTGTTTCCATTACCATTCCTCATAGCTGGCGCATACGATGGTGTATATGGAGGAGACTGGGTAGTTATTAGCACTAGACATGTTGAAAGTCAATTAGTTCATACTCTTGGGTTCGGTTGTGGCATGGTGTGTAGCCAATATGTCCCAACAATCGCATGTAAATCGTCTACAGGGTCCTGGTCCCATCTTCTCGAAAGAGACGGGCGGTTGAGGTTGGCATTGAAATTGAGAATAAGGACTCTTCCTACAGCATCGATGATAGCGAGTTCTGAATTGGCGGGACCGAAGCTGAGATGCACAAGTGGCCCGCCTGGGAGATTCGTCCATGGCGAGATGGTATTGGGTTCGCTTAAGGCGAAGGCTGCATCCTTTCCCTTGGCTTGAAGGTATCTTAGCTGTAAGTGCTCACCATCAGGTGCGATGGACACTATAGTGCCTCCCTTGGACCAGGCGATTTGTCTACGAGTGAATCAGTGACTGACTCAACGAATAGCGATAGGGAGGGGGCAATGAATTACTGGCAACATCCGCGAGTACGAAGCTCGTCTATTCTTTGGCGCAAGCGTTTGCTGGGTGGCCGTGTCGGGAGAGCAAGGGGTGCTCCATCGCCGAAGAGATCATCCACATCGTCTAAGTCGACTTGCATAGCCTCTCCGCCCATAGGATTGTCCAGAATAAGGGGCATATTGCCGGAAGACATTTAGAGTATTGGTAGAATCCAGGTAGGCCCTAGATATATTCTATGAAATTGAATACGGTTGGGTCTATGGTCTTGGCTTAATGGTTAACGATGGGTTACCGATTATCGCCATACTACCTAGGTATGTCAAGACTCGGTACGTATCCAAGATTATGTGCGGTTAGAGGGTAAGCTAAAAGCGAGAAAGAAAGAAATATTCCAATACGATGAATCCTTTGATATACAAATGGTACGCGGAGAATTAAAGGTCGAGGCTCTCTGCTTATTCACATCATGAACGTTGTCTTGCACAAGGCTGAACTAAAAGGTCGACAGGCACAAACAACGTCAACTAAATAAATGGCCTGTGCAGGATTACAGCCAATGATATGACGAGTTAGACTGGACCTATCCGGTAAGGCGCGGACGTGTCATGCAGGCGTTACGTAGTGAAGCTAAAGTTAGAGATCTCCACCGAACCATACCTGTTTTAGGGAAAGCTGGCTCGGCTGGGAACGACGGAGGCCCCACAGTATCCGTACCCTTGATTTGTGTGGCTGATCAGCCTTGAACTACATAAGGGCCACATTTATCCCTACCTAGCAACCGCAGAGCAACGAGTATCAAACTCTTTGACTTTTGGCATCAGACTCTCCCATCGGTCGCAAAGGGATTAAACCGTGCCCAATGAATCAGATGCCGTCAAATTGTTTGTACTTAGGTCCTTGGGTGCTGTTTCAACACCTACCTAGTGATGAGCCAAGCCAATTCGAATCATAACAGAAAATATGGCACTGTGCATAGCAGCAACCTAGGAATATTGCATGTCGCATCAAAACTACTTTGATCCACCATCCACCCATCCAAACAAAGTGATTGTCCATATCTTCGAGACCCAATAGCAAGAGAACATTCGCATATTCAAGGCTAATATATCAAGTCGTGAATGGGGGCATTGATCAATTAAACCGTAGTAACATAAGTCAAGTCCGGATATGTTCTCTTACTATTTCTCTCAGTAACGGAAAGGGGGGTAAAAGAAGAAGCGGGGGTTTCTCACGACGGCACTGAACTGTCGGTGGGCAGTGGAAGTACCTTAGCTAGTCGGAAGACAATGAAAAGTCTAATAAAACTTGCATACCTGGTGCATACACGTATGTAGGTACCAAGGAAAACGGCATAGCAGTCGGATCTTCAAGGGAATTTTCTTTTTTACTCCTATTTCTCCATAGGAACGACTGGAATGCATAGCCGGAGGTAAAAAAAGAAGGCAACTTACGAGACAATCCCTACATATAGGTAACCGATGATGAAAAGGACAAATGATGGGGACAAGAATTTTTATTTTAGTTTTCGTTTTAGGTTAAAGTTAGACTCATAATACACGCAGCATGGTTGAAATTGAAACCTGAACCTGACTGGTGTTGCGCTGGAATTGGTTTGGTTGGTTAAGCCGAAAAAAGGAGGAGCCTTTTCAAGCCTTGCTCGCCTGACCCTAGCCGTTCTCTTATTGCTGGTTGGGTTGCCCCGTCCGCCCTTTGTCAACGTCCCCCGTCCCCGAACAATCCCAAGGAGATTTTTCCACCTTACCTCATCTCACTCTCCGCCATTTTGCTTCACCGGAACGGACACGGTCGCGCACAACAAATGAATTGCTCACAACCGTAACGCGACTACCTCCAAATCTAATCAAATTTCTATCTCGGAAGGTACGACATGAGGATCTAACGGGTTATAGCTGCGATATAGGGTTATAGGTTATATAAGGTGCTGGGTTTGTTTATTGGAATTGGACAGCGCCATGATATAGGGTAGAATCGTTCCTACTCCGTCCCATTGTCGCATTTTACACAACACAACAGTCACGGCCACGCCGCCTTCCAAACCGGACTGATTGCATACCTTACCTACACTTAATATCCATTATACATAATATAACATAGTGTACGGCGACTTCCTTTTCTATTCCATTGCCGCCGGGACCTGCTTCTTTCAAAAAAACACCTCGCCGGACTAATCCCTAGACCCACAACCTAAACCATGGATATGGATAATTCTTTACTTTCTTCGGCGTCAGACCTTTCTGAACCTCCCTCTTCCGACCCTCCATCTTCGCCGCTATCCATTCTTTCAAGATCGCCAACCATATCACCCAGAACATCCATCTCATTTGGCCCCAATCGCTTACCATCACCACCTTCAACTATCACTTCCTCTGGCAGCGCATCCCCAATGAAGTCCTCCGACCAAGTCTCGGTTGAGAACGAGATTACTGTGAATCCCGATGGCGCGCCTCCGGCCAAGCGACGTCGCGTCGAGCGCAAGCCGCGAACTACCGAGTATCTAAGCTTGAGAGCTGCCTCGGAGCAGAGCGAGAAGGATGAACAGCTTCTCGATCAACTCACCAACGTTCTACGAAAGAAGAAGAAGATTGTAATCATTGCTGGTGCTGGAATCTCGGTTTCTGCTGGAAGTACGTTGTTTTGGGTTTTTATTTTTATTTTCATCCGAGCTTTTCCTAGTTCAGTTTGTGTTCTAACTTGATTATTTTACTAGTCCCCGATTTCCGATCCTCCACTGGTCTATTCGCTACCCTACCCAAGGAACATGGCATCAAGGGCTCGGGAAAGCACCTATTTGACGCGTCCGTCTACAAACACGACTCTACTACGTCGCACTTCCACACAATGGTTCGGGATCTGTCGCATCTTACTAAGACCGCGAAGCCTTCTCCGTTCCACCACTTGATAGCATCATTGGCAAAGGAGGGTCGCTTGTTACGTCTCTACACGCAGAATGTGGACGGTATCGACACGTCTATGCCGCCTCTTGCTACGGCTGTTCCGTTGAATAATAAGGGTCCGTGGCCTAAGACGGTTCAGCTACATGGAGGTCTAGGAAAGATGGTGTGTTCCAAATGTACCGAGATTAGCGACTTCGACGGTTCGTTATTCGAGGGTCCGGAAGCACCTCTCTGCAAGAGCTGCGTTGAGACGGACAATGTGCGCACGTCCCACGCTGGAAAGCGTAGCCATGGCATTGGACGACTACGACCACGTATGGTTCTCTACAACGAGTACAATCCGGATGAGGAATCGATCGCCAATGTTGTTCGAGCCGATATCCGATCTAGACCCGACGCCGTCGTCGTCGTCGGTACCAGCATGAAGATCCCCGGTGTCCGTAATATGGTTAAGGACATGTGTCGGGTGACGCGAGAGCGCAAGGATGGCATCACAGCCTGGATTAACCTAGAGCCCGAGCCTACTGGTCTAGGAGATTGCTGGGATTTGGTTGTCCAGGGCAAATGCGACGACGTGGCTTCGCTTGTCCATCTACCCCACTACGACGAGTCCGTGGAGGAGGCCGTGATGGTCGACGAGAAGAATTACGTTCAGAACATGCTCAAGGCCAAGCTTCAGGTTGAGATTAGGAAGACCACACCCGAAGCCAGCGACTCTGTCAAGACGGAATCACGTGACGCCACACCCACCGAGGCGAAACCGCAGTCTATCGAGAACATTCAGGGCATGCCGACACCTTCTGCTAGTCCCAAGGTGCGAGCTGCCTTGCCTACGATCAAGTCGCAGTCGAAGCAGAGCAAGCTTGCGTTCCCGGCTCCTAAGTCTACCGGTTCAGCAGCGAAGGACACTAAGGGCACCAAGAAGGCACCCCAGCGCAAGCCTAGACAGAGCAAGAAGGCCGAGCCGAAGCCTCCCAAGGCTACGATCAACAATGCTTTTAAGGCGACCAAGGCATCTGCTGCTGCTGTCTCCAAGGTCCCCGCGAAGCGCAACTATGAGCCGGAACCTGAGCCGAAACCTACTATCTTGTCTCCCCGATCCATCATGCGCGAAGACTTCTCTCTACGCCCGCGCGGTAAGACCCCTGCGGCTGGAGCCGGAGCTGGCGCTGGAAAACCCGTCGAGCAGCCGAAGCTCGAGGCCAAACAGGCACCTACAACTCCCGAGCAGAAGGCGGTGCGGCCCTCTCCTCCTGGTACCATCTCGCCCACTTCCAAGCCCCGAGGTTTCGCGTCCTTGATCGATTAGTTGGAACTAAGGACGCCCGACCCTACATAGGCTCGTTCCTCTTTCCGGCTGGCTACGTTTCTCCCACCTTAATTCTACGATCCTGTACATAAAACAACACTGCGCAGCATTCACCAAGAGATACAGTCCAATCTCACCGGGAGAGTTTTCCATTTTCTTTCTAATTCATTCAGCACGGCCGATACCACATGGATTGCTTCTACATTGCATGCGAAAAGGGGGACTCGCGAACGGAAGCTAGAATCGAGGAGGGCAGGAGGGGCATTCTAGCATGGTGGTTCGCGGGCCTGGCCAGAGGCAGGGCAGGGCAGCACAGGGCAGGCAGGGCACGGCAGGCAAAAATTTCGTTTCCTTGCAATTCTCTTCATCGTGTTTTCATCAAATGCATTCGCGCATGGCCACGACGCAGCACACGGGGATGTGCAGGCAGGCATGCGCATAGGCGGGCGTTTTGCATTCCGGTCATGGTCACAAGTCAGTCACGCGCTTCGGTTGCTACAGACACCTGATACCTAGGGACTTCGACAAGGAGGATCGAGTCCGAGGGGGTTTAGTTAGGGAGGGAGGAGAGAGAGAGAGAAAGTGCGCGAGTGAGTCAGTGAATGAGTCAGTGCATTCATGCTAGGCAGCATAGGCAAGGCGTTCTAGATAGACACTGCACAAACAAACGATGAGTTTTATTCTTCCATTCTCCTTCGGCATTGGCCTCGTGAGATCATGATTGAGGTCAAGGTTGCGAAAGGCGAGGTGAGGCAAAGTAAGGCGAGAGCAGAGCAGAGAAGAAGTTTTCTAATATCTTCGTGCCCTGCTGCTTACCTACCTAGGTATATCCCTCACCGAATCGAGTGAGATGAGATAAGGCAGAGGAAAAGACGAAAGGCGAATGTGTTTGCGTTTGCGTTACCTAACTTCAATGCATAAAATTAAACTACCTCCTTGCCTTATCTAATTCAAGATGTGACAGTCTTGCCTTGCGCATAACCAATTTCGCATGAACAACCAACAAACAACAACCAAACGCATCCCTAATACTTAGGTAACAATTTGAAATGTGAATGAGATCGATCGAAATCTTCCGGCGAAAGTGTTCTGCGTGTGTAACAGGAGACTTCGGAATTGGTGGTATGCATCCAAGTGGGTAGTTATTTCTCACGCCACGTGGCGAGGCTCCAATGCCACGTCCCCTTGCGTATTTTGCCTAGATGCCCGAGGTTACCTCGCTCCCTAGATACCTAGGTACCTACGCCGAGGCAGTCACCTGTCGGTGAGCAGATCAGACCCGTGAGAGATCAAACGTAATACCCAGTCTTCACGTCACGTGTTCACAAGCAAAGGTGTAAAGCAGCACGCACATATTAGTTTTAATGATTTGCCATTGACGTACCATTGCTGTCTACGGATGCATGTAAGAGCTAGTTCGCTACGTAGCAGCAGGTAGCTACAAACAGTCGTCTAGCATTCGCCCCCTTTTTTCCCCGTCTTCCCCAATGAGCAATGCCAAATCCACCAGCCGATAGCAGAAACAATGCAATGCGGTGTTGCTATAAAGGCTCTGGGTCTTTGTCGTGTTCCACACCCGTCCGTCGCTGCATATCCCGTAACGTAGCTCGCACGCCAAGACCCCAAGACCGACGAGTCGACGAGTCGACGAACTCGGCAGCAAGCCTCGGCACAGCCTGTAGGATATAATGCAAAGCCGCACTAGAATTTATAAACTCGGCGCCTCCCGCTACTCCATCTTCACTCCCCTTCTAATACGCCCCTGATCGCAGTCGACGAGATCAGAGGGTCTGTGAATATAGACAAGACGGAGATGATTTAGCCGTGCCCGACCATAGAACGAACTCCAGGTGTCCTGTAATGTTGATGCTTTTGTTGGGTATGATTTCGTCGAACTCCCGAACTCGCCTATCTAGAATACCGATCCTTAACGCCGATATAATGCAATATAGTGAATTAGTTCAATGGCGGCAGAATCTACAATGATGCCATTACTAGCTGGCCGCTTTAGAAGAATCGCCACGGGAGGAACCCCCATTGGAGATGGCCGTGCCAGAACCCTTGGATTTCGGGGCATCGCCATTCTTCTCCGCTTCCTTGAGCTGCTGATACAAAGCTGCCAATCGCGGACCAGTCATGCCGGGCTTGTCCTTTTCCTTCTCCTTCTCTGGCTTACCAGATGATGTCTTCTCCGAGGCAGGAACTCTCTTGGAAATAAATCGCCTGTGAAATAATTAGCCTTCGTCAGTTGGGGTGCGCATGATAAGTGATAACCATACCATAATTTCGGTTTGAGCCCCTCAAGCTCGTCAAGCTGTAGACCAGAAGTCTTATGAAGACCCTCGATGAAATCGCCAATAGCGGTTATCTCAGACTTCAGGACCTTAGCTCGAGCCTTAGCAACAGGTATATTTGTCTTGGTACAAGCTTCGACCTTCTCAACATGTGTCCAGATAGGCTGCATGAGTGCTTGGATAACGGGCGCATTTCGCTCGTCATCTTCGTCCTCTGCCTGGCGCTGGTTGACGTCGGAACGGCGGAGTTCTTCCACTCGGCGATGCTTGTGCCGACGGTCGTCTACTTCTCCGCTGTGCTTTCGTTTCGCGTCTGGTCTTGGTGTACCACTGTCGCCAATGCTGCTTCGGGACCGGTGATGATCTCCACGGGAATGGGAGCGATCGTGATCTCGATCCCGGTGTGAAGACTTCTTAGAGCTTTGTGGAGCGGGAGAAGCAGAGACGGATCCTCCTTTCTCTGGGCGACGATGTCCATTAGGAGTTGATGATTGACCTGCCTTTTTATTGTTGCGATGATGATTCTCGACAACCTTCTGGGCGTTCACGTCGTCTGAATGAATCGATACGAGCACAGATAACAGATACTCGGCGCGGCGAACCAGATGGACAGCGCCAGGTGCTTTGGCGCCCTTGTTTTCGCCACCTTCTCGCTCCTGCTTCTTTTCGATGCGATGTTCTTCTAGGAAGAACTTATCTTGCATCCCGAGCTCTCTGTCATCGCGTATCTGAGTCCAAGCGCCAAACCCATATCGATCAATGCCGACAAGAAGCATACCATCTTCTCTAGCACCCCATTCGCAGCTGTAATGAGCTGCTTTGGTGGCATCTGGAAGTTGGAATGTGCGGAAGTCGGGTAGGTCGTTGAGAACACGTCGTAAGAGTCGCATTTGCGGTGGGCGATCCAGGATAGTTTCCGCGTTGATCTTTTTGACCTCGCCAAAGTCGAACATAACGGCCTTGATGTCTTTCTTGGTCAGCTTTTTCTTGGTCTGCTGTTCTTGAGCTCGGATTTCATCGTTATTTTTCTCCACAGCCTCGCGAGACATGTCGACTAGACCCTGCAACAAACTACCTATGAAGTTGCGGTCTCGATCGCTCAAGCGAGCATCACGCAGCAATTCATCTGGGCGGTCTTCGATAAAGCCGTATCGCATAAACGCGCGGATGAGGTTGCGTGTCTCTTTCTCGTTAAGAGGCCGTCGGGGATCCGACAACATGGCCCGTTGTTCCTCAAGGCGTTCTTGCTTAAGCTGCTCTCGCTCTCGTTTTTTAGCAATACGTTCGGCTCGCTCAGAGTCACCATTAGTCCTAGAGCTCTTCAGCGCGGCTCGTCGCGGGGCACTGGCCTCCAGTTCTTTAGCCAGATATTCATCTTCTTTCTTTTTATCCTCGTCGGCTTTGATTGCTGCTAGTTCATCCGCTGGAATAATCTGATCCCAATCAAGGGCAAGATCATCGACCTTGACATCAGTGTACTGCATGAAATTGTCCCAATCGATACCGCCGGTGCTAAGATTCATCTTGTCGTCTACCTTAGTCTTGGTGACTTCGGCGTTCTCCAAGATGGAGTCAATATCGAGCTGTTCCAGTCTCTGCTGGTTGCCAGATTGCTCGAACATCTTCTGAGATCGCATTTTCAGGACCCATTGGATATCATCTGCGGACTTGGCTTCGTCGATCCTGACACCCTTCTGTCTGAATTCTTCTCTGAATGCCTTTCCATCGTCTGTGACACCGGCTTGGATGGCAAGATATTCTAGTAGCAGCTTGTTTCGGGCTCGCTCCAGAACTTCTTCTTCGATGGTCTCCTTAGAGACAAGACGGTAGACGGTAACAGGCTTCCTCTGTCCGATACGGTGAGCTCGCGCCATAGCTTGCAGATCTGCCTGAGGGTTCCAGTCCGAGTCAAAGATGATGACAGTATCTGCAGTCATAAGATTGATGCCCAGACCACCAGCTCTGGTTGAAAGTAAGAAGCAGAAATCAGAGCTCTCTTCCGCATTGAAATGGTTGATCGCCAAACGTCGCGGGCCGGCGCCGATAGTGCCGTCAAGCCGCTGAAATTGGTAGCCACGCAGTCGAAGATAATCGCCTAGGATGTCAAGCACTTTGACCATCTGACTGAAGATCAAGACACGGTGGTTGTCTTTCTTCAGCTTAGCAAGTAACTGATCCAGAAGCATCATCTTTCCACTGCTGGCAATGAGACCCTTGATCTGGTCCTCTCGACGTTCGCTGCCGTTGAGGACTTTCTCCTCGGCGCCAGGAAACATGTACGGATGGTTGCTGACCTTTTTCAGCTCCATGACAATATTCAACAGAGATGACTTCTGGCCGTTGTTTCCTTCGTTGAGAGCTGCGTAGTTTCTTGTGAGGATGTTTTTATAGTACTCGAGTTGAACATCCGAAAGTTCTACACGAATGATCTTCTCGGTCTTAGGGGGAAGGTCTGACTCTACCGTCTCCTTGGTTCTCCTCAGGATATAGGGTGCGATCGCAGCGTGCAAGTCTGAAAGTTTCGCTTGCGCGTCTGCAGCAGCCAACGTGTCTAAATCTTCGTCTATGCGAACCTTGCCAGGATTCAAGAAGTCAAGAAGCGCCGACAGCTCAGCTAGGTTGTTCTGAATAGGGGTACCAGTGATAAGGATCTTGGCCGGAGCACCAAAGCTCGCTAGTTCCGAGTATAACTTAGACTCCTTGTTCTTTAGACGGTGAGCCTCGTCAACGGCTAGTGCCTGCCACTTGATAGACCTCAAGAAGTCCGAATCCATCAAGATGTATTCGTAAGAAGTGACGAGCACGTTGAATTTGGTTTTCTTCGGGTTGCCGTTAAACATCAGCTCGTGTTCTCGGATCGTACTTCGCGCTTCGGAATTGCCGAGATAAACGACGTAGTTTAGATCCGGACACCAGAGATTGAAGGTATCACACCAAGCGGGAATGACACTTAGGGGTGCAACGACTAAGAAAGGGCCCTCCTGTTTGCGCTCGTTGCGCAACCAGCTTAGGAACGCGACGGTTTGCACAGTCTTTCCAAGACCCATTTCGTCGGCAAGAATGACATTATTTGCTCGACACCAATTGAGACACAAGAAGTTTAGACCGGTAAGCTGGAAGCCTCTCAGCTCGCCGTTCTTGATATAGTTAGGTTGCTTCTCCAGCTTCAAGAATTTGGTTCGCGTCGTAGGATTGGACTCGTATCGGTCCGAGGTCCACGATCTTGATTGTCGGTCCAGGAATTGGTCGATCTTATCCTCGGCTATGTCATTGATAGTGTCTTCTTGCTCCCATGTGCAATGCTCGTACGTCAATCCTTTCCACTTGACGAAATACTCGCGTCCTATGTCGCCATTACGCTGAGTGACAACTCGCTCTACCTTGGTATAATCTTCCAATGCGTCTTGCTCACGTTCTTTATCGAGCAGGTATTGCTCTCGAGTCTCGGGTGGGATATCGTCACCAGCAAACTTTAGGTCCATTTCGTACTCTATGGTTCGTCTGTAGTAGTTCTCAAGCTTGCGGAATCCACGGTAACCGCGAAGAATTTCCAAAGTATCCCACGTATTGTGGAGGTAGGATTTACCCTGCCATTTAATGTTGTACTCGAAGTCGTCTCTGGTAGCGTCGTGAGCCAACTCACCACCGCCTATGATACGATGGCCAACGACTTTCTCGATGTATAGAGAGTCTTCGGCAAGATCTTCGCCCCCCCAGTAATTGGGTGTAAGCTCCGACTCGTCTTCATCGTCAATGTCGCTTTCTTGGTACGTTTGCACTGTTTGGGCGGCTCGTCGATTGGACCATCGCTTCTCGGCATACAACAGTGCTTGTGGTTGGTTTTGGTTCCGGCGAGCCTTCTTGATGAACGTCCGAGCACGAGCTCCCCCGTAGGTGTCCGAGTCGGAGTCATCGGCAGTAGTTTGTCTTGCGGGCGTACCACGTTTGGAAGCTATATGATACAATTAATAAGTCTAAGAACGATGAGGTTGACTTATAAGGAATCAGAGGACTGCTTACATTGTTGTGAAATCTGCTGCTCTACCACGCGGATTTTCTTGGTTCGACGATTGGTAGGAAGTACATCACTATCGGATTCATCTTCCTCGTCGGACTCAACCTATGGGTAATATACTATTAGCATTGCCACGAATACGAGCCGGTAGCAGTAATGAGTGTGTGGACTCACGAGTTTCGCCTGTTTCGTAGGACGAGACTAATTGAAGCGGTCAGTAATAGTCTACAGGTATGATTGATTACGCGTACACTTCTTCTCAACCCGTAGAGCTCTGGGTTCTCTCGTATGAAGTCCTCTTCCTCAACGCCAGCTTTTCTCTTAGGGGCACGACGGGAACTGTTGGAAGTTGATCTCTCATCCTGAGGCGCGTCACTTTGCGAAGGAGCAACACTATCCTCCATATCAAAGTCGGCATCGTCTGAGGCATTATTGTCCTCGTCATTATCGCTTGCCTCGACAGCACCTTCGGACTCGGGTTCAGGTTCGGGATCGGGGGATGCTTGGTTTCGGACGGGAGAGGAGGGTGATGATTCTGAATTGGCGGCATTCTCGTTCACGTCGGATAGGTCGCTCTCGCTGACACGATCGTTCAGTACTATTCTCGTACCCGCCCCCGTCTCCGGCGATATATGGCCGTTGACAGAGCTGGGCTCGGGCGAGCTCGACATGTTCGTAATGGACACGCCTGTCCGCTATGTGACAGCAAGGTTAGCAAAGATTTACTATTCGAGAGGCTACATATATGGGGTCGATAGACAGCGCTGGAAACGGCGATCAATACAACTCAATAAAAAGCTATCAATCATAGGAAACAAGTCTGACAATGGATCTGGCGCATATCAAGTGATGGTTTGATGAAGGCAAGGCTGATAAGTGATGGAAAAGGAATTGCGGCCGGGTCGGTGTTGACACGAGGTCTGAGCAAGTCTCAGCGCGTCCATCAAACCGAGAACGACCGAATCCATCGAAATATTAGCGTCCGAGAAGCTCAGATGCAACGAAAAGCGCGATAGCAAGGTCGCGTGTGCATGTCTTCGGGGATGGATTCGATGTCAAGTACGCGGCCGAGTGACAGACTCCAGCCTTGTCCAGCAGCAACAGCTGTGCCGGAATAGAAAAGAAAGACTTACGGATCATCAACTTGAGTACTTCCAGATGGTAAATGAAATAGTATTATACGGGACTACGGGGTTGATGATGTACGGGTGCGGCCCCGTATGGTGCGTGTTGTGGGCAATTAGTTGTGAGAAACTGGCGGAAAATCGACCTGGAAAGAATTGGTGCAATGGTGGTCGGGGGACATTAGAAAGTGGACGCGGAGGGTGGGAGGTACCTACCTTGCCAGCTTTCCACGCTAACCGTTTTTCGTACTAGCGGTCTTCGCACCAGCCACGCGCCACACCATAAACAGCCAGTCACCAGCTGCCAGGCCATGTCAAGCTCATTGATATTTCCATGGTCAAGTGCGCGTTTGTATTTTGTATGCAGTCAAACTTACGATCTATTTTTTATTTTTTTTGCAGAGACCACAACGTAACGACGTAAGAGTTGATGCTATATACAACCGAGACTCCAAACCATATTCGCACGAGCCTCTACTCTTTCCATCTCTCCAGCCAAATTGAGTCAAACATGCCATTGGTCACGTAAACCGAACAGACATTCATCCACTATAAGAGTTATACTACTCTCTACTACACTTCCATCGTTTCAAAGTCATAACTCATATGTGCAATGGTGGCTTGACGTGTTTGCTACTAGGTATAGGTTAAAGTCGGGTGACTAATTCTTCCACTGTAGCTCGCTCACTGTAGAACGTGACAAGCAAATTGTGGCTGAATAAAATGACAGGGATCACCTTAGGTAGTAGGTAGGAAAGTGGGGAACCCCAAGGTAGATGATCTCCAACTCCGGAGAGCGGCTCGGCGGGAAGCAATTCCTACATGTAGTGACTTCAAGAACCACCGTTACTTCTTATTCTCTTCTCATATCCACACTATGTCCATCTTTGAACGAGACCAATGGGCAGGCGGGGGACACGACGAAGACCCTAAGCTTTTATGGCAGTACAGCATCACATCATTCAGGATGGGCACGCGGATGTGGCATATCACATTGAGGAGACAGGAAACGGGAGCAACAAGGCATTGTAGCTAACTCTAGATGGGTACATAGACCCCGATGGTGCGTCAATAGCAAATCCTAATAACAACATGTCTGAATTTAACCTCTGCTCGTAGACACGTGATGTCAATGAATGAGTGGTGCCAATTTATTTTCTAAAAATAGTCGCTAACTGCCATGACGCGAAAAATGAAAGTAAGGGATGACAAAAAATATTGATATAAGAATGAACCACCTCGTAGCGAGTTCATTATATAATAATACTGCTCGGTACTGGTCCTCAGCTTCTCCTCCCCCATGCCGCCCACGGGACCCCAAAACTCCAGCCCCTTGATCGTGACCCCCCCTCTGCAGCCCGCCGGCCGCCAATACCTCCGCCCCTTGGCACTTATCGACCCAGCCCACGAGAATGCCACCGATGTGTTCTGGTCGTCTATAATACCAAACCCTGTTAGCACCGAACAAGCATGCTTCGATGAGGATATATCATAGATTACTGACGGGTGTGTTTTTGCCGGGGTGGTGGGGGCGCTCGGGGCAGAGGCAGAGGTGCCAGCAGGTTCTTGGCTAGGCGCAGAGGGGGTTGGACTCGGGGCTGGAGTCGGGGTATCCTCGTGGGAGTGGCTGGGCGGAGGTGGAAGCCGGGCGAGATCCCGAATGCTATATACGCAGTTTAGTTAGTATACCAAGTCAAGATTGGAGGAGGCAAAAATCTCTAGCTCATCCACAGGGTTATGAGGCACAATATCCCCATTCCGAGTCTTAAAAGCTAGTAATAGAAAATAGCTCGATATAACTTACTCGTTAAGATATTTTAAATAGTTAATAGTGGCGGATAACAATTTGGTAGCCATTATTAATAACATCTTAAAATAAGCGAACGTTGCTGATAGATAAAAGATTGTTGTCTAGTAGATTTTTAATGATTGTTGATAATAATAGGTCAACGATCGTGTGTATAAGCGAATGTTGAAGAGTGGAAGAAGAGAAGAAGAATCAGAATCAAAATTAAACCAGGAAAAGCTCATCAGTACTCTAGGGACTACGGCATCGTAGTTATCATTTTTATCGAAAATTTATTAAGAGAAACTACTACAGACTCCGTTTGACTTGCATCACTACATCGCAATGTCTAAGCCTGCCCTGTCGATCTGACATCTGCCTTGCTATATGAATTACAAACCCAAGCCTACCCGGTAGAGATATGGACATTGCAAGTCCGATACGTTAATCAATAAGAGTCCGTAAAGGAGCTACCTTCACCCCGTCTGCTCACTGCTCAGCATCCAACTAGGCTTTGAGTCCTCGTCATTCAATCGTCTTTAAGAGAAGTCGTACCTGAACAAACGTGAGTTCCGCTAGTAGCTTCCTTGGTATCCTAGACTCTTTGAGAGGTAGCTAGTTAGCCTTTTTTTGGCCAGGGCCACCATCCCTCTAACGGCGTATCGTCGTAAATGGCGTTGTAAGCATCTTGTGGCCTCGCGAGATGGAACTGGTAGATGCACTTGCTCGAAAGGCTAAAAGCATAAGCGGCATGAACCATGTCTGTGGTCCAGTTATCAAGTCGAATTCCAGATGCTACTTCTGCATTTGGGCTGTGGACCTTTATGCAGGCTATCCAATGCGGTGGCTGTTGCAAATCTCGCAGGAACCAATTCCTCGTGATAGTACAACTATCTGGCAAATTTAGTTTCGGGTCAATACCCTCGAGAAAGCCCTCTTCTCTTATTACGTTTGCTGTTGTCCAGTGAAACCCCTTGCGCATCAGACGGGGCACGTCGTTGCATTTGACATGTATCTCTCCATACCACGGCTGGCTATAGTCGTCCTTGCCAGGCTCGGACTGGAGCCAGAATTTGACCGAAGGGTGATTCTCTGCCCCCAGCCCTGGCTCGTCATGATAAAACTTCCCATTTCTAGCAGGGCCAGGCGTAGATTGGATTTGGATAGCAGGGGTGATCTGGTTATTTGTGTTGTCATCCAATTCGACATAGGGAGGGGGTGGGCATTGGGAGCTATTACTCTCAATTTGAATTTCTGACGTCGCTGCCATTTTTATGCAGTCGCAGAGATAGACAAAAGAAACAGGGGGTAAATTACTCAGGAGAGGACGAACCCTTTTTTCTTGAGAACGCGGCAGGCCAGCCCATTATATAGATTTCAACTACCTTCGGATTCAGAAATAGCTGTGGCGTAGGTTATTCCCGCACCCCGTGGTAGCTTCTACGTTTGCGAATCGAATGGGTGTTCTCAGATAGCCTCTCTAATCCTCCCTCCTGAGTCTGATCGTTCGAAATGTAACTTTAAAAATAGGTTATAGTCCGTGGTCATGACTCCACAAGAGAAAAGCACAAAAATCACCCTACAGGCATATTTCTAATGTATTACAGGGTTTATTAATAAATAATTATTTCTTTGTTAGATGTTCGGACGGCAGACGAGGTCGCTTAATGTGCCAAAGCGCTGGTTAGGATACAGGGTATATTGAGCAGTAATTCGTACTTGGTGTGGTTCATATGATTCACAATGGGTCGGTGCGATCAATTAGTAAAACACTAAATCTGAACTGACGGGGACGGCGGACCAAGTCACGGGCTAATGCTGGCATCTATTCTTTACCTACATGTAGGTTAGGTACTTTGTTTATAGCGGTCTTGAGGTATGTAGACACAAACGAACCATAGTGGTAGGTACCTAACTATGTAGTAGACTTTCCAGTCAAGCTCATTTGACTCACCAATTCTCTAGCGACCAAGATAGAAAGGAACTTTGACGCGTAGTACCTTTTAAGCATGAGCCATCTCTAAAAGCTTCAAAATCGGCTAGAAATGACCACTAGAGTTCGGACTGACGGGATGGGGAACATCAAGAATTTATTTCCCCGTAACTGTACTAGGTAGGTATAGTCCTTAATATTGCTGGTAGAGGTAGCATGGCCATCAGGTAGGTAGGTAGGTTAATATAACGTGAACTATACATATACCTATCTAGCGTTCGTAAGCCTTCGAAAATTCCATGTTTAATTGCTTGTATGCCTGCATCCTCGACGGAAATAACGAGGCGATTTAGCTTATTGGCTCTGTGGAAGGGGTTTTTTACACTTTCAAATGAGGCGAGGCTAACATTGTCACGATGCAGACCTTGGAACCATGAGAAGGAACTCTGTTGCGGCGCGAAGGACCCTGTCTACGAGCTAGCGGCTACGGGTAGGTCCCGGATCTATATACAAAAGTCCCGGCAGTGAAGCTCCTGATGGCTTGAGCCACTAGACTCCTAACAGAATGATTGATGTTAAACTATTGCCTGAAAATAGACGCCAATTCCCTGCAGGCTAGAAATGAAAGTAAGGGAATAATAAAAAATATAGAGATAAGGATGAGCCATCTCATGGCCAGCTCATGATTTAATAATTTTAACAATGTTTCTCGGCGTTTGTCCTCGGCTTTCTAACGCCTGCTCAACACCCAAAATCCTACCCCTTGGTCTTGCCCCGCCCCCCTTTGCGGCACGACGGCCGCCTCCGTCCCTTGGCCGTAATCTCCCAGCAGGGTGCTGCTACCAGCGCTTGGTGGCCGTTATACCAAACTCTGTTAGCAACGAAGAAGCATACTTATATGAGAATATATTATAAAATACTAACTGATGCACGATTAGCAGGCAGGAAACCTCGCTCGGGGCGGAATCGAAGTGGCCGTTGTGCTCTTGGCTACTCGCAAAGGGGGGCCGACTCGGGGTGACAGTCCGAGTGTCTTCTTGGGAGTTTCTAGGCATATGGGGAAGCCGGGCGAGATCCCGGATGCTATATACGCAGTTTAGTTAGTATACCGTGTTAAAATAGGGGGAGGCACAATATCCTCATTCTAACTCTTGAAAGCAAGTGATAAAAAATAGCTCCATAAAGCTTACACGGTAAGATTTTTTAAAAAATTAAGAATGGCGGATATAAAATTGGTGGCCATTATTAATAATATCTTAAGTGAGTGTGATAATAGATAGAAACGATCGTTGTTAGTAGATTTGTAACGATTGTTGTTAACAATAGGTCAACGATCGTGTATAAGTGAATCCTTGCCGTGCTAGGGATAGCGCTCGCGGCAGAGGCAGAGGTGCCATATCTCGCTCGACAGAATCATCACCTGAGACTGGTGGTACTTGTCAAGAATCTCTTGGTATCATCCGTAGACCGGCAAGTGGCGACGACCTTGAAGAATGTTGTCGTGACCGTGGGGACATACATTTCCGTTGTACAACAGCCGTCATAATCGAGTGTAGAGAAATCCCAGGGACAAATGTGCCCCATGTTGTCTCTTCTGGCGTCTGGTCTCATTGCCCAGAACATATACGTGAATGCAGCTTCGAGTGCCAAGATTAGCAGGCGCCGGATGGGAACGAATGAATATCGTAGTCTCGTTCGTATCAAACGAGTAGAATGGGAAGAGATGTTAGATTGATGTGAAGCAAGATATGAAGAAGATGGGAGAGAGAGGAGAATAAATAGGAATTGGAAAAGCAAGCTTGATCGTCTGAGCAAGCTAACAGTCCTAGGAAAGAGGTCCCTTTTTAGGTTGGGTTTTAGGTTGAGTTTCACCTAATGCTTACCTGTAGATGCGAAGGCACAACCTCAAGGAAACAGGTGCTTTATAAGGAGAGTGGAGCTTATGATTAGGTACCTAAGGTAGATAGGTAGGCAGTAGAAAGGTATCGTAGATGCCAACTACATGTAGGTACCAGTTAGGATCATAGAGTGCCCGAGGTAATGGCGAGCAGTAACAGTTCCTTAATTCTACAATATAGCTGAATATAATCAACTGTGCAGACTTCCACGTAAGCTACCTACGTTACCTTCCAGTCAGTTTGGCTCAAAGGTAGGTACCTTGTGTTTGTTTACAGAGTCCTTAGAATAGACGGTGCTCCTTGTTGAATAATCAGGCGCAAAGTCAAATCGCGAAATTGCGTGTATAAATTAAGAATCTAGTGGAACTCTACATACATGTAGGTACATACCTCCTAAAATTGACGAAAAAGGTTTCGAGTTATTAGTGAAGGAACGGCGCCACACTGTAGTCTAGGTAGCTTAATATAACCGGCGTTGACTTACCAGGCTTACAGTGACCCTTGGTGAAGGCAATTTGATGTACCTAGAGTATTTCTTGCTCTGTCTTGTTAAAATAGGTAGGTGGTTACTGATAAGCTCTCCAAGTGAATAGGCCCACGTTTGCGTTAAGCCCACGATGCATGGGACATCCTCGAGTTATCTAAGTCCTATAATTAATACTCTCCGAGGGTTCGTAATTTTGATGTGTTAAATGCGATGGCCCATAATACAAGAGAATATGTCCAATGTAGTCTCCGTAGCAATTGCCATGAATGCCGCAAAACTTCGGTATCGGGCAATAAAGATACGTGATCTTTGCTGTCACATAGCAGCAAACACTGGCTGGCGATAATTGTTAACCTAGCCGTTAGTGAAACTCATCAATATCAGGCCTCAATACTTATATCTTAGGTACTTGGTAGTCTACCTTATCATACCTATGTTCGAATATCAACCAAATTATTGAGCTTAAGGGAAGTCGATGGACCGGGGGTGTTGTAAAACACACCGCACTAACCCCCTTTTGAACACAGAAACACAGAAAGAGGCAACTAATATCAGGTTGGCCTCTAAGAAAAATTTTCCTTGTAGTAAATGGTTCCAACATCGACTTCTCTATTAATCATTGATAGAAATTGGGTCTTATCAAGGTCCCCAGAACCCAATCTATGTCTCTCCCGCTTCCCATTTCTAATCTCGCTAGCAAGATCATAGTTACTGGTGTCGATGTTGGTTTTAGTCTTAAAGCGGCTCCTTATTTTGTACGTCTGAATGCGCATTTTGGTGTGTCGAGACGTGAGAAAGGGATTAAGGCTAGAAATTATATCGAATAAACTGAAGGCAAACCTAGCGTAATCGAAGTATAGAGTTTAGGCGTTGCCTTGTTTGACAATGCGAAAGAATTCTGTCGCAGAGCCAACAAGTTAACTTGATATTGGCGTCGAGAAGACAGGCATGCAGACATTTAGGCATGGGGGTTACCGTCTACAGTGTCCGAGAAAGACGAGCTGTGGAATATATGGTTTTGGGTCTTGTTAAAGTTGATGAACAGATCAAGATCTCATTGTATGTAAATATTACTTTATACTCCTAGAAGGATTATTGATATGTCATAATCTCCCCATTTTTGAGATAGTTGGGCTGACTATGGGGTTATGAATGAAGACGACAATCGAAGGTACAGAAAGTGACGGGAAAAAGAACATATAGGAGGAAGAAGGCCTCATACTTTCTCGGCTGATTTCTGTCAATTTGGATACTAAAAGCAGCACTCAATAAATTGGTGTAGAGGATAAGTTTCGCACTACGTATTTGCTCCCTCGAGGTTTGTATCTTGTTTATGGCGAGATAGAGGGAAACAAGAGGTAGTAATAGGCTTCAGCTGATAGGGCGTGAAGTGTGTCTCGATAGTAGCATACCCAGGTACCTATGTATCTATCGGAACCGTCCAATCAGAGAATTCCAGTTCATAATATTCGTGGCTGACCTCGGGCTAAGCCACGAATCACCCCTCATTGTCGCCTACTTTTTCGCTCTACCCTAAATTTTGGTACCCCACCAACTTCTGACCACGGCGCATTTCGTCGCAGGATCTTATTCATTCCACTCGCAACCCAATCTTTGTTTCCTGCGTCGCTGTTCTTACTTTTTCTCTCTCTCGTGCTGGTCTTTGACTTGGCTGCCTGTTTTCTACACCACTGAGAAGGAACTGACCGTCAAATTGTCCAGCGCTATGGCGTCCAAACTCACTCGGTATGTCATCATAGGTCTCGATGCGGATCTGTCCATTATTGTGCCGTATGTTAACCATTTTTAGTATCGCCATCGTGAACGATGACAAGGTTCGTTTTGATACTACTTGTGGTCTAGCTTCTTAAACTGACATATGGTGTCTCATAGTGCAAGCCGAAGGTAAATTAACGAGGAATTCACTTAGGGGTGTCGCAACAACGCTCACCATTTATAGAAATGTCGGCAGGAGTGCAAGAGATCGTGCCCGGTATGAATATCCTCTCCCCTCCTTTCGTTACCTTAAAAACACGTATCTTCTATAAAACCATACCATGAGATTTGGGAATACCAGAAACTAGTAGCTTATCCTAAAATCCCTAGGTCGTTCGCAGTGGAAAACTCTGCATTGAAGTCAGCCCAAACTCGAAAATAGCCTTCATTTCGGAGAGCCTCTGCATCGGTTGTGGTATCTGTCCCAAGAAGTGCCCCTTCGATGCCATTACCATCATCAACCTGCCCACCAACCTCGAGACCCAGGTTACCCACCGATACTCGGCCAATAGCTTCAAGCTCCACCGATTGCCCACGCCAAGACCCGGTCAAGTGCTAGGTCTCGTAGGAACAAACGGTATCGGCAAGAGTACGGCCTTGAAGATTCTCAGCGGCAAGCTGAAGCCCAACCTGGGCAGATACGAAAACCCGCCGGACTGGGAAGATGTCATCAAATACTTTAGGGGTTCCGAGCTGCAGAGTGAGTTGTTATACTTCCTTTTCCCTAGTAAAAACGCATGGCCGGACTTGAACTGATACACAATATAGACTACTTCACCAAGATCCTCGAAGATGATTTGAAGGCTGTTGTCAAGCCTCAATATGTCGACCAGCTTCCTCGCGCTGTCAAAACGCCCAACAAGAGCGTCAAGTTCCTGCTCGAGCACCGGTCTGCGATCGGCAACATGGACGAGGTGCTCGACGTCCTGGAACTCCGTCACATCCTAGACCGTGATGTCAACCATCTGTCTGGTGGAGAGTTGCAAAGATTTGCCATTGGAACTGTCTGTGTCCAAAAGGCAGATGTCTACATGTTTGACGAGCCGTCTTCGTACCTAGATGTGAAGCAGCGTCTGGCTGCTGCCCGGATGATCCGTTCTCTCCTAGGACCAGACAACTATGTTATTGTCGTCGAGCACGACTTGTCAGTCCTCGATTACCTCTCCGACTACATCTGCGTCCTCTACGGAAAACCCGCTGTTTACGGTGTTGTCACTCTTCCCCACTCGGTCCGTGAAGGTATCAATATTTTCCTGGATGGCCACATTCCCACCGAGAACTTGCGATTCCGAGAGGAGTCCTTGACTTTCCGTATCTCGGAGGGCACCGACGACTTCCAGGCCGACAAAGCCCGAGCCTTCACCTACCCTCCGATGGAGAAGACGCTTGGAAATTTCAAGCTTCGAATTGAGACGGGAGATTTCACCGATTCCGAGATCATCGTCATGATGGGCGAGAACGGTACAGGAAAGACGACTTTCTGTAGACTTCTGGCTGGTGCGCTCAAGCCCGATAGCAACGAGAAGGTCCCTGATATGAGAATCAGCATGAAGCCCCAGACCATCACTCCCAAGTTCGAGGGTACTGTCCGCCAGCTATTCTTCAAGCGAATCAAGCAAGCCTTCCTTTCTCCCCAGTTCCAGACTGATGTTGTCAAGCCTCTCAAGCTTGAGGACTTCATCGACCAGGAAGTCAAGAACCTGTCAGGTGGTGAATTGCAGCGTGTGGCTATCGTCATGGCCCTCGGCCTCCCCGCCGATATCTACCTGATTGACGAGCCGTCTGCCTACCTGGATTCCGAACAACGTATCATTGCGGCACGTGTCATCAAGCGTTTCATCATGCACGCCAAGAAGACGGCTTTCATCGTCGAGCACGATTTCATCATGGCCACGTACCTGGCGGACCGCGTCATCGTCTTCGACGGCAAGCCGGGTCTCGACGCCCACGCCAACACGCCCGAGTCCCTCCTCACCGGCTGCAACGCCTTCCTGAAGAACCTGGACGTTACCTTCCGACGCGACCCCACCAACTACCGACCCCGTATCAACAAGCTCAACAGTCAGCTGGACCAAGAACAGAAGTTGGCCGGAAACTACGTAAGTGGAACCATACCTCTCACCTATATACAAACATGTTACTAACATGGATCTATAGTTCTTCCTAGAGGAGGACAGCTCTTGAAACGGGCGTCCTACGTGACAACAGCCTCAATGGCAACGATTATCAGAATAATACCCCACCAGCATCGTCTTCTTTATCATCATCGGGCACCGGCGTTCTAGGCGTACAAAAGCGACACACCACGCGCCGAGGCGGCGGCGATGGCGCGGATGCAGGGAGTGGTGGGGAGGACGGAGATGATCCGGATGGCTAACACCGGCGACGGCAGTCTATCCCCTGTTCGCCTGGTCCTGCAGTAAGGCAAGTGCTGTTGCTGTTACACGTGACAGCTACGAAAGAGTCTCTTGCTGCAGATCGAGGGGCGCGCGGGCCAAGCGGGTGACTGCCGTCCATGCCGTTCGTGGCAGAACGGCGTATTCTTGGTGGTAGAGGGGTGCGATGTTCTACATACATGTAGTAGATGGAGTTGACGCAACTGTAGCCTATCAGATAGGGACTACACGAGGACAGAATACAATGCGCGTGTTAGCCAAACTTTACCTTCCTTTTACCCTTGGTAATATCGTGATATGAATCAAGTTATACGTAGACATAATGGCTCTTTGGTAGACGATGGGGTGATCCGTAGTTCTGTAGCCACCCACCCGTCCAACGCTAATATTCATCTACGCAATGGTATTAAGACTTAGTTTCGAAAGTGGTAGTACTGCTCCGCTCCTGGTGGGTGTATCAGGATGTCATGCCCCATCTTTTATCGTAGGTTCCGTGAGCAGGTACGACCAAGTGATGAAGGCCAGGAGGAAGAAACGAATGAATACCGTAAGTACCTATCCATAGCAACCAGGAATGAGTATATAAAAGCTAGTCGGTCGCGAGTAGTTTTACGAATGAAACAACCTTCCTTCCATGCTGAACCTGAGTTCCTTCAGTTCACTGAATTTTACCGAGGTAGATATTATCGAGGTCACAGACACTGCTTCAACGTACTCATTCACTCTATTCATGACCAGCACGCAAAAAGCAAGACTTGTATTTATTATATCTACCAACCGAAAACCACACTTTTTGTATTAGGATAGAGGAAGTGGACAATACACACCGGGATCATGTTTTGAAAGAACTCCTCCTTTCCATTTCCTGCCCAGTCCAGTCCAGAGCTAGACTGGGCCAGATCTGACCTAACCTCCTTTTGCGAATCCTATGTGTACTGTGAGAAAAAACCTCTGCTGGTATGAAATATGGATGGTGTATGAGGTCGACAACTATTAATGAACGTACTGGGGAATAAAAACGAGGGCGGTTTCTTATTGTCGTTGATGGCGAATCTTATGGTGAAAAGGGGGCGAAGTTGTGTATTGATGTATCGAGAATCCGAATCGGAACTGTACCCGGGTGTGCCAAAAGTCATCTAATCCCCAAGAACGCTGTCGGAAGTTGACGCACGTACTTTTCATTATTGCTCAATGTCCATCCATTGGCATGGGCTAAAGCCATTGCAGGAGCTTTGAGTTCAAGTCCCTTGAAAAGAAACTGCCACGGACTGGCTATAGTGTAGAATGATGATGGGGAAGTAATCAAGTGAAGCCAAGGAAGGCCCGGACTGTATGTATCAATGTATGCACGATTGTGGTAGAAAGACCTTCCAACTTCTCGAAGCCCCTAGAATGTTTCGCAGCTCTTCTGCCTCGCTAATCCTCTTCGATCTCACCCTCTTCACTACCCGAATGAACGCCGGGGTCCTCCTTGGGAGGCGGTTGAGCTGCTACTACTGGTGGTGTCCTAGTCTTAGGACGAGTCTCACGATGGGGGGAACGCTCACGCGGTGGTGTTCTTTCTCTCTTCAATCTCTGTTTTCGGTGTTAGTAAGACGTATTGAGCGATTGGTGTTGATGATTCTGACCTTCGAGTCTCTAGAGTCGCGGCGCTCCAAGTCGTCATCGTCGTCAGCTCTACGCCGTCGAGACGAGGTTGGACGTTCATCTCCGTAAGGCAGCTCCTCAACAGGACCCCTTTCAACGCGGCGACGGTACATCCGCTCGCGCTCCTCTTCGCGGTCTCGTCTCTCCCTATCATAGAGGCTAGGCGGCTCATCACGTCGAGATCGAGGCGGGTACTCTCTATCCCGATCCCGTTCTCGTTCTCGTTCTCGTTCCCGATCTCGGTCGCGGTCACGGTCACGTGGGCGGTCGCGAACATCACGCTCTCGATAGGATTCCGACGGCCGGTCAGATAACAAGCTCTCGGCCATGCTTGACTTACGATAGTTCTTCTCGCGTTCAGCGATGGCCTTGCGACGGTCCGCCTCGTAGGCGTCAGGCTCGGGACTCCGGCTATGACGCGGAGGTCGTGCGCGATCACTGCGGTGAGATCGATCTCCTCTATCCCTGTCTCGATACGTACCACGTTCAACAGATCGATCGGCGCGACGCTTATGACGATCCCTGTCTTCCTCCTCTCGGTCTCGTACTCGACGTAGTACTTTCTCAAATGCGCCACGACGGGCATCCTCGGATTGGACAGCTTGGAATTCAGTCGCGCGAGCAAGGCGGGGACGAACCTTTTCCCAGGTGTCTTCTGCAGTGATGGGAGGCTCCAAATGCTTAATATAGGATCGAAGGTTATCAATGGCCCTTCTCTGCTGGCGTTCGGAGTGCTTGTCCTCATCAGATCGTTTGGACTTTTTCTCTTGGAGCTGTTCAATATGTCAGTGATGAATTTCAAAGCAAATGTTATTTCTTGACATACCCGTTCGAAGATTAGCTTCATGATATCGCCATCAATGTTAGCAGTCCGTCGATCATTTTTGAGGACAGTAGAGAACTCCTCGAAAGTAGTTTTAGGGGTGAACTCAAAGCGATTGTCCTAGATTTCGAGTTAGCCAGTCAGCTCATATAGCACAAGTTGAAAGAAAACAAACTTACGTCCATAACGTCAAGTACGTCGTTTCGTGTTGTGCGCAGGGCACGTTCCTCTTCTTCGACAATATCCCAAAATAGGTCGAGGGGGCTCGAGCCAGATTGGCCACAGACGGACCTGAATCGTTCGTCATTCTCGAGCAAAGGATAAACTTGGCCCCACTTCGTCCCTGCTTTGATCTTACCAGCTCTGCGCAGCTCTTGAAGCAAGTTTACGAACCCGTCTCGACGCTTGCGCTCGACTCGAAATTTCTTATTTCTCTGATTCTGTCGGGTCTCGTTGAAGCTGCGCTCTAGGGATTTGATATGGTTTTGGAAGGCAGTGAGAATATCAAAGTTACTAAGAGCTTTATACTTCTCGTCATTCTGGAAAGGCGCGGTCGCTTTGAGAATATTCTGAGCTTCGGACCAGCGAGTGTAGGGCTCAAGGTTCAGCTTCGGGAGAAGATCGATGAGACCATCCATAGCACTCTTTCGGAGGCTAGCTTGACCCTCGACGTGAGATTTCTTCAATTCTATGATATAGTCCTCGAACAGCAGGCGTCGCTCATTTTCGTTGTTAGTTGAACGGAAGATGGTCTCGCCCTCTATTATAGGGCGAGCAGTCCTCCATCGCGTATAATGCTTGATCTCGGGGTGGCTCTTGAGCATAGTGGCAAAATCAGCACGTAGTTTTGCAAGTCTATCCTTTGCACGCTCCTTATCTTGAATAATCATGTCCTGGCAGTACTTCTCGAAGGCTGCCTTTCTATCTTTGGGGTCCTTGATAGATCGGTACTGAGGATCCTTGATTGTAGCTCGCATAGTCTGCTCCCAGGTCCAGTCAGGCTGCACGCCACTTCGACGCAACAACTTCATGAAGGCAGCTTCGGCTTCTTCGGGGGTTGCATACTCGGGTTCGGTGCTCGCGGGAACGAAGGATTGAGCGCGAAAGTCACTGCCGTGAGTTAACTGACGAGACTCGGGAAATACCTCTCGATGTTCGCGATGCTGATCGTAACCCGAGTTCGAATATGTGTCTCTAGGAGTGAAAGGTGTTGCCGGGCTATAACTCGGTTAGAAAGAAACATAATTAATACCTAGTTAATAGGGCTCTTACGCAGGTGTAGAGGGAGTAGTCTCATGACCCAAGGCCTTTCGGTAGACCTCAGGCATCTCCCAGGAACTTTGCTTCGTTTCAGTATTGTACCAATACTTACGACCACCTTCAGCAGTGTATTCTTTCCACGGCTGGTTTGCCAGAGCGCGCTATCGATCTGGTTAGTATATGGCGTGACATATTTATGTGAACGTGGAAAACAAACCTCTGCGGGCGACATCATCTCCTCGGGCTTTGTCCATTGCGTTGCTTTCGTGAGCGCGTTGTAGAAATAAACGCGCCCATCTGGGCTTTTGTATTCTTGCCAAGGGTTTGGCTGGCCATAATGGCCGTTGACTCCATTCATCGCGAAAGCTTCCACAAACGCGTGAGGGGTCTTTATTCTTCTGAAAGATCTCTAAACATACGTTTCCTCTTTCGCAGTTACAAGATAGATAGCTAGACTGAAGGAGTTTAGTAGTTGATGTAGAGCTGTTTTGGTGTGCCGCAAATATTGTTGTTAGATGGAAACTTTGAATTTTTTTGAGATGGACTGAGGAGGTCGGATTTGGAGGTACGTACCTTCTAACTAAATTACATAATGTGGAAGTTACCAAATAAAGTTAGTGGGGGTATATGCAAGCTAACGCACGGACCATATTTGACATGGAAGCTTTAACCTAGAACCGCATCGCATCGTGAAGCTACAACTACTTCCCCTATTCTTCATGTCCTATTCCACCTATTCCACAGCCAAGATACCTACCTATCCAGTTGCAAAATGCACCAATCGTGTACTGAATCTCTACAAAATTTACTAATATGATTCGATAATACGCCTGTCTAGGTTGCCATCAACTTGTCTACGATGGGGGGGGGGGGGGGGGGGGGGGGGGCGCGGCGCGGGGGGGGGGGGGGGGGGGGGGGGGGGGGGGGGGCGAG
>MU399857.1:0-173686 GCA_022578945.1 Hypoxylon fuscum | reverse complement strand
TCTATAAAAAATTTAATAATATTATTCTTTAATACGCCTTTCTTGGTTGCCATCAACTTGTATACGTTACCCCCCCCCCCCCCCCCCCCGAAAATGTCTGATTCATCTATCCTCGACGATTCCAGTCTCTCATATATTATACCCCTTACCACCGACTTTGCTGTTGAAGAGGCTTTCGAGAACGACGCGAAAAAAGATGGAGAGCCGTTTAGCTCTGTAGAGCGGCGGGAGTCTCTTTTCTTTGGTACGGGCTACCTTATCTATTCCAAGACGTCCATTCGTTTCTCACCGTGCTCATTGTTAGACCCCAGATGAATCCGTCGATGTTTACCTCGTTCTCAAATGCCCTTACGTCGAAGAAGATACTCTTCGGTCTTATTTACGAAGTTTAGTCATATCTGTAGAGGCGCAGGTTAGAAATGGGACTGTCCCAGATCGCGACACCCATCCGGCCACGGAAGTCGTTTATACAGGGACGGTGGACTACTCGGAGGACCCTTCCATATTGGTAGCGTCTTTAGGAGATGATGATAGTGAGGATGAAGAAAACAGCAATCAGTATGCTGTTGCTGTGTGGAAGCACTCGGCGTTCCTCGGTCGACCTAGGATGCGACTGCAGAGCCCATCGGCTGTTTTCTCGGTAACGGCAAGCCTGAAACCAACCGATCCATCTCTCTCTGACGGGACTCGGGATGGGTACTTGCAGAGTGGTGTACCGTCAGGTCTGAACTTGCTCGAGTCCTTTGGAAATGACCCTGCTATGAACGGGGTCAAACCCCGCCTCTCAGCACTACGGGTATCTCGCGTCGCACCAGTCACGCAGCAAGCAAAGGACTATCTACGACCGATCAAGTCCTTACCTAAGAAGCTATCTCTTCGCATTTATCCAGTGGCGCACTCACGCATACGATTTACGCATCTCAACACGGCTCCTTCCACTGCCACAGTCCTCGCAATGCTCGAGATTGACTTTACGCCTTTCTTCGATTGCGAGATCATCCTCGACAAGATATCAATCTCAGTTGCGGATGGTGTAGTGGAAGACCTAACAAGCCAAGCCGGCATGCCGCTTCCGGTGTCTTGTGTGGCACATGATCATGTCACATTTCTTTACCGCATTTCCCCGGTTGAAGCAGACGTCATGTCGAAGAACCCCATAAGGGATGCCAATATTGCGATTTCCGCGATGGCTCTGGTGCAGCCAGACGTTTGCGAGCCTCGCTTGAGTATGACATGGGCCGCTACAGTTGATTTCACTGTCCCGGTAAACCCTGGCTATGGCTCTACTATGCAACCTATCCAACGCATGCATCGCCCAAGTCAACTCTCCATCGGAGGGGAGAGTGCTACTTCCCTAACAGCGCCATCTGTGGCCAGACCAGATTCTCTCCCCGCTCTCGAAGCCGCAACGCGAACTGAAGCTAGTGTGCCCGACGTAGGCATTGCTATGACATTTACTGGTCCACCTTCAAGCCAAAAGATCTATCCAGGTGATGAATTCTTCTGGAGCGTATTTGTCGTCAATCGGTCACTGATCCCATCGGCGGTATCGAGGAAATTGGCAATAGTGGTGATTCCAAAGCGACGACGCAACGAATCGCGAGTGAACCGACCACCCTCAATGTCGCGGCTACCGGAAGCTGTGTACGGACAGTCACAGCAGCAGAAAGCAGCGAGGGATAGGAAGGTAGCCGATGCTGTTCTCGATGAGAACGTTGTTCACGCCATGCAACACAGTAGCATCATTGATAGCGCAGAGGTAGTATGCCTCAGCGCCGACATTAGAGTTGGACCGCTGGCCCCTGGAGCGTGTCACGTTGCCGAACTTCGATTTCTGGCTTTGAAGGAAGGACTGGTGAGCGTCGAGGCTGTACGAGTCATTGACCTCGCAAACAACGAGCATGTAGATATCAGGCAGCTGCCAACCACCGTCGTCGAAAGTAAGCTTGAGAGCTGAATGCCAAAATGGGGCAGCCCTATCATATTAGTCTAGGAAGAAATCTGCTCGTCCCGGTGGGCCGAATATGCAGATCTGTTCTACGAGTAATGTGAAACTCAAAATTATCTCATCTCTTGCCTTCAACGAATAGGCCGTCGGCTTGGTGGACAACCTTGATACCCAGTTTTCGAATTCCTTCTCTTTCTTAGCCGTGTTCATAAAACATAACGTATGTATTAGTTCATGCTAACGTCGACCTGCATAGACTGGCACGTGTAAAGAACCTGAACACCTGCCGGATATCGTCGTTTCCATTCCCCCTATATTCTATAGCAATAACAGTTCGAACGCATTGGCCAATGATCGATTTGCAGTGATCTGAGCAGGGTTTTTGAGAAGATAGGTCGTTCCTTCAGATAAACGAGGCATTCAGTCATCCGAATACAGCCTAGCAAGATCGTTTTAGGAGCACGGACTTGTAAATCCTATACGATAATGGTAATAGAAGATTAGGCTGTCGCTCGTTGCGCTAAGACGTGTGGAACTCGGCAGACATTAGGATAAACATAATGGTCTGTGGGAAAGCTTTTATTATGGGAATGATTTCCGCATCCTCCTATGCTATTTCCATTCCTGCTGGCGTGGCAGCGTGGACCGAAAGACCACAAAGAGAAAAGTTAGGCGATGGATGGCAGATATCTGCAAGAACTTTACCGTACGTAGCAGATAAAAAATCCATCGTCCCAAAAAGGACCCTTGTCTACTTTTCGGTAGCCAAGCCGAGCACCTCATCTACCTAATTCGCTTACCTACCAGATACAGCTACCGAATGTTGTATAGAAAAGCGGCACAACGATGGAATCCTTATATAGGTACATAGTATGCCCCCCTTTTACGCCTTGGGCGTAGTGCGAAAACCGCCATACGATACAACGTAGCAAGTGTATGCTTGGCACGACGGACTGCAACTTGCGAAATCGCATTTACGAATTATACATTAGTAATCATCATATTCAATGTTTCCTCGACAATGCGTGCGCAGATGCTGTTGCAATTGTGCAGCTAGTTAAATACCGACGGTGGCAGGTGAGAAGTCATTGCAACACATAATTGGCATATGTAGGTATAGAAGCTCTTGCTGCATACGCAAGCTACCAATGGCACCCAAAAGTATTCATGAAGTAAGTAGTGTGCAGTTCATTTCCTATAGTTAGACCGTTCTATCGCTTTTACGGCTTAGGAAGAATCCAACAGCAAAAGATCCAACCAGGGATCCGCCAAGGGTCCCCTGTTCTTAACACAAAGTTGGGACTGACATAGGCGCGCTTGAGCCGGGGGAGAAGAAGGTGTTGTGCCCCAGATTTGAGTCCTTACACCAAGCATATAGAAAGGGGCCCGGCCTTATGGCGGCCCTTATTGGTCCAATGCATACTTTGCTGGTGTTAGGTAAAGAGAAAGCTATCTCGAGTCATGTTGGCAATTAGGGCAGGCTTGGTGATAGGGAAAACAAGGAAATTCGAGGATGCGAGTAGCCACGAACGCACGATAACTGGCTATCGTGTATCGCCATGAGTAGGTAACTCATTGATGATACATATACTAGGTAATTCGTGTATGGTTTCATTGTACACATATAGAGGCCACACATAGCCAAGATGCCAGGGAGCATAATCTAAGCGAGTAAAATAGATAAACGACCCGAGCATTGCAGTCGATCATCCTAGGTTACCACCGTAGGTCCTTTCGTAGTCTAGCGTGTTGTCCATGGTTGTAGCATCCTGGGGAGATATTCCCCAGACAGTCTTTATACTCACTCTATTTATGTACTATGGCGATCACTTCGCAATTGGTCTAGGAATCGCGGTGCGCCGACTGAGTATACCTATGCATCAACTTCCCTGTCAAAGATCCAAATCTCCAGAATTCGGTCGCGGTTGATGGTATACATATTCCCTGTGCCCCCTCGCCGTTACTCTGTCCTTTTCGGCTCTTGTCATTTTGCTAGCCCTAACTTTATGTTGGGCCTGATCTCGCTCCCCAGGGCATAATAATCAAAATGGCGGCAGCTAGGGATACCCTGGGACCGATGATGAATGCCGTTGACTGGACATTGGTGTCGTTGGCGGCAACCTTTTTGGGTCTACGATTATATTGCAAGTTCAGTCGACATCGAGGGTTGTGGTGGGATGACCATATCTTGATATTCGCTTGGGTAAGCAGAGGGATCCCCATCTTCGACACAATGGAAAGTTTCTAACAACAGTGGCAATTGTTATAGGCTTGTCTCGTGGTTGCCGTTGGTTTCGTTACCAGTTCGATAAACTTAGGATTTACCAGCCCTGCAGGACCTCAATCCCCTGAAGATGCGCTCCGGTTGTCGATTCAGGGAGGTGTTCAAAACGTCTTCTTCGGATTGGCTACGGCAACTAGCAAGACTTCATTTGGAGTTACGCTGATGAGAGTTACGGAAGGTCGACTCAAGAAGATTGTCCTATTTCTGACCGTTACGATGAACATCGCCGTGTTCCTATATATCATCTTCACTTTTCTAAAGTGTAAACCCGAAGTTTATTCCTGGATTAAAGGACCTGGTTGTTGGAGCACCGAGAGATACATCCATTATGCCATCTTCGCTGGAGCATATTCCGCCTTCGTAGACTTTTCGTTTGCATCGATCCCCTGGTTCCTCATCATGAACCTTCAGATGAGAAGAAGAGAACGGTTCGGAGTTGCAATTGCCATGAGCTGTGGTGCAATGTATGAAACAATTCCACACAGAATTCGACCACTCACTAACTACTACTTCTCTAGTGCTGGAATAACGGCTATTATGAGATGCGTCTATCTACCTCTCCTGACTGTCGGAACGTTCTCGAGTAAGTGCATAGCATTATGAAAATCCTTTCTCTGGATCTGTCACTAACTCCGCATGAAGCTCAAGGAACAACGCTCGTAATATGGTACGTGGCTGAATCGGCAGTTACAATCATCGCTGCATCGATCCCCGTTCTGCGCGCCCTAATAAAGGAGATATCTTCATCTATCGATCGCTACGGCCGTAGTACTGGCGACAAGACGGGCTTGAAGAGTCACCCAAGAAGCACCCCCAGGTGTCTACACGCTAGTAATGTAATAACGACAATTATCGGCTCTCGAAGAGATCCTCAGGATCCCCAAGGTGACGCAGACAGCGATAAGAGCATTCTTGATGCCGGACGGGCGCCAGGAAAGCTTGAGCCAGGCAGGATCGTACAAACACAGGAAATTCGACTGAGTTATCATGACCGAAGCGATCATGATAGTGAACAAGGCTACGAGATGGATTATATGAGGAAGAGTTCTGGTTAATATGAGATACCCATGATAATTAAGTTTGGCAGGATATAACACTTTTCACAAGAATTTATGCAACACGTAATAAACATAATCAAATAACCTTCAGATATGAATTGTATATGAATAGTTCACCCTTATTGTGAAGAACACTGATATCCCAATTACAAAAATATGACAAAATTGAGTAGCGATAGATGGCAAAAAAATCAGTTTCCAAGTTCGACCGGTAACGTACCTAGATACCGGTCACATTTCGAAGTCCAATGACAATTTCTTTGAGAAACGATTTCCATCCGAACAACACGACAAACAATCGTGGGGATTTCGTATTTTCCTACATTTTTGAGGAGTACAGTATAAGGGGATCATGTCTCAACTTCTTTCCTTTTACGGGAAGTTATTATGGTATTGGTTTGAGTATTTGGGTATCTGGGTAGCACTGGTTAACATCATGACAACTCTCTTCTGTTACTATGGCTCGTATTATAGTGGCATTTCCTGTATTAAAAATACAATTTGCGTCTACTTCCAGACTTTAATCATACCTTGGATCGGTAGGTATATCATGTTCCATCGTAGACTATATGGCGGTAAGTCTTATGATTATGAGTATCTGTAGGTAGGTCTCGGGCACTAAACACTTATATTTGTCCACATCCTAGGAACCCCCAAATAGCTCCGGTGACAGATAGAACGTATTCGAGATGCTATCATCCGCGGTCAGACTCTTAAATCAAGCGCGGCTATTCAAGGAACTCATCAAATCATACGTTTCCTGATGTTGTACCTGGGTACATAACGATCGAGATTCTAGTCCACAATATTGCTACGGTATTTTCCATACTGTCACTTTTCACGAAGGCAGAGGAAATTTATGCGTTGCAGACTGCTGACACGTAATAATCGTGTCAATCCAGAAGATATGAAAACTCAACATACCACGGATCAGATAATCGAAAAGTTGTTGTCAGATTCCACACTTGTGCTATTGGGCTTTCGATTCCTTCGGGTGGTCTCCCAAAGGACAAGGAAGCTGAGAAGTACTTTTGCGTCACTTTCAGGAAACTGATGTTACTCTTGAATGTATCAGTGGAAAAATACCCCTTAGCCACCGCTTCTGTCGACAGATCGCAACTTTAGATTGTTTTGAAGTAGTGGATAGCATAGCTTAGCTTTGTATCTATGTGTTAGATAACACCACTGATAGTGTGCGAAAGTGCTTGAACAGTAATTCAGTCATTTCAACCTGGTTATTATATTATTTCATTTCATCTCATTATATAAATAATCACTGAAATTTATACGGCCATAAAACGGCCTATGGCCAAGTTACGTGCCTAGACAATCTTGTCCAATCAGTTACGAAGGCTGCCTCACAGCCTGCCTTGTGGCTATGCTTAAGCATTGGTATTTATAAGAAACTCATACCCCATAATTGAGTAAGGCATCCTTACTTAGTAAAGAATCCTTTATGGCTACCTAGGCGCGAAGACAACTAGGTGGTGCTATTAACATGTCCTCACCGACATCGAATCCGGCATACCTTGACTACGTGGAACACTTGTCTCGGAAAAAACCTAGCTTAAAATTATTGCTAGATTTTTTGAAAAGACCTCATCGACAGCCTGAAGTCGAGGGAGTCGAATGCCACATTGGGTGTTTAGAGTTCTACAAGGATGGAATCTCACGCTACTCTCGAGCAGAAGTTGACATACTCGTTGGCAATATGTTGGACTTCACCACCAATGAAGCAGACCCAGGGGCTGTTGGTCTCTGCGTGATAGTGGAAGATATTCAACCGCGTGTCCTCAATATACTGGGTGAAACTCTCAACATCAACCCCCTTTTCTTCTGCGGACACATCGAAAGAGGAGGACTTGGTGAAATTGAGAAGAACCCGCCTTCCTCCCTTATGGTATCTCTTCCATCTCATATGGGCTCCCACAACTTCGCCAACTTTCATTACCAAAAACCAATCGACTTGGGAGAATTGGACCTACAATCAAGCCAGGTATATGATTTGTGCCTGAGCGGAATTCCGGCACGGCCTGTTCGACGCCTCCCGGCGCTCTCTGGAAGACACATTGGGCTTATTCGATCCTGCTTTTCCATTCTACACAAGCAGCTTAGGACTGGTAGATGGGTCTGTATGTGGGCTACTCCTGCCTTTGTGCTTAATAATCTTCCACTTAACTTCTTTTTTTATTCCCCAAATATCTAATGACTACTAGGTTTAATGTTAATAGACTCCTACTCGGCCGATGTTATAGACATCCCTTCTGCGAAAAATGATATACAACAGGCTAGCTTTCGAACACACCAGGTTCCGTACCGAAGCAAAAGCAGTAGCCCGAGCGAGCTACCTACGTTTGCAGAATTCCACACAACACAGAGGTGCTGGGACCTACGACCCGTAACTATGCTGGACGAGGCGGTAAAATCGCTACAGGAGTACGCAAAAATGTCGGCAACACCGCCATCGAGTTACAATATCTTTTCACTAGCAACGGGCCCAATCAGACTGATCATCGAAGAGTGGCAGATGTACTCACTTATCATGGGCCGGTATGTTAAATCTTACCAATACTCAACCAAAAACATCCAGGTGCGCCTCAGTAAATTCGAGAGTGAAGACATCCTTGAATTATACCGGTGGCGGCGGCGGAGTCAACGGAGCTTGCACAAGATGCATGTTTTAAAATGGTTCATTGAATCTTCATCGAAACTTACTGAAGGGAATTGCGAGAAACCTCTATCCGAAGCAGAAGCTCTATTGAAAGACATTACATATATCATGGACCAGATAAAGCAAAACGGACAAATGCTAGAGTCCATGATACCTATAATGACGTCCATTGTACAGCTCATGGATTCACGCCGGTCAATGATCGAGACTATCTTTGTCAAACGCTTGACGTACATCGCCCTCGTATTTTTGCCGCTCTCGTTCGTTGCAACGCTCTTTAGCATGAGCGAGCCCTTTTCCGTTGCAGGCAGTGGTTTCTGGATATACATAGTCACAGCTATTCCTCTCCTCTTATTTGTTTTGGCGGCCTCTACCTTGCATAATCCTGTAGTTAGAGCTACGCTGGTGTCGCTTTGCAGAGGCAAGATGAACTGCAAGATATGACGCATATTGGCGCGCAGTATTACGATCAATTCTCGCACCGAAATGCGTTGCAAGCCCAATAGAAAATAGACGAAGTACAATTTCACAGCTCTGATCGAGTCTGAACTCAACATCCGTCAACTCTACCGTTTACTCTGTGACCTCGAAATCCCAACCATAGCAACTGCCGTGGTGGCAACGACGGCGGCGGCGGCAGCGAAAACGCGGGGGGAGTGCCCTTGCAGGAGCGGAGAGTAGTGTCGGCGTAGTTGGTGAGGCCAAGGCCATCTAGAGGTTTGTCGGCCGTATCGCAGCAGACCGAGCCTGTTCCGCGCTCCGCGAATACGTAGCCTCGCGAGGGTGCTTGGAGGTGGGGCGTAGCGGTTGGTAATGTTCACGACCATGGTGATGGCGCTGGTGCTGGTGCTGGTGCTAGTGCTGGTGCTGGTGGGACTGCTGACGCTGCCGGTTCCGAGGGATTTGCCGATGCTGCCGCTACCGCTGGTGCTATCACTGTTGCTGTAGCTGAGCGGAGTGATGGTTTGACTGTGATGCTTGTTAGCTGCCTAGGTACGTATCACGATGCTATTAGGTAAGGACGGTGCTATTTGCGGAAGTGGTTATTGCGTACGTTGCGGGCGGCTCAGACGGATCGGACGGCTCGGACGGCTCATCCCATTTCGGCTGAGGGCCTGCCATCGATTCTCTATTTAAATTGAAATGGTTTGACTTAGTGAACAATAAGAAGTGTTAACAGTTGCGACTCCATCTGAGGACGATGTGAAGCACGTAAAGGCGGGCGGGGTTCACTCAGCCAGCCTCAATCGCCTGTAACGCAGAGAGACGACATGTCAATCAAAGGCTTGAGAAGGCCGCCAATCAGGGTGGGCGAGATGTTACAGAGAATGCAAGACCACCCGTGGTGGCACAAGAACTCGGAGTTTAGGTAGTACTTATTGCTACCTACCTGAGCATGCCACACACCTCCAAGTTCGAATCCTCAACCATCTCCAGCTACCTTGTCTTTAAACGTATCGCTCTGCGAATGCGCCGGACTCTAGGGGGTTTCTCAGCGCGTTTCGCACGCCTCGCAAACTCCTTCGCCGACCAACGCACATCAATATGAATATGAAGCCATCTGTATCGATCGCGTAAGGTGCTGTGCTGTGCTTGCTTCCATGCTGGCATTTGGCAGGTAGGCATTGGCCCGTTCTATCATTAGAAGAGTACAATAATCTATTATGTGGTGGCTCTGCAACATTGGAGAAGACAACCTTGAGGGAAACGCCACCTCCGGCTGCGTAGTTCTGTATTCTGAGACTTCAGGACTCGCGATATCTACCTATTGAGTAATGTAAGCGCTCGTCAATTGCATCATATGCAATATAATTACCCGTAGAGCCTCATTCTCTCATTCTAGTAGTAATACATATCGATCGACACCCCTCCTGGTCTCTCGGGAAGTTGGCGTGCCCATACCCGAGTTCGGTGAGTAACCGAGACACCCACTGGCACACCCACCGCCTAATGCTCCAGCACAACCGGCTTGCCCCTCTCCCAGTTCTGGATGCTATCCCGGATATTAGTCCAGTACCTCAGCCTCGTGACCTCGTGCCTGGCCTCCTCCACATCATCCGTCGCAAACGCGCGCGCGAGCAGGTCCTCGCTGTTCTTGATCCTAGCCTCGTTCTCCGCCTTCAGCGGCTCCAGCTCTTCCTCGGACTGCGCCTCCTCGATCATCTCGCGCGTCTCCAGCACCAGCATCAGCAGGTCCGGGTCCTCGACGCGCGCTGTCTCCTCGTTGGCGACGTCGATGCCGCGCAGGGAGAGCAGGTACTGCGCGCGGAGGAGCGGGTGCGCGAGCGTGCGGTACGCGCCGTTGATATACGCCGACGCGGCCTCGGCGCGCCGCTTCTGCTCCCCTGCCGGCGCTAGATCGGGATGTGCGGTCGCTTGCAGCGTCAAGAACTCGCGCCGCAGCGCGCGCACGTCGATCGCGAAGGGCCCTGCAGGCGGAGGACCTTCTGGTATTGTCTGCGGGAAGAGATCGTAGTGCGTCTTTACTGGTTTTGCCTCTTGTGCTTCGGGTTCGGACGACGTGTGTGTATTGCTTGACATGCTTCTCGTCTGTGGTATACTGCCATTGATAGTCCGTGTTCTGCTTGTGACTGGTCTTAGGTTGGTTATTTGACTAGAAGTTCTGCTTGGTGCGCATGTGGTTATGGCGGCCGCATGGCTGAAGCTCTTCGATGCCGCATGTTTGCGCTGCTGCTGTTTGCAGGCGTCACAGACACGCCGCAGCGGTCTTGTTGGTAGCATCGAGGATCGCATTGCTTTCAATCAGACCTGGCTAACTTCGGTGACTTGAATTGTGGTATTGTATAATTTTCTAAATCATTTCTTGAGAACTGAAGGCTCAAGTATCTTGGGAAGAATTAAGTTGTTGGTCGTTGGAGTCGTTTGGAGAAAGAGAAATAAATTCGGGGACAATGACGTTTTACGCGGCTCGCTCGGGCTTAATTCCGTGTATCGAAATCTCGGCGCCGATTATCGGTTGTTTCCGGCGTAACCGGGTCACAATCAATAAGCCCCTTTTTGTTTTTTGTTACGCGGACAGCACGGAGCAAGGTCAACTAATTCATAATACTGGATTATCACCAAACTAACTCATTTATCATATCACAAGTCAGGTTGGACTTGAAAAGTCTCAGAGCCAACAAGAAATGTACCGAATTCCGAACTCCATTGACTCCAATTACCGTAGGGGTATCGGGTATCCTAGTATAAGACGTAGATGTAATTAAAATACAGGAACCATGCCCATTCATTACCACTGCTTCTGCCCGACCCCTGGAACCCCTTTGCAGGATGGCCTTCCCCTATGTCTCAGACGTGTATACCTGGTAGGTACTGTGTAGACCACCGCTTCATTACCCCAACTCCTATTTTAGGCCCTCATCTACTCAAGACAGCGCCACGGGCGTCCACCGACCCCGTTCCGTATGCCACCAGCGCTCGCGGTCCTTCTTATCGACCACATTCCCACTATACGTATTCCAGCGCCCAGTACACCCCTCCCGACCCTCCACCCTCAAGTTCTCGCCCCCATCGCCGAGCACGTCCGAAATATCCACCAACCCGCCATTCTCGTCCGTCGCGCCCTCGTCCGGCGCCACGCAGTACTCGATCTTAGACTCCACCTGTCCCATGAAGCTCGCCATGTTGTAATTCTCCACTACGCTGCCGTCGTCGTCAATCACGTTCACGGCCCAGCGACCGGGACCCTGCCGCGCCGCCTCAAGCCGACTTTGTGCGGCGAGTCGCGACTGCGCGAGGTTGCTTGACGCCTTGGACGGGAAGAGCTGGTCCTCCATTGGGAAGCTGAGGCCCCACGAAGGCGTCTTGCCTAGGCTTTTCGGCGTGCTAGGCGTCGTTGGCGTCGCAGGTGGGCTGGGTCGCGACGTGCATTTGGTGATGAGGCCACGATGCTTGTCGCTAGTCATCTCGATGCTCTCCATGGGCTTGCAGAGTGCCTGGAAAATCCCTTCCGGGTCATTTGGTGTCCTCAGAACTCGGAGTGATGGGAACCCATTGGCCTCTATACTCCTCGCGAGGATCGAGTCTGCCCTATTGGCGCTTGACTGGTTGCATGTAATGTCCCAGTGCAGCTTTCGTAGCGAGGGCGACGCGAAATAGGGGAACAGCCAAATCATCTCATTCGGCGGCATGATCGGCGTGGAGCTCTGGACTAGGGTGAACGTCTCCAGTTCCGGGAGGTTCGACAGAATCTGGCTAAGCGCAGGCAACGAGTCTACATCTACATGTTGTAGTGTAAGTTTTCGAATCGACCGGCTTGAAGGACGTCTCACAAAGGAGGAGAGTCCTTCGCTTGATACACCTGGAAGATGCGACAAGGTAAGGGTCTCTAGCGTAGGTAGTGAGAGCAGATTCGCATCATTAAAAGCTGTGAAAGGCAGATGAGATAGGTGTAGAGATTTGAGAGCTGGCAAACGGGACACGATGTCTGGAATGAGGGATACCGGAGTGAGCGTCGCGCCCGGTAGGCAGTGTATTGACAGAGTTTCCAAGCATTCCCAATCCCCATGAAGCTCGAGAAATTCCTCGCTTTGTTCAGGCAGAAGATCTCCCGGTGCTTCTTGATAGTTCGGAGTTTCCGAATTTAAAAGCGCTGCCGCATTCGACATGCGACGCTTCCTCTGGAATTGGGAAGCCTCCAGAGTCCAATGCATCTCTTTCAGATTGCCCCTGGTCGACAGAGCATGGAATAGACGGTTGAACGAGTAGTCGTGATTCTGGTGGAATCCAACTAATCGTTCAAAATTCGGGCATGCCATGATAATAGAAGCTACCGAATTCTGATAGAGATCGAGAGCAACACCCTGAGGTATGGCTGGCGCCTTTAGACTGTGAACTAAGGCCGCAATTTCGGGATTCGACCTTAGCGTCCGGCGAAGCAAGACAAGGCGAGATCCGAAATTCAACTTATATCGTTTCTTTTGTACTGTCGAGTCCGCTCCAACAAGCTGGATATCCTCGTATCTTTGATTTCTGTTAGTTTTGTCACAGTTGGTTGGCGTTGCGAAACTTACAATGCGACTCGAGCGACTTTCATCAACTTCTTGGCGGACACGGAAACAGAACACAGATCCCTCATCATGCATGTTGCGCAGCTAGTACTGCCGGGTTTTAGATGCAACTTCTTGAGCTCGTCCAAAATAAGTCCCAGAACCTCTTCAGGTAGAGCAGCGAATAGATCCCCAGTTCCTCTCCTCCGTCTGTATTGCTTGATCGGCGCCGGTCGCTGCCAGCCATTCTCGGGCCTCCGTGGATTCGAATTCCACGAGTCGAAGCTTGTCCTGCTACTAGCCGGGCTTGCGAGAATAGCATCAAAGGTATCGTTCGTGCCGACGGAGCTCGCGACGCTCGAGGCACTGCTCGAAGGCCTTCTGGAGCGGTTGTACATCGCAGGCCGTGGATCGATCTGTGCATAGTTCCCCCTCATGGATGGAGGAAGCTTGGTTGGTTGCTGAGTTTGCTGAGCGTGCGCTGGTCCCATTGCGTTGAAATTTGAACGATTGTTTCTAATGGCAAAGTTCCTTGTCGAAGGGTCTTGCATCGCAAAAAATTCAGGGGAAAATCCGGGGTTGTATGAAGCATATGAAGGTACTGGACCTATTGTGGAGCTCATCACATAGGACCCTGAACGTGCTACGGGCTTCAACAAATTCTCGTCGAATCTCGGTCGCAACGCCACCGCAGATGTAGATTGAGATCTTGAATGTCTTGTAAATCTGGGGGAAAGAATAGAAGGTTAGTTAAAAGGAGAATAGCAACTCAATGGTACAGATGTTGCAAAATATCTGAGGTGAAGATCGGCGTGGTCGGATGGGTCCACAGAGATTAAAAGACAGGCGTGCCTTGCATCGTCCTTGTTGACGAACGGTTTTTTTTTTGTGGTTTTGCAGCTTGGACCAGTCGCAGCTCTAGGCCTTCAGCTCATAGGCTAATGGTGCACATTTTCTTTTACTTATCGATATTTTACCGTTTGGTCTGATCACCTTGGCTTAAATATCGAGCTTGATTCAATATGCAATCCATTTCAGCTTGAAGTAGATGGCCACTCGGCTGTTGGTAGCGTGAGGCTGCTTTTGCGCTGTGGAAATTAACCAACGACCCCTGAGCGAAAAGGGTTGTGCCCCTTAAGAAAGCGGTATATTACTCGGAAGCACTAAAGTAGTGAAGTAAGGTATGACGCCATTTGCAATGTGACAAGAAGAATGGCGTTAAACATCATCCATAGCGTTTACACATGATGGATCAGAACCCCTAGCTTCTGGTGGTTTATGTAACTGATTGGGAATAGATGTGTCTTAAGAAGAGCAAATATGGTTCGCCGAGCTAAGGTGAGTGTTGATCTTTTTTTTTTTCCACCATACGAATCGTTCGAGAAATTCATAATAGGAAAAGCAACTTACAGGGTTCTAAAATTGGAGTCGGTGGCTTCAATCGGAGCTGTCTGGCTTGCCTGGCTCTGACGGCTGGATTGTTCCTCAGCAGCAACAACCGGACGGACTACCGGTGAGCTGACTGCATTTTGATCGCTGGCTTTGACGGGCATGGAATTCCTTTTCTGAATCTTTCGGGCTGAAGGTCGCGGCTTGAATATATGGGCATAAGCAACTGCCGCGTACGACGATCGCCCTGGTTTCGACGACGTGGTAGTATCCATTATTGAAGGACCGTCTTGAGTGCTCAAAGCGTTGGTTGCAGTTTGATGAGCAGGGGAATTTCGACTCCCTATCTTCGTGTGGTTACGCCTCATACCTCCTGTATCAACCATATGAATCGGATTGAGAAGTTTCTCTGGGCAAGTCGCAACATATTAATTACCACTCTGGCACTCTTTTCTTGGACCTGCTAACCTAGACTTCCGGAATACGAGGTGGACGCGGGGTCGGCGGCAGATTTATGTGCCCCATGAAAAGTGCATATTCGCAAGCTTCCAAGGTTGTTCCTATGTCTGTTTTTTTTTTGTTTTTTTTCAAACTTCAAGGATCCGGTAACAACCAGCGACACTCGGCCGGAGAATGAGAGGAAAGAAAAGAGTTGAGATCGATCCAAATAAGAATCTGACAATAACTTCGATCGAGAGCTTAGCGGGAACGACTAAGAGCTGACTGACACATGAATATTTGTTTGAAAAGGCTGGAAAACTCCATCATGAAATGACATAGAAACTGGCTTGCGAACCTAGTGACCTTTATCTTGGTTATTGTAGGAAGCGCATCTCGTCAGCAGGCGGCGGAGCATACTACGTATCCAACAACCCCATATCCAATAGGCTCCGGCGGCTGTGCCAAGATAACGTTGGCTGGCCAAGTTCCTCACGCGCGCTAAGAAGCGCCCTGTCCTGATCACTATTAACACCGAGAAACTACAACTTGTAACAGGCTAGCTGATAATCAACTTCTTATAGCCAGACAAACGGCCGCTTATTTCTGTTCCTGGCGAAACTCCTAAGATGCCGCTAGGACTATCTTCGAGCTCTACATGCCCATCACCACATTGGAGCAGACGAGAGCTTGGGCGACGGCAAAAGCTTCGAAGCAGTACTCCAAACAGCATTGGAAGCTACCAAAGCTGCCCTCACTGGACTTGACCCTTGCTGCCTTGATGAACTTGATGATTGGCGAAAGAAAAGGTCTATATTAGAAGTTTCTAAAAATGGTGTCTGTTAGGTCAGCACTGCCCCGCCATTTCAACAAGGTGGCGGGCAAGAGGGGTTCCCTATGGACTTATAGCTAAGGGGGGTGAAGCAGGCTAGTGTGCCAGATACATTGAAGATGGATAGTGAGCTTATTGTTTTAGGCAAATCGAAACATCTCGATCGATGGGACCTTCCCACTTAGGATCGGCTCGCATGGCGCACTATTTTGACGTTTCTTCCGTGGGCAGCACAGCATATTGGTTAGCCAGGTTTGCTCGGGCTACTCGGGGAGCTTATCTAATTCAATCCAACCTCTAGGTAGGCAGGTAGGTAAACATTCAACTTGAACATTCTGAGTATATAACTATTTTGGTCCAAATCAATCGTCTGACTACCTAGGTGTCTATATTAACAGACTGTACGAAATTGGTACATCTAAAGCAGTCTGATTGAAACGAGAGATGGCCCAACTCATACGACTCTTCGTCCTTACCACAACCAAGAGATGCGAGGTTAGCGAATCTCGCAATTTGTCATCACACTCCGTTCTTCGAAGACTTTTGGGAAGACCTTTTTCTTGCTTGATCTCACACTTGAATCCATGTACTCAACTCTCGTAGAGATATTGATTTCGCATTCATAGGACAAGATCCCTACTCTCGAATAGATGTCCTTCCCAATCTCTTCACGCCGGAGGATCAAGTATCTTCGCACGCCCTCCCACCAATGTCTCGTTGACATTTTCGTCATTTCAAGCAGATAGACCTCCTGTCGCTGCGGGATACATTGGTACCCCGTATCATCGTGGTCCATGTAATAATCTATAGAATCGTTCAGAGTTTCTTTGTCGAACTTGGTCCATTCGCCAGAATGCAAATAAAGCATATCGCAATTGAAACCCTGCCACTCAACTAGGCAAGGCAGCAATCTTCCACGCAAGATCAAGACACTTCTTCGCAAAACACCAAATGGGTTATTGTCCACATATTCGCACCTCGCTTTGATGATTGCTACGGTCTCCGCCATATCCTTCGTTCTTGGAATGTATTTTATCCCGCTTTTCAAAGAGGCCCAGGTCCAGGTTGGCAAAGCATATGGTCTGTCGAGAGCGTCTTTTTGCTGCTTTTCCTTCGTGTTGGAATTTTTGCAGTACCAGAGCAAATCTTCGACAAGCGACCCTGACCACAGACCTGCTAGGTAAGTTTCATCGCGACGAACTCTCTGAAACTGTTCAGCTATCGCTGAAAGGGCTGGTAGTCTGTCTCGGGATAAACTCAAGTCCAATTGCGAAAATTGCCCTAGGATGGCATTTCTCCATAGTTCTGCTATCCTGTCCTGCTGTCCTTCGCGATTCGAGGTCAACAAATGTCGGGTAGGCTCGGGGGTTTCATGGTCAGTACTAACGTTAGTAGTAACGACATTCTTGAAAAACTCTGACTTGTGGTGAAATGGTTGCGCCAACCTGTCGCCTATTTCACCACACTCGCACGCGGGGATGCTGGAACATTGGAAAATTATCTCGCTTTCGGTGAAGAAAAGTAGTCTTGGGGAGATCATGCGCTCCTGATATGCCCAGGCTCTGTAGAGCAGAGTTCCTTCTTCCAAATCGATATCATCCTGATCGGTATTCCCATGCCCACCCATGTAATGAGGTCGTCGCGTGTAGATCGGACAGTAATCCTGGCCAAGACGCAGCTCTGCCACTTTCATTGACTGGTTCTCTGCTGACATCGAACGGAGCCCTGAAGTGCTTGTATGGCCATACAGGCAAGCCAATGTCACATGGGCATTTCTGTATATGTGGAACATCTTTCCTGATTGTTTGTTCCAGTCATTCTGGTCTCCTTGGATGATACAGATGCTGTCAATCCATAGGTAATTTATATCCAGGCTGCGTGTAAATTTTACGGCGTCCTGAAATGTCGCCGGCAAAGTTGACCACGATATTCTCTGTGTGTTCTTGGCCACTGTGTCGGGGGTGGTCATACATTCTGGCTTATGGTTGCCCCAACAGTAACTAAGCGCAACGTAAGGTGACCCCTGAGCAACAAGCGCACTACTCTCGAGCACGACATCTTCCCCAAATTCTTCAGCATTGACATTGATCAGACGCGATGGTAAGAACGAAGTATCTCTCCGAGAACGACGGCAAAGCTCGTGAGATTGTAAACAGTCCGAAACACGGCACCGTGCCCAATTCGACGAAGCGTTAAAGAATGAGTCACGGTACGTCCACGTATATTTGGGGATCTTGAACTTCTCGAATTGTGTTCCTTGGAGATCGAAGGTCGTAAAGATTATCAGCTGAGGCCCATGAAGATGATCGTCGTCGTCTGTGTTGACAACCCGACAGCAAGACCCTCCAGAAGCTCCCATGAGCCGTATGGCATGCTTATGTGACACGGCCTCACCCTTTTTGGATACAACTGTATGAAGAACACTACTTAGAAATTTACAAGAAGCGCACTCTGCTCGCGGAGAAAAGGCGCATTTCCCGGAAAGGATTATGTCATGTTTTGGCATGAGAAGTTCCAGGGGATCGCCGTTCCAGCGACAGTCACAACATTTCTTTGACTTGAGTATTCGAAATAGCCTCTTTCTTTTATTCCATAGCGGTGGCAAGTTGATTATAGGGACGGACCGGTTCAAAACCTGGTCTTCAGTGTCACTCTTTTCTTCGGATGTATTGATAACGGGTCGAGTGGCCACTAGATTTTTGATAATTGCCGTTAAGTATCTCTTTAGGTTCAACATTCGATAATACGACAGCCAAGTACCGCGATATTAGTTAAAAATTATTAACTCGGACCTCTTTCATAAACATATGGAATATCCCCTGATATGAGAAGACTAGTGTAATTGATTTTCATAGCGTAAGTATTAGGGGGAGAAGGCTGAAAATGATGAACGGTAAACTGAGGTCTCAGATTAGGAGAGGGAGAAGACTTGGACAACGATCTCTTGGAAATGAAAGAGAAATATGAGACTCAACCCAATTTTGAGTACTAGTACGCCGCAATTCAGCTCCAGCCTACCTATGTATGCAGGTGTGTTGCCGTTTGTAGAGGAGATCAGCCATGACGAGAATAGGAGGGTCACACAAGACGCGGCATAAAAGTGATATCACCCTCATTGGCACCTTGAGGCATCACGCTACTTTGTAATAAGAGGTATTGGAGTCTTCGGTAGCTTTAACTCGCCACAGGGTGGTATGAGAAGTGACACATATGTGCAGATCATGAAGATGTCTGACTACCTACCTGCCTAGGTAGTCTATAAGTCAGTCACTAGATGTTGAAGAGGACTTTGAAAGATAAGCTGAGAGTAGCGATTACCTTAGCTTTTACTTGCTGATATCATACATATTTATTTTTTAAATGAAGCTAGGTAGATATAAATCTTCAACTTAGGGGTTAAGAGTAGATTGAAGTACGTTTGGGCATAATTAGGGCTTCCATTTATTTACCTACATCCAACCTTTAGGATTAATGACATTTCTTGGCATAGAAGACGGAAGGCCTATTAGGTGACACGCTTTTTCCGTAAAGTAATAGTTATAATCACTGTAAAGGTGCATGGCATATCCGAGGAATGGCATAACGGCCCTTCTCTACAGTCATAAAGTTTTCTTTGGTGATTATATGTTTAAATTTCTAAACGACAAGTACGAAACATACAGAAACAAAAAACAGTGAACCGTAATGCTTGTGGAATACTCAGTCATGAATATTTCGTGCTTTGTTCATTGGCATTGTTATAATTATCCGCGAAATAGCATACACATATTGAGAACACCGAGGGGTATGTAATAACATTACGAGTGTCTACTGTACATAGGTATAGATTACTATAGAAAAGACATCATGAGCTTATGAGATTCACTACGATCTATTAGGGTGTACGATGGCTTCTTCTAAATGCCTTTAGAGGGGTACTCATTCTCTATCTTCTTGTATACGACGAATATGACGGGCCGAATGCATCTAGATCATATGACTTTGGTATCAGCGTTTAGAGAATTGAGGCATTTAGGGGGTATGAACAAGTTTGGATCGACAAGTATAAAGTATATCTGTTTCTGAGGGTGGTCAAATGAAGCTATGTTACATTGGGGATGGCAATATGCATATGTGTTGTGCCCCTCTGTTGGTCCTGATAGGTGTGAAGAGCAAGAGTATCACGACATGGCTTGTTTGAAGGAGGGCTGATGTTGACATGATGCACGTTCAGCACGAAGATAGAGCCTACATATTGCTCGCGTCACGGCAGCCGCTTATGCGACCATTTGACAATGCTTCTAGGCACTAGGTAGGTACCTAGATAGGTATTGTAGAAGTCAATCCTCTTCAGGATCATGCCACTTACTCGTGTAACCGTAACAATACAAGGGATCTCAACCACTGCGTTGAGATGTGGTCTGTATCTCATCACCTTCAGCCAACAGCAAGCCATTTCTTTGACGCCATAACACTGCAAGATGCTAATTGATCGTTGGACTGCTCGGGGTCGCGGTCGCCTGCCACAAAACTAAGCTTGCGGCTCTTTTTGAGCAGCCCAGGTAGGGTGTTGATAGGGGATGCCTGAGAAGATAAGACAGACAACGTTATAACTGACAGCAAGATTTCTAGGGGAGGTGGTGTAGATAGGTACGAAGATCCGTAATTGATGCGCTGTTTACAGATCTAAAGCATATTTCATTGTAATATATTGGTTGTGGTTGGCCAGTTTACCTAATATTATTGTGCAAGGGATATTGAAAATTCCCTCTGCTTTTGCGCGCACCTAATTCGTATGGCACTCTCTTTTTTGTTTTAACACTAACTATATGGAGGTTCTCTATTGTGATCTTAAAATGAGCTACAAGTGGAATTCAGTTTTCGCCCTGCTTCTTTCTATCATTATTTATGTTGCTCAGTAACCTCGTTGGCACAATATTTTCAGACTCTAAGGAGGCTTGTGCCTCTGGTACTGCACCAGCCTGCTGAGCCTTTACGGGGCTGGACTTGAAGTTCACTATTCACAACGACGCTCCTTCTTTGCATCGTTTCTATGAGGGCTATGGTCATTCTTTCCAGGTCAACATTTAGTCAGCATGCCTACCCTAACCCTAACCCTAAGATAACCCCTGAATGTGCGACTCATCAATATTCGCAGAGATTGCTCAGCCCATCCCTTGCCAGAAGTATTCTTGTTGAATTAGTGAGCGTACTATCGAGAGAAGTGGATAAACTCCTGGAACCCTGCCAAAAAAAAAACGACACCGCGGTTGATTTACAGCCACTATTCAACATTATAGTATGTTATGATACCTTTATCCCGCCATCCGGTCTACTAGAAACAAATACGCACCGAAGTCTTAGAGAAAGGCGACGGTATGCTCAACTTCTACGCTCTTCCGAACCAAAAGTTCTGCGGAACGTCCTATGAATACAAGTAAAAGGGACCCCCTCTCTGAGACATGTTACGCCATTTTGACAATACCATAAGTGACATGAATTAGGATCTCATCTAGAAGACAACAGTGCAGAAGATAGAAATCAGTTTCATGATCATTCGTATTTAGTATTAATTAAATGCGAGGTTTCAGCTAGAATAACTAACTCTACTACAGACGTTCTGTAGCTCTAAATATGAACCACTTAGTTCCTTGCCAAGCCTCCCCCCCCTTTTTTTTATAGATATAGCGTCAAAGCCAAGGGCCGCCTTACTAATACATACCAACGTTATGTATTCTCAGTCATAAACACTCTTCACCTACATATGTCCCTCTACATCTCGTCTCATAGGATTGGTGATCTTCAACTGAAGTATAGCGTAATGCATAAAATTAAGAAAATACCTATTTTACTAACTCGTCGTTGCCTATGCTCTTAGTATCAAGCTAGGCAATATTTGGCAGGATAGGATCAATACCTATGAAGAAAGCGATTCTGGTCTAAAAAAGTCCAAATTTGGATTAATGGCATGACTGATTTGATGAAATGTTCACATCATGTGCATGTCGACGTAAGGGAGGCTCCTTTCAAGGGCCTTCGCATGTTTTGAAGGTGAGGCGCAATCCAATTTTTATCATTATTCACCATGCTTTCTTTCCATCTAGGAGAATAGACAAGGCCCAAAACTTCCGATTTTGTTAATGGAGCGAGCACATGGTTCCTTAGCAGCCAATAACAATTCTACAAAGTGGCAGCACTCTGATACGAAATAAGTTATCGTTTACCATGAGTTTGTCAAACGATAGTATTTTAAACACGTGTGTTAAAACTAGTTGTATTTGCCAACCCGGGTTCCTTTATCTCTGATGTATGATATTCATTTCCTTGTTATGTGTTGTTTTCATACTAACTCGATAACAGATTAAAACCTCATAATTGCTATTACCCTGTTACCTTAAAATAACAGAAACAACATGATTCTTATATTGTTCCTTAGATATTACGTCTCCTAGTAGGATTGTTTGGCCCGTAATACTAGCCCTGTCTCTCAAAAGTATAGGAGGTACATAACTACCTTCTACTCACCAAGATCAGACAGACAGGCGTCAACGCCAAATGGAACGCCGCCAATGTCAAAGAAACTATACGATTGCCCCATCCCGACGATCTTGAAGCGATAAGAGTAAACGGAAGCGCAAGCAGAGGTCTTGTCACGCTGCCAGCGAAGATCACCGAATTATTGCATGACACAGGATTGGTGTGGCTAATGCAACCGCTAGAGGATTGTAAGGTTCCCCCTTTCTGGGATCAACTGGCCAAATCGAAAATTATCAATCGAGTTGCCCAAAAGAAGACAACAGACGATTTGCGTTCGCAAGTATCAGACACTCCAAATGATTCTCGCGTGGAGACACGATTCGACCACCTACCTGATGGACCAGATCCATTATGAAATATTAGATCTAAGTCATTTCGTCAATACATCTTGTCTAAACCACCTATACTGTAACTGCTGGATAGCAGCTACTACACTTTGTGAAGATATCTACTACCCAGCACTCTACATTTGAGTCATCTCACGGGCCTCCTAACAGCCGCTCTTTCCACTTTCAGTATCTTTTTAACACTATCATCGTATTTTTAATTCACCTCGTTGTTCATTTTCATCGTCTTCTTTCCTCGTCGTTCATTTCACTTTCGTCATCTTTTTATACACTGCCACAGTCTTTTTGATACTGTTGTTGTCTTTTGATATTATCGTATTTTTTTCATTTACTTGTGTCTATATTGTATTGTGAACCGTTCTGTTAACAGTTTAATAACGTAAGCCACCATGAATCAGGGGAATCTATCAGATCCGTCAGGGGCTTTACTGCCAGGACAAAACAGGTTCGTATACATGGACCCAGGATCTGCCGGTTGCCGGTTGCTCGCAGATTGAGCCCATGTGCCACAACATAGGTTCTTCCCAGGCCTCGAAGATCTACATCGTGACACGTTTTGTTATACCGGTCTCTTAAGAGAATGAGTCTCATTTTTCTATTCGATGTTTTCTGATACCATTGTCATCTTCTAATACTATCGTCGTCTTCTTAATACTGTCATCGTCTTCTTTGCCGTCACTTTCGCCGTCTTTTGATACCGCCGTCACTTTCGTTGTCTTTTTGATGCTATCGTCACTTTCATCGTCTTCTCTCTTCACCGTCCTTGTAGAGAGGTAAAATGTACCTGCTATTCCTGAAGAGGACTTAGATCATCGACGTATAGGCAGTGGTAGAAGGAGTGACATACTCATGGTTACTTCGTGTTCTTGCCTAATAATTTATCTTACTGATCTCTTGCCCTAATCAAGCCGCTGCGCATCCTTAAATCTTTTCCCCAGTCCATCCTTTCTCACTTTTGTTGTTTTTGTTTTTTGTGCCTCAAACCATCAACAACCACCTTCATCAACAACAACAACCGCCACCAACCAACTTTCAAAATGCCTTCACCTCCTATCAAGAAGACCAGGCCTACCCTGGACCGAATCCGTGTGAGGATCCCGTCTGCGGGTATCGGATTGTCTCCCCTCGCCTCCGAGTTCTCACCAACGGACGGCCCCGCCCAGCAAGGTAATAAATGGTTATAAAATTTCAAGATGGCTATCACCATGCAGCTTTCTTGAAATCCCAGATAATTTTTTTCTCGCGAACCTAGGCTAACTTGAATTTGCAGGACCCCAGCAGCAAGGCCAAACCGCAAGCCAGCCACTTGCCAGCCAGCAGCCTGGAGACCAGTACCCGGGAGGCCAATCGTCTACTAACCAACGCCCGACGAGCCAGACTCCCGCTGGCATCAACACCGCGAGTGGCAGCGTCCAGGACGGCCAGCAAGCGGGTCCCTCTGGCGTCTCTGCTGGCATGAACACACCGGCAATACTCCCGTACCCGCCGCCCTACTACTACCCGCCTCCTGCCATCAATGCTCCTGAGTCTGCCTACAAGGCCAATGGTAAAGCCCAAGAGAACGTTCCACAGGCTGCTCCTCCGCGCAACTTTGGTCCGGCCTACAGACGTGCCTATATGGGCAACTCTTCAGCATACCCTCCCGAGGGTTTTGGATCGGCATATCAGAATGCCCACTCGAACGTTGGTCCGGCATACAGTAATGCCTCTACGCACCCTTCCCCGGCTTTCCCCCCGGATGGTTATGGTTCTGCCTACCGCAATGTCCCTCACAACGCTCCTTCGAGCACCTCTACGAACTATCGTACTGGAACTATCCAGACAGGTCCCCCTGGCCGCTACGACTCGGCGTATTACAGCCATCGTTCTAACTTGGTTCCCGGTGCCTCTACGAATGTTCCCTTGTCCTACACAATTCCAGCGCGTCGAGCTCCGGCTAACCCCACCATCCCAGCACGTGCCCCCGTGGAGGGTTGGGGATCGACTTCCTATCAGCCGACGCCTACGGGATTTTCTGGCAGACACGAGAACTTCCCCGCGCGTGGTCCGCAGACAGGCTCATCGTTCCGCGGTGCCTCTACGATGGTCTCGCCAGCGTTCCCTCCGGGCGGTTTTGGTCCAGAGTACCAGAGCTCCTACTCGCCGGCGGTCCCGCGAAGTGACTTTGGCAATGCTTCGCAGACTTCATCCGCATACGGCAACGGATCGCCGGCATTCCCCCCGGGCGGTTTCGGTCCCGCGTATGAGAGAGCTTTCAAGCCAGTCAGTGATGTTGGTGGTCCGGCTTACTCATCGAATGCTTATCCTGGCGCTCATGCGAACCCTCTTACGAGCGCGTCTGAGGTAGGCCCCACCAGTAACCTTCGTTCGGCAAACAATGCCTTTTCGGAGGCTCAGCAAACAGGCTCGGCACGCCACGGTGAGGTTCCCGTTTCAGCCAGACATCACCGATCCAACGCAGGCGTTGCCAGCCGTGTCGCCGCCGCAGCCACAGGCACCGTCTCTGAGACCAACGTCCCGAGCGGCTCCCAGCCGCCCGTTTGGCAGGTATGTCTCTCTTTCACCTGTGTCACTTAGCTTATTGATAACTAACAAACATACTCTAGGAACGACTGCAGCAGGCGAAACAATCCGCCCGAGGTTTCGACGAGTCCAACGGCCAGGTCGTCTACCCGAGCATCCGCAACGGTGGCCGTAATCCATTCCAGGCTAACTTCACTACCAATACTCGTCGCCGTCGGGATATCTTTCATCCCAACGTGCTTGTGTCCAATATCGGCCGCACGAAGGTCCATGCCAAGGATCCTCTTCCTGGTTCCACGAACCCATCGAACGGCGAGATCTCTCCCCTCGACTTGGGTCCGTCTTTCCTCCCGCGTCCGAACCAGAATGCGACACCGGTAGAGGCTCCTACCAGCCGCAATGCTGCACCCGATTCTACTGACTGGAAGGTATAGACTCTTTCCCCCACTTACGCTAGGTTGAGTATTTGTAACTAACAACCCAATTGTAGGAGCGACGACGAAGAGAGGAGGAAGCTGCACGAGGCTTTGACTCTTCTGACGATGAAAAGTTTATCCCGAATATACGATCGTAAATGGTAATTCGCTTTTCGCTTCAATCATTGAAGATGCGTCGATACGTACCGGTTTTTCAAGGTTTCTCTGGTTTCGATTCAAGGTCATGGTTCACGTTTGCAATTTCAAAAATCCCGGTTTGCACGGCAAGGAGGCAATCATCTCTCTTCCGGTTTTGAAACCAGTTCTTCAATTTCTGATACCCCCTTTTGCCTGACGGATACGTCCTCAGGTTGTTGGCTGTTTGGCGGATGGAAAGTGGTTTAATTCTTCTAGAACCTTTGTCACCAAGTGTAATGATGAGCATTCGTGTACTCAGGGTTGCTATGTTGGAGATTTTCATGTCTCTTGATGACCGATTAGTAAAGCCCGGCTACTGTAGGTAGATAAATGCCCATTCCCCCATAACTTTGAATGATCCTGACTTCAGAATGGAAACGTGATATGAATTGCAGACTGCGAAGTGAATTTAAACTTCTTGCTTCCTCCTAAGTAATTCCTTTTAACTGCCATCGTAGCTCCTTAGTCTTTAGAGGCTCCAGTAGGAGTATCGAACGTTGTTTCTAATATTTAACCCTGCATACGTCTAGGAGTGGTTGCGCCCCAGTATGCCTAGCACTTGCGATGGGACTAGCTTTATCTCGTTGCGAATACACTTTAGACAAGGGTGTCGATGAAGAAAGCACAGCTCGCGTGGAGAGGAGATGGGTACTTCAGACCTTCTCCGCCGTTTGAGAATCTTGTAGACAACAACTTATCATCATCAACATCAGCACCAACATCAATACAGCCTAGTTGTCTCCATCTACTATAGTCTTCTAGATGGACTGGACTCGTATCTTGCTAATATTTTTATTCTCTTTTCTCGGGGTATTCGGCGCCATGGCACTGGGAATGGCGATGTTCTTCATCACAACGGCGCTCATGGGGCTCACTGTTACCGAGACGGTGACCGAGACGGTGACCGAGACGGTGACAGTGGCCACGACCTCGGCATGCTCCTCGAATCTCCTGGTCGACGACTTCTCTCTGTTTTCTGCCAGACGCAACAGCGTAGGGATGAAAGCCGGTGGTATGTCCACCCTTAGACCCCGAACACAAGGTAGCAGCTCGCTGACTCTAACCCTACGTTAACTAGACGATGGCACCATGGATGTCATGTCTGCAGAGGATGGCACCTTGTCATTTGTGCCTGCAAAGACGTCGTACTTCTTTGAGGAAACGCCCTGCATCGACGCTGTAGCCGATGGATACTCGGCCGTCTCGTTCACCTTGAAAGCACCACTGGGCTCCTCCTTCGCACTCGAGCTCCAGACGAGGGACAACTGTGCCACGGAAGGGTACAAGAGCACCTGGCACTATATGGAGGGCTTCACCGGCCAGTCCGAGACACACGTGGTGCCGCTAAGCGACTTCGCTGGAGCGAACACGTACGCCATTTCTGCGTTTGCCTGGGCGACTTGGGACTTCTACACCGAGAAGGACTTCATCTGGCAACTGAGCGACGTCGAGTTGATTTGTGCCAATCCAACCTAGAATCAACCGATGCTATGCCATTAGAGGGGAGTTGAAGCAATACATCCGCTGGGATACGCTCCTAGGAAAGGGTAGAGAGTTGGAGGATGGAGTATGACCACTTGGCTGAACCAAACGGCATTAATGATTCCCTTCCTATACCCTTTTTGAGTAGAGTTACCAGTAATTATAACTATTACTGTCCGCAACAATTCACAAGTATCAGTGCTCTTCTCCGTGACTGATCATGAACTTGACACCATGGTTTTAATACTAAATCCAACACTCTATTGATGTCTTTTTATTCACTGAAAGAAAGATTGATTGACAATAGAGTAAGTCAGTTTACGGAGTAAATGTACTGGTAATACTTATCGATAACCGTTAGTGTTACCATTCTGCCGCGTAGAGTCCCTAGACCAGCCTAGCCCCCCCGCTACTGTTCAGCCCCAATTTGCACACCGCCCATATTTTCTAGGGACCAGAACGCCCCAACGCCAAACCCCCACTTAGGCACAGGTCCCCGCGTCCCACGTATCAAAAGTATCAGGCCGAAATTTCGAGAACAGACAAGGTTGATCTCCAATACATCGCATTCCTTACCTTGCCTTATCCACATCTCTTCCTAGTAATCTTTCACCTTTTTACCATTACCTACGACCTACCCTTCTCGAAGGTATTTCTGTTTGAGAACGTTTCTCTCTAGTCGCTCGCTCGTGAATTGAGAAGTAAACAATCAATCGGGAAAAAAACAAAATCATGGTACGGAACCCTGCATCGCATCCGCATCCGCCCCTCACCTCCCATTCTTACCTACCTTTTACCCCTCGATTGGATAATACACGTACTTGACTGACATCGGAAAATGCAGGCGACGACCACGAAGCAGCGCCTGGCGCTCGCCATCTGCGACTTCCTGTCGACGTCGCTGACGGACGGCACGCTGTCGGCCGACGACAAGGACAGCATCGACGTGGCCATCAACTGCATCGGCGAGTCCTTCCGCGTGGACCCCAGCGACGGCGCGCAGGTCTCCGCCGCCACCGGCCACCAGAACCTGCTGCAGATCTACGGCGTGTACGAGAAGCTCAAGTCCTCCACCAACACCTCTTCATCCTCTGCCTCCGCCTCCGCCTCCGCATCCAGTAGCGCCCCCCCGCCGTCCGCCCCCGCGACCGAAGCCGAGACCAAGGAGCCCACGCCCGAGGAGAAGCAGCAGGCCGAGGACCTCAAGGCCAAGGGCAACCGCGCCATGGCGAGCAAGGACTACCCGGGCGCCATCGACCTGTACACGCAGGCGCTGGCGCTGTACCCGGGCAACGCCGTGTACCTGTCGAACCGGGCCGCGGCCTACAGCGCGGCGCGGGACCACGCCTCGGCGCGCGCCGACGCCGAGCGCGCCACGGCTCTCGACCCCGCTTACACCAAGGCCTGGTCGCGCCTGGGCCTGGCCCGCTTCGCCCTCGGCGACGCCAAGGGCAGCATGGACGCCTACCGCCAGGGCATCGAGCACGAGGGCAGCGGCGGCAGCGACGCCATGAAGAAGGGCTTCGAGACCGCTAGGCGCCGCGTCGAGGAGCTCGAGGCCGAGGCCGTGGACTCGGCGACCTCTCCTACCGCGCGCGGTGCCGGCAGCCCAGGAGCAGGTGCAGGAGCTGGAGGCATGCCGGACCTAGGCAGTCTCGCCAGCATGCTCGGCGGCGGCGGCGGTGGAAACCGAGAAGGAGGTGGTGGCGGCGGCGGTATGCCGGACCTCGGCGGCATCATGAACAACCCCATGTTCGCCAGCATGGCCCAGAACCTGATGTCCAACCCCGAGATGATGCAGAACCTGATGCAGAACCCGCGCCTGCGCGAGATGGCCGACCGCTTCAGCACCGGTGGCGGCATGCCCGATTTCAGCACGCTCATGAGCGACCCTAACATTGCCGACATGGCCCGCAACATGATGGGAGGACGAGGAGGCGGCGGCGCTGGCAGTCCCGGTGCCGGTCAATGATCATCTCGATGTCTCATTAGTCTAGTCTAGTTTGGTCTATTCTATTCTAATGGACTCGTATCGACTCGACTCGAGGTGGAATGGGCTTTTGCGAGGAAGGGTTAGGAAAAAGAGAGAAAGGGCAGGCATGGACGCCATCAAAGGCTAGCTAGTTGGATGAGCACAGGACCAACTTGAACTCCCGGCCTTCTCATTCTTGTCTTGCGTTCTTGCTCCATCGATGGATGAATGAATGATGGCTTGCCTGTTTCAGACTAGAAGATCACGCGCGGACTTTTCACGAGCTACGAAGGAAAGGGACTTGCAAGGGGTTGATAATAGAATAATGGATAAAAGTTCGCCATTAATTTTTGATCGACCGCGCGTCTACTAATTAATGTACATCATGATCGTGTGTATTCGATGATTTTTGACGAAGACAGACAAATTATTCCTTCCCGAGCCAGAGTGAGAAAAATAAGGGAGGTGTAGAAAAGTAAGGGGGAAGAAAAAAATGAATCAATGCTCATCTAATTTTTTCCGCCATACACCTCGACTCCATACCATGCCGTAGTAGTTTTTCCTTCGTGTGTTCTCTTTTTTTGTCTAAACAGCATGCCTCGGGGTCCTTAAGCACATAAACTTTTTGTTTCCTTTTTCTGTCCTCGAATGCCAATGCCAAATGGGCCGAGCAAGAATCGAAAGAAAAACAAATAACAATAATATCGTGAACATTTCTTTCTTGCTCCCCCTTTTTTTCGCCTACTAGCTCCTATCGTTCCTGGTCTCGTAACCAGCCAACAGACACCATTATTAAAAATCATAACCGAATAACACGTGATAAGAAACATTGATAACTGGGAACTCCTATCATACGTCCAACGTAAGAAGCGTCCCTCATAGAAAAATTTAATACGAATACGCGGAAGAATCGAAATGCAGAAATGCTGCCCCCCAAGAAGTCGGATGCGCCTTATAGACTGCGAAAAAGCAATACAGAAATACCACCGATTTAGCGTCGAGAAGTATGAGATTACTTGGAATTAGCCGTGGGGTTACCGCGTCTTTGAGAGGACCCTATGCTGCCCCTCTGATTTAGCATGGGAGTAGTCGGATTCCCTCTTCGCCCTCTTCCACGAAAGCGACCACGGGTTCGACCGCGGAAACCGCCTCTGCCCCTCGTAGGCCCTCGTGGGGGCGATTTGGCTTCAGGGGACACGGGCGTAGGTTTGCTTTGTTCTTGTGGTGATTCGTTGTTGTCGCTGTCACAAGGAACAGCAGGTGAAGGTGGCACAGGTTGGCTGACTGAGCGGGTCGGGCTGTTCTGGATAGCAAACGGTGGCGGTTCGGGACAAGATACAGATTGGAGAGTATTTCGACGAGGTTTGGCATCCGACCCCTCACGGACAGTTGGTTGAGAAGTTGGCTCCGGAGGTACAGCAGGTGAAGTGGCATCGTCATCGTGGTTACTCGAAGAACTTGACGCGTAGGCTCGAATTGCAGTAGAAATAGAAGCGGACTCCGGATCCGCTGCTGGTGCTGTGGAGGGGGAACGACTTCCTTCCTCAACATCTTCCGCCCAGCTGTTTCGAATAGGAGATGTATTCATTAAATGTGGCGCGGCCGTAGAACGAGGTGTGAACGCTGGAGCACCGGGATTCAACTTTGAACCCTACCAGTCAGAGGTTAGTATCAGTCAAAAAATCATGAACGATTCTTCGACGGATCTACCTCTTTCTGATGCCCATTCGGAGTGTTCACAACCTGCCCGTTGGCGTTGCTTGTCACAATAGAGGTCGTGACCTTCGGCGTCGACCGCGGAGGTTGAGTTCCATTCGAAGTGGTGGTACCGTTGGCATCGTTTTCTGGTTCGTCAGCAGATCCATCAGTTTGCGTAGCGTCTGGAAGCACCGTGGCCACAGCATCACCATTCTGTTTGTCTTCTTTTGATTCCTTGGGCTTGACAAATATTTGTTTCGACCAAAGCTCGGCGTATTTGCCTCCCTTCGCAATCAAATCCTCGTGGTTGCCCTGCTCTGCAATCTCTCCATTTGCAACCACAAAGATGGTGTCAGCGTTCATAACGGTCGAAAGACGATGGCTACGTGAAGTTTTAGTACGATAAGATCATGTCGATGAACAGTCAAGCACACTTACGCGACAATAAAAGTGGTACGACCTTGGCATAGGGCGCGGAGACCATCTTGGATTTTCTGTTCTGTATCGGTGTCAACAGAGCTGGTCGCCTCGTCGAGAAGCACAATCTCCGGCTGCTTGAGTATGGCTCGCGCAATCGCAATGCGCTGCAATTCACCACCGGATAGTTTACTAAAAATGTCAATCGTCACGGCCAGCGGCTTTCATATAGATCATCACTCACACGCCACGCTCGCCAACTCGAGTTTTGTAACCCTCGGTAAAACCCATGATGTGCTCATGAATGGCCGCTGCTTTGCATGCACTATACACTTCCTCATCTGTCGCTGCCAAGCGAGCGTACCGAATATTGTTTATGACGGTATCGTCAAATAAAATCGGTGATTGCGGGACAATACCGATACTTTGCCGAAGACTAAGAGGCCGATCATGTTAGCGATACAGAGTGTAGAAGGAAGAGAATAGATTGTGATTCTGACGGACACATGCATCAGGGGCTTAATAGGAGGGAGGGAAGGGTAGAAGTTTGAAGTTAAACATGCCTCGAGATCGTCACATCCCTGATGTCCTGGCCATCGATCAGAATGGAACCACCGGTCACATCATAAAAACGGTCCAGGAGCTTTAGGATTGTCGACTTTCCAGCACCAGTTGCGCCAACGAACGCGACGGTGGTACCAGACGGAACAGACACTTTCACGCCCTTCAAGATGTCCTTCTTCTTGTCGTAACTGAAACTGACGTTCCGAAACTCGACCTTCCCGCCCTTGAGTTTCAAGGGCCGAGCATCAGGCTTCTCAGTCACCGTCGGCTTCGTCATCATCACGTCAAGAAGCCTTTCGGCATGCACCAGGTCCTGGCTGATGCTCTTTCCGAGTTGAGAGAAGAACCGTAGAGGTGACGTGAGTTGGCCCCAGTATGTCAAGAGCATGACAAAGTCTCCAGCAGTAGCTTGGCCGTGGGTGATTTGGTATACGGCCAAGAAAGCACCAGCAAGCAACCCTGCAAGGAGGATGAGATACTGAAAGGCATGTCCAACGAAATAGCTCGAGTATAGTGACTTTGCCGCCGAGACGTGGGATCCAACTGCCACGCCGTATCGACTCTCCTCGTATGGTACTTGGTTGAAGGCACTGACGGTCTGCCAGCCTTGAATACCGGCCTGTCGGATATAGTGCTCTTCGAAATATCTACAAAACATCAGCATACATGGGCAACCATATAGATTTTGGAGGTGTTTCGAAGGATCGAGGTGTAAGCTACTTTGAAGATCGTTAAGATTGGACTACTTACGTTTTCACCATCTTCTTTCGCTTCTCCTTGAAACTCGCAATGATATGAGTAGCGGTCTGGATGAATGCCGCGCCAGTGGCGATGGTAATAAAGCCTTCGTACGGACCAAATTTGGTAGACAGATACGTGAATGCAATGACCAAGTCAATCATCATTGGCAATGCCTGAAAGCATATCGACTCGAGCATATTCGAAATAGAAGTCCCGTTCGAAATGGCTACGATGAGGTCTGACGAACTCTTCGAATCGTGGAACTCGGAGGAGAGGTTCATGATGTGGGAGTAGGCAGCGACTGTCAGCGCCTCCTCGGAGTAATACTCCACGGGCAACCACAGCATCTGCCTCAGAAGGTTGATACCAGCTTCAGAAGCTAGAAGTCGGAGGCCAGCAAAGATTGCGACTTGAATCCATGGGTTGCTACCCGAGACGCCGCTGAGAGAATCCATAACGGCGCCATACTGCCGAGGGATCAGGAAGTTCAGCGCGTTTCCAGCTAATAGACAGACGCCCACAAGAGCTGCATAGACCTGCAGACGACGATTATGGACAGGCCAGATATATGGAACGAAAATCAAGAATCCCTTGACATACGCAATCCAACTGCCCTCGGTTTTCAGTCGTTTCTCTATTTTCTCCCGAGAAATGCGTTCCTGGCGTTCCCAAGGTGATTCCGGGGAGCTCGGCGAGTTGGCCGTCTCGGTGTTGGTTGCTTCCGTATTCGTAGCATCCGAGTTGGTGCCATAGCCACTATCCCCTGATGTGTCGGCACCATTTGCCCGTTGATTCGGCTTCGGGATCAGTGGCGCTCGTTCTTCGTCATCGTCTACGTCAGTTCCACTCTCTCGCCAGAGGAAGTAAGCCAAAAGAGCGCTCAAGGCGATAACGCAGCGGAGGATGACGATCGAAGCATCAAGACGATGAAATAGTGACAGCTTGTCTTCAGGAATAGGATCCTCCGGTATCGGCTCTCGGGCGGCGATGAACAAGAGCACAGCATTCACAGGCTCGAATGCAAGCACGAGAAACCAAGATCCATAGAAGGGATACCAGACGGTGCCGGATTCGTTCGAGAGGCTATTCTGCTCAATTCCAAAAATCAAGACGCAGGAAAGCAGGCCGATGATGGTGTCCTGGGAAGGCCATCGTCCCCATGTGACGATCTCGATTACCTTGAGGGCAAGCTGGGCCACGAAAGTAGCTATGAAGAGAAGCAGAAGACAAAAGATGACCTTGCGTCGTACGTGCGTAGCTTTTGCCGAGTCCGAGGTTTGCAGGGTGCAGATCACGATGGCTGAAGTGACGGCGAAGTATATGAACACCACAAGAGGGTAGACGTAATGCAGCGTAGCCTGCGTCCCCTGCAGGTGTTCGTCTGCCATTTTCTCGGCCGCTACCTAAGTGGATGATTCGGATCTGAAGTATTAAAAGATTCCAAAATAACCAAGACCGAGGCAAGTTCAACGGAGGAGTTCAACTGAGATGGAGTAGCGAAAGGATGGGTTAACCCTGGATGTTGAATGTCAGTCTTTTCTTGTCTAAAATCTTCCTCGAACAGTATGTTAAAGAAATTGATTGATTCTGTGGAAGCAATTTCAGCAAATGAGAGGGTGCAAATAGCATTTGTTGCTGTTGTCCAAGCGACGGTGATGATTGTCCATTTGTATGTGATTTGTATGTGATTTGTATGTGATTTGTATGTGTATGTGTAGAGGTAGAGGCTGTGCAAGATGGAGCAAGGGGCATAGAGGCAGCAAGGAATGAGTAAGGGAGGCAAGCTACACTTGACTTCAGAACATGAGTCATGAAGAAGAAACAGCGTTAGGCATAGGTAGAAGTAATAACCATTACTAAAGTGGCCCTTCGTCTCGCTCTTCCCCTTTCACAAGATAACCAGCACCTTCTTCCGCCTACCTCTTACTCAGGTTGACGGGAGCCGGCATGACAACCTTTTTTTTTGGCTGACTAATCTCGTCTGACTCCGGAACTCCCAAAACTCAAAACTCCAATCCAATCCATTACCTTTACAGCATGGGATGGATGGAATAATGACACTTTATATATACATGATCCACGAGAGAGGTGTGAAATTGGCGGGGGCGGGGGGGACAGTGACTAGATGGAACCAAGGTTAGGTGAACATCGGAGTCAGGGAACTCGCATTGCAATCGCGACCGTGAATTGATGAGGTAGGTAGGTAGGTGATTTGAATTTAGAAAAACTGGTTGGAAAGGAGTTGGGGGAGTTTGAATGAACCCTTCAAGAGCGACTGGCTTGAGCCCTTTTTTTATATCAACTCTTCGTAGGCAGCCACGTTGCCTTGCACCATTCCTCCCGTCGCACCGAGAAAGCAGCATGGGGAGAATCATTCAACAACAACATTAAAGTTGCAGCCACTTACCGAACCAGATCATAGTCCCTCAAAATTGACCCCAGACGCTTCGCTTCGGACAGTGTTGGCAGTGCTCTTCCTATGTATCCAGATCGATAAGACACAAGCTCGAGAGACGGCCAATTGGCTGCGAGTTCATGTAGGTCTGACGCTTACTGTCTTAACGGAGGCACGAACGATACCTTATCCCCGGCCCAAAATGCCGTTGCAACCTTTGTAAAAGCGTGTCAGCCACGTGGGGAGCGATCCAGCCTGGGGCAGTCAGCCCTACAGGTGACGCACTTGAGCTGCAGTAGTAGTATAAGAAGCGTAGATAGTGGGCGAGTCGCACACCTAAGCAGGGACTATGACTGGACCAACGTTAGCTTGAATGGAGAAGCTGTAAGAACCAAGTTTGAGGTAGGCTGACAGGGTATACAGGTATACAACAAGCAAGCAAACGCCCAGAACACAATCTTTCGTAACCCAGTACCGGCCTTGTGCACCAGCAGAAGTCAACTTAAGCACTGGCACAATGAAGGTCGAATGTTTGGAAGTGAGACGAAACACATGACTTAATGTGGAACGAAGACGTTGTGTAAGAGCCGCGACCTAGCGTCTAGTCTAGACGGAAGATGGCATAGCATAAACCTGGCTTCTAAAGGGGGCCGCTGAATGCCCCGTTCCCCGGCGGATCGACAGTCATCTAATTTCGCAGCGTCTGCATCACACATCACGCGTTTTCGAAAACGCGGTGGAAATAAAGAGTCTAGAAGCGACGCTAGACTCGTCTCGGGCCACCCGGCTGGCATAACCGGTCATCGCGGCAGCTAGATAAGGGGATGGGGGTCAGGGGGACATAAATTGACCAGTATGAGCCGCATGGGATGAACAGAGGATCCATGCCCATTTTCATCCCATCCCCAGAGCACACACAAAAAATCTCTATTGCCAAGCCACCAATAGCATGGGATCCCTCTTTTCCCCATAGGAGGTACCTTGTCATTAGCGGTGTACAAATGTACACGGATGCGAAGGCAGATTTTCATGAAAATATATATAAATACGAAGGTAAATGAATAATAAAAACTAAATAATATCAGAAAGGGAAAGAAGAGAAGGAAAGGGGTTCTGCCGCGAAGTCAACCAGCAAACAGGGTTGCACTTCAACAAAAAAAAAAAACTTACATGTATGTAGAACTGGGTTAGTCTCAAAACTTCGGGCGCGGGAGGTCCTATTCGCGAGCCAAGACCATTGCATTGGGGCTGACTATGGATCTTTTTATTTGATTTGATTCGACCCAACGACCCAGAAGATCCAGCCTCCACGACAACGTGGTTCACGCTAAAGCGAGCCATTTGACGCCACGGTCTGTGGTGCCGGTCTGTGTGAAGCTCGTAGTTTGAAATTGGCACTGACCAGGAACCAGGGACGCCTGGTCAAGCAAGATCTTAACAGCCGAAAAAGCTATCCGTTCAGATGAACGTTGTCAGTGCTCCTGGTAGGACAGTAGTATCACGATCTGTGGTGCTTCCTCATGCTGTCTAACGATTTCAGCAGTTCGAATTGTGACCAGCTGGACAGGTGCAGGAATTTGTCGCAAGTGACACGTCAACCGGAACCGCAGTGTCGCTGTGAAGATGCAGCTAATAAGTGCAGGACAGGGAAGAGGAGAGGAAGAGCAGGGGTTGGCTACAAACAGGGCGAACACCCACGGCCCGTGTTCAGACAGGTTCGTATCCCTAATCGGAGCAACGTTTGCTGCGGAATCGTTTTCGGCTTCCTGGGCTGGTAGGTATTGACCTATCTGCCTACGACGCTGACACGGCACGGCCCCCAACTTTCTCGACTTGGTCCTCGGTGTGTCAAGATCATCTATCGGAAACTAAGATGGCCTTGGTACCCAGAGTATGAGTCTCTTCGGGAATGCTGTTCAAACGTGACACGACCTGGCCGTTGAGGGTTCTACTGCGTAATTTTTTTGGATCACGAAATTTGGTGGTGCAAAAGAATCGGCTACAGACTTTTCACAAAAATGTGCCGCTATCCTGAACACGTGGTCGACAGTGAGACAGCGGAAAGCAGACGAATTGGTGTCTCCATGGAGCTGGGAAGGGAAGGGCGTTCTATATATTGGCTAGTAGGGTTGCCACATTGCCACATTGCCATTCATGGTGGGTGTATCTGTTAGGGCTTTTGTCGAGAAAAAATGAGGGACAATCCTACCGGTATGCAATGATTTGCGACCCGACTGGATGGATTACCAATGATGAAGGAGCCAGGGGGCCGGTAGAGAGATGTGTGTGGGGGGGGAAGAGAGGAGAGAGAGGAGTTGTGTTAGCCTAGAAATTTAAAGACTACTAGTATGTACCGGGTAATAGCCAAGGAACCGCACAATAGCGGTGATGGCTGTTCAATTATTTCCCTAGCTGGTTTAGTGGGACTTAGACTTAAATTCAAGCTTATTATTCTCCGACAGGCATCAAGGTTTGTACATGTAATGTGTCAACTTTGAATCTACTAATATCCATAATAATACCCGGTAACCTTAGCAATCCATCCCGTCGTTTAAGTACATGTATGGATTTTGTATTTGTTTTACCAACCTAGGTAGGTACAAGCCATTATGCATGTTCGCTGCTTAAGGTAGCGGTGCTTAACCGTTATGTGTGAAGGGAATGCATACATGTATGTATTATGTAGTAATAGGATCCATCTACGCATCTCTTCCGGTTCCTACCTTACCTTAAATTTTTTTTTCTTCATCATGCGCGGCGTCGATCGATTATCTACCCGTTCATCTATCCATCACCCGTCCTGTTTTCGGAGATGCCGCTAAGTAGAAATCCCACCGGCCCAATCATATCCGGGCGGGCGGGACTTAGTTGTCGTTGTCATCTGCATCTCTGCATGTGTACCAGTATCCGATTGTGGTGGACGCTGAGACTTTTTAGCTTCAGATCAACTGCATGTGTGCGGTGCGGTGCGATATGACATATCAGAACTGTAGCCTCCCGTACCAGTGAGCTCAGAAGCTAAAAAAAATACTGTCTAACCTAATCGGTTTCCACAGACGATTTGAGAATTCTTCCATCTAGGTTTCAGCTCTCAACACCAAAAGGAATATCACGGCCACCTGAAATGTCACTGTGTCAAGCAGGATAGGTATGAATTTGCGAAAATCCATGCATTGCCGAATCCCATGACTGAAAACTCATGCAAACACTTATGCGAAGCGGCTGAGATTGCGGCTCTTTTAAGAACACCACATTCGTCTGACCACCCACTTCAAAACAGTTCGCATGCAGGCCATGGGCACGAGACAGACATCTTGCAACCTTACTTATGTAATGATGTGTAATAACTAGTGCGGCTCAATAAGAGCCTCAACTTCCATATTCACGTCACATCGAACCTCAAATTAGGATAAATTGAAGCCTGAAAGCTGAAAGAGCCTCCCCATAGCCGCCTATGGCAGCATGAGGTGTCACCAATCAAGTGTACTCATGACTAGAGACGTCGTATCTAGTTCCGTGATAGTGATATAAGACGATGCCTGATAGTAGGCGAGCCCCGCCAATTCAAGAAATCTCACTGCATGTCTTATAAAGGCCGTGGTTTATTCCCATACGATCCTCGCTGCTTCAAGCTTAATACATGCATTTTAATACATGCATTAGTTTGGCGGGACGAGAATGCCTTACCATCCCCAGGCGGTCTTATGACGATCTACCTCTGAGCTAGCTAATTTAGGTATACATCAGAACAGGTAAATGGAACGACAACTAAATAGTCCAGTCCTTCGTTGGAAACCGTCGAATGGTGCGAGGGATTTAGACAATCCTATCTACACTGACAAACGGATATAGCATTCGGTCCAAAGTGTTTGGCCCCCAAATAGCATCCGGTAACCGAAGACTGCATACATGTGCTTTATGCCCTCATTCAAGCATCTTCACTAGACCATATTGAGAAGTAAGCGCAGAAACTGGCTAGCCACTGCCGAGACGAATCACCGGGGTATTCCGTATTACACGCATACAATTATTGATCCCCAAGGCAGATTGAAACATACCTTTATTCAGTCACCACAGCAAGGAAGACCCCGCGCTAGACAACACCGAGATGCTTTAGTAAGACATCAGGTAGAAAAAGCACATTGCCTAGGTAGGTAGGTAGGTAGGTAGTTGAGAATGTAAGAGAAAATGGGTATACAAGACTGATAATCTGTGGAATTTGATTTCACCCTTACGAGCTACCTCATACAACAAAACAAGGAGGAGGTTGTATTGCCAAAGAATGCGGCCGTGTTCTCACGAATGAGGATAGTAAATAATTTTATTCAATTACTCTTTGTTGGCTAAATAACAACAGCATGTCCGTTTAAACTTAAACCAAGTTTTATTTTAGCGTGAGAATTTCAGTGAAGCACATGCGTATATCATAGGAAGTGTTATGGTATATTTCAATTGTTTAGTTCTCTTTACAGGTACATAGAAATTCATCATAGAGAAACATACAACGGTCTTCTTATGCCCGATTATACATTACTTTAGATAGGTATCTTAGAGATCATTCCCTACGAATAGACTAATAGCCCGTGAGCCAAATTGTCCGCAGCGGAGAAGGCTCTTTACATTGATTTTTCGATCATCTGTGTCTGTTAAGAAAAGAATGCCTCATGCTAGGGTCATTGTTTAGGCATGTATATCACTTTTGTGATGCACTATTCAAGAAGAACTTATAAGTTATTTTACGATAGATTGATGTCAACCAGCTTTTACTAGTATTGCCAATTTGGTTCATGACCGGCACACCCAATATTTTCAACAATTTGGGTTTCGGATGTAGGAAGTCGGTGAAACGGTGCTGTTCGGGCCAAGGTTGATATGGTCGTCTTTGGCGCGGCTGTGAGGGCTGATCTTTCCCCTGATGCCTTCAGAGGTTTTGGTAGCCCAGTTCGATAATTTTAGACGTCCTAGGGAGCTTAGCTGTTTGACATCAGCGTAGCTAGTATTTATTTTCTTTGATTGTAGCTTGTTGCTCGAAGAACTAGCTGGTCATTAAACGGTGGAGGTCACATAGGAACTATTACATGATATATATATTACTAATAAGGCCTTTCGCGAATCTGTTGAAGTTTGGCATTATAGCCAGTAGATTGGTTATTTGAATGTTGCTGCTATTAGATGAATATAAAATTGATGAAGGCTAGAAAGCATCTGTGGGTTAAAATAGTGTAGTTGGCGTATATTAGAAGAGTTGTTGCGGGGCTGAGGTTACATTACCCGTCTTTAATATACTTAAACCGTTAGAGATGGATTTCTTTTGTATAGTATTGATTCTTTAGTGATTATAAGGACCTACCTATGTAGGTAGGTTTGAATTTTGAGGCAGGTCCTACTGACAAGATATCATTATTCCCATCATTAGCTAGCATTAGTTAACTTAATATTTTCTAGAATTATGTTAGAAGCACAAGTTTGCCAACGGGATTTTCACGCGTTAGTCAAAAGGAGCAAGAGAGCTTCACAAGCATAACTTGCCCACAGGAAAATCAACATATATATGATCGCCCGAGATTGTGCAAAGGACAATCAGTCAAATGCCAAATATGGGGTTGGAAATTAATAAGACTTAAAGCAAACGCGTGATAGCAGGCTTGAGAGAGAGAGAGAGAGAGTCCATTGAAGCTGTGTTAATATCCCGTCTAGTAGGTATTTGGTAGGACTAACACCCGCCTCACCCCCTCTTGTATTTCTAAAAATAGCCTCAACTTCCTCTATGGACGAGACGACGCCTAGTATGTTGCTTCATCATGCTTTATGTTTAATTGTTTTATCCTTTCACCGTCATCACAAGTCTTTGAAAGAAGATATTACGGTATTATTTGAGAAAGAGATGTTGTTCGTCTCCTGTTATGACAGATACCTCTACCTACATGTATCAATTGCTCACCTATCGATTCGCTGGGGTAGAAGCTATCTAGAGGCGGTACTTCTCCTTCACGCAGTATTATGAAGGCAATACCTTCAAGTCTTTCTTGCTAAGCGTACTATGAGCATAGATGTAACGTGGATACATACAACAGAAATCTATTTGCCATCGTGATTTCCATCTGAAACGTATTAGATTAAAGCTTGGCAAGTGTTTTTTCTATTATAGAAATTAAGTAATAATTGGTTGAGGTGCTCGCTGCTGCCTACGTCTAGCTCGTAGCGTCGTAGTACGATCTAGGACGCGCCAAGGTCCCCCCCTTTTTAGAAACATGGGGGTGGTGTCACGTGGTACTCTTACCAACAAATAAATATCATCTGGCCCTGCATGGCACAGACTCTGTCTTCTAACAACATACCTAAGCTCTTGCTCACTACAGCGTGTCAAGATTGATCGTCATCATGGCCAACACCGCTCCCAAAATCCCCGCAGAAGAGCGCCAAGAAGCTCCCGAGGTGATCGATAAGAAAGCGGAGGCTCTTGCGAAGCTCATGAGGAAGAGCAAGCACATGGTCGTCTTCACAGGGGCAGGCATATCAACTTCTGCTGGTCAGACATAAGACATTGGAACGAGCAGCTGTGATCTGGTCTAAATCTCGATAGGCATTCCCGATTTCCGCGGTCCGGATGGCATCTGGACACTGCGAGCCCAAGGAAGACAGCTTACTAAGGCTGTGAATACCTTGCAGGCTGTACCGACAGCTACGCATATGGCGCTCGTAGAGCTGCAGAATCGAGGGATACTGAAGTATTTGATCAGCCAGAATTGCGATGGCTTACATAGGAAGAGTGGGATCCTGCCAGTGAGTTTCGTAAAGCTCACTATAGATGCATGTTTAATTGTGTCCTTTTTGTCGCCACCTTAGGACAGAATATCCGAGCTGCACGGCAATAGCAACCGCGAATACTGCAAGGACTGTAGTAAAGAGTACATTCGTGGTATGTGCCGACTCGTTATCGAAAATGACTGTAAGGCTTCTAATGTTTCGCAGACTTCCGAGCCGTTGCTTCGTACGAGAAGACTGTCCATGACCACCGCACAGGGCGGAAATGCGCCCGATGTGGGGGAGTCTTGCTTGATAGCATCGTCAATTTCGGCGAGTCTTTACCTGCCGAGCCTCTGCAACTTGCTCGTGACCACGCACAGCAGGCAGATCTTTGTCTTGTCCTTGGATCTTCCCTCACGGTGACCCCAGCCAACGGGATCCCAGAAGTTCCGGGGCGAAGAAAAGGCGCCAAGCTCGCCATCTGCAATCTGCAAGATACACCGTTGGACAACCTGGCAGACATGCGCATCCATTCCAAGACGGATGAGTTGATGGTGAGAGTAATGGCTAAACTTGACCTCCCCATTCCGTCGTTCGTTCTCCATCGTCGTCTGATGGTGCAGATGGAATCGACAGGAAATGAGCGACGTCAGCTGAAGGTTACCGGCGTCGACGTAGATGGTACGCCGATTACGTTCCTACAATCAGTAAAGCTTGAATACAACAGGCGAGTAGTACGCTCCGAGCCATTTACAATCAATTTACGTAGCGATTTAGATCCCGGAACGGAGTTGAAGCTTCAGTTGGAGTTCATGGGACACTACGGCGAGCCCAATCTAGACATCATTTATGAGTACAGCGGAGAAGGCGATGGGCAGACGCTGTATCTACTCGAGTACAACCCGCAGAACGGAGAGTGGAAGGTGACGAAGTAGGAGAGGCTGGCTGCTGGTGATGGTGATGGGATGAGCAGCAACGCTGTAAATAGATGATGCCTACGCGGCATAGAAGCCTAGAAATTGGAGTCTTCCATGCCACATGTTAGGTCGGTGATCCGACGACTCGTTCCTTAGGTACATGTTTTTGCGTGGAGGTTGGAATAACACATATCAAAATGTGACAAAAAAGGGTTCATGCCTTCGCTTTTATTTCTATCAAGTTGTTTATTGAGAAACAGAAGGGATGAGACGAAGCATAGCGTGACTGCGACGCACAAGCCACCTCTAAATAAATAGTGGTGGCCCATGATTGGCCCTAATGGAAAGAGCCTTCGGTAGCGCGGGGCAAAACTGATGGCACCGATAAGATATTATTTGAGACCCCACACTCGAAATCATAATCATAAACTCAAACTGGAATTTATTATTTCCATTCGTAAATCACCACAAAACAACAAACAACACCATCTTAAGCTCTGTTCATTTCGTATCGCGTCGCATCGCATCGACTACGAAATCAAGAAAAGAAACCAGAGAAATCATCGAAAATGGCATCAAAGGCAAGGTAAGAAATTCATGCGACATAGGTTTTCTCAGCTTTCAATTTGCTGACACTAAATATTTAGGGACTGGGCCGATGACGACGAGGGCGACGAGATCGCAGTTGAGCTGCCGCCCCCGCAGACTATCCAGAACAAGGACGGCACCAAGACCACCATCACGTACCGATACAACGACCAAGGACAGAAAGTCAAGACAACCCGTCGAATCCGATTGGTGACACACCGCGAAGTCGTGAACCCGCGCGTGGCCGAGCGCAAGACCTGGGGCAAGTTCGGTCTATCCGAGAAGGACAGTGCTGGTCCTCAGATGGACACCACGTCGGTGGGCGAGAACATCATCTTCCGACTAAGCACCAACTGGAAGAAGGACACCAAGGATGAGTCCAAGGACGTCAACGCCAACGCCATGAAGGAAAAGCTCAAGGACAAGACCGTCAAGTGCCGTATCTGTAACGGCGAGCATTTCACGGCCCGCTGCCCTTACAAGGACACCATGGCCCCTGTTGGTGCCGAGGGCGCTGCCGATCCGGCCGCTGGTATAGGCGATGACCCTGCTGCATCCAACGCTGTTGGTACAGCCGGCGCCGGCAAGAAGGGAAGCTACGTCCCACCTGCGCTCCGAGGAGACCGCGGCGCTGGCGAGAAAATGAGCGGCGGCAAGTACGGCGAGCGAGACGACTTTGCCACTCTACGTGTCACCAACGTGAGTTCTCTTCTTTTCTAACTCTACTTCTACCTCATTTCCCTATTCCAACGTCACTAACAAATCAACCTAGGTATCCGAGATGGCAGAGGAGCAAGAGCTACGCGACATGTTCGAGCGCTTCGGCCGCGTCACCCGTGTGTTCTTGGCCAAAGATCGCGACACCGGCATGGCCAAGGGATTCGCCTTCATCTCATTCGCCGACCGCAATGACGCAGTTAAGGCTTGCAACAAGATGGACGGTTACGGGTTCAAGCATCTCATTCTACGCGTGGAGTTTGCCAAGAAGACTGCTTAGAAGGCGGCTTAGAAGGCTCTGTTGTAGATTGAGGGCAACCGAATCGTGGAAGGGTGTCTTTTCTTGAACGTGAAAAGTTGGTCGGTAACGAAAGGAAGGAACGGTATGGCACGAGAAGGAATGGTAACATATGGCATGACAAAAGTGAAGCACGTGGCATGTGAATAAAATGCTTTTCGTGAGTACCATAGGACAGGGCTACCTAGATACTACGGTTTGCTAGGAGGCCTTGTTCAGGCGAATACCATTTCTTTCCCTCTGGCATGTCTAGACCATTATAATGTGTTTTCAGTGACCAGTACATTGTGATAACACACCCAATGCTAATTACATATGTAGGTACCAGAAACTGAGAAAGTGTGATACTAGATTTTCTCGCACTTTGCGTGGGGTTTATCACTTGCCCTCCCATCCCTTATTAGACTCTTATGTCATCCATGTGAGTAAATTAAGTGAAGGAGAATAATTATTCTATGAGGCTTTGAGTGTAATTTAGAAAGAAGAGTAACGTTTGTACGGGTAGTGTTCGAACCCAAAATTTAAATGCTTCCAAGGGAAAAAATGTGAGAGTTTTCATATCTACTGCTCACTTTATTGATACCTGGCCCAAGAGATATTTTGATACGTAAACCTTCAAAACGTACTGTACAAATGTACAACTCAAATAGGGGTTGGCTGCTGCGCTACATCCCACTTAGACGACATTTTCCATGTTTTACAAGTTGTTAGGTGTCAAACAACACAAACTCTTATTGCTAGGGGCTATGTCATTATAAAATGGTTTAGGGTATTCAGCTGTAAATACACCAACCTAGGCAAACGCTGCGTTTGTAACTATGACAACTTACGGGGCTTGTTGGTTTTCTTCTTCAGTAACCTTGTAACTGATATCTAGGAATTAGAAACTCTCACACTCACGTAACAGACTTCATTCCTACTGCATATCCCCTTATCATATCTGCTACGTTGATGGACTGCACTCTGTGTCTCTTCGGAACGTAGTTTGTGGCCCACGAAATTGCCTGAATTTACTCTTACCCCTATTACAACGTGACCCGTCCCTCTGGTCCCCTCTCACATAAAGCATAATGCCGCCGCATCTGCCTGATGAGCCTGCTAGTCAAGACAATGGCGACGTACTGGAATATGGGGACGTGGGAGGCCTGGAAAATCTGGAGGACTTTGAGCCAAAATCACGCATGTGTAGGACTGGCAAAGAACCTGCAAAGCCATCCGCTGCTACATCACCCTTGCCTGAAAAGCCTGCCAAGTTCGGTGTTAATCTTGGCACCGTCAGATACTTGGATAGAAAGATGGACAAACAATTCAATCATCTGACAGACGGGGCGAATGACCTATCAGAGCAGTTCTTAGCCCTTGCGGAACAGATGGCCGAGTTTATGGCATTGCAAAATCTGTTAGCTACCCACGTCCCTGGATCAAGACCCTCAGTAAACACTCAAGCGTCGATTTCATCCAACAAGGGTCCCGAAGCAGTCGAAAGGAGTCCCGAAGTCACTAATAGGGCCAATAAACTTTCTGAGGCCGGCAGGCCCTCACATACTGCCGACTTACAGTCAGAACTAGCTCAATCAATAGCAACAAGCTCATCGGTTGTTCCAACCCAGATCACACCCGAGGATATCGGCAAGTTCAATCCGCATCATCCTGATCTGAAAGAAATTGGCATTGTGACCAGTAGCAGCACAATATTCTTCTCTGACGTCAACTGCTTCGTTGATCGAATCAACACCTTTCTAGAAAATCCCACCACAGCCTCTGCCAACGAAAAGCAGATACTATCCATGATCCAGACGTTACTCAACGGCCCTGCCTCATTATGGTGGAGCAACGAGTTAACAGACAGAGACCGACGTTCGCTACGACGCGCAGGTCTCGCTGCCGTTCTTTCAGCTTTGCAGGAACGGTTCAGACTCAACCCAGCTACTGCCATCGCGAAATTCAACAACAGCACCCTTGCACTTCCAGATATTGCTGCTGACGAGGAAATTCTGCCTCAATACGTCCGAAGGATGTTGCGCTATGCCCGCGCCACGAGTATCCTAGGCGATGGCAACGTCAACTGGCAAGGCGTCATGACACAGATCTGGTCCAGTTTCTCCCTGGAGATCAAACAGCTCCTGCTCGGCCCTTCCCAATCGAGCACTCTCGAGGATTACCTGCAGCGCATTGAGAAAACGAAGCCGTATCTGTTCGCCCTGGCGGTGGAAATGTATCCTGGAGTCAAGCCACAGCATGCTCAGACCTGGCGATCCGACCGATCTATGACAAGCACGTCTGCCCGGCATGAAGACCCTGATGGTAGGGGAAGCCCCAGTCACAGCGCTGGCTACCGTGGCTACCGAAACGATCGAGACTTCGACGGAGAGCAACTACTGGACTCTTATCGCCCGCAATACGACCGTCAGGATCGGCATCATTACCGCCAGCGACGCCGCTCCCTTACTCGTGACAGCAAGCGTGGATGCTATGATTCTGGTCGCAAGGAGGGCAACAGAAATAGCCGACACAGCTCACCTAGTCGTGGGGAAGACCAGGCTTACGCCGGGAACAGGTCCGAACGCTCATCGACTACCGACTTCTTCGATTCGATAGATTCACGATGCTCTCCGACTACTTACCTGTCCTGAGTGAGCAGATCACCTTGGACGTATAACATTGCTATATCTAACTCCGAAAAACGAGCCTAGACCCGAAAGCTAAACTGCGTCTAGGATCTAAATCTGGCTCTTTATCCTACTAGGCGAGTTATTGAATGGAATTGGGTTGGTTACAGAGCGTGGCAGGCTTAATTCGGACAAATGAGTATTGCATGACGACATTTTACTCCAGCCACAAAGGGGGCGATGTAGTTGAGTGATAAGAAGAGCAGAGAAAGGGGGTTGGTTGAGGGAAAGAAAAAGAAGAAGGGGAAACCTCACTAGTTTTTCTATAGCAGTTAATGAGTGACAGGTCCCGTTGCCATCACTCTACAAATTTATTCGTGTTACTTTACCAGCACTGTAGGAATTTCAAGTAGGACTAGTTCTGGTCCTTCCTAGGTTCCTTACTAGAAGTCTTAAAAGTACTTGTACCCGTTAGATACTAGAAAAATTCAACTAGGGATATTTGAAGCTTCTGGACTAATAGTTGGCATATACATAAGTTACACAAATCATACACAAATTCTACATACATATGAGAGCAGAGTCTAGAAATTTCACCCAAAAAAAAACAAGAAATAGGTACCTGGTACTTACTCCAAAGCTACCCCTGAGTTGAAAACTTGCTTTTTTGTAGACTTTTTTGTAGACTATAATGACAGGCATCTCATGAAAAATTTTAGGAACAAGCATTCTTATCATTTCTCATATTCTGGGGAGTTCTCTAGCAGCGGTCGTACTGATCTATGGAACTCAGTAATAACAGAACTCTTGGTAATGTATCGATGCCCCTTGTAATATGATAGAGCACCTCCTTTTCGTCGTCATGCTGATCATATGATTCCTCACATGCTCAATCATCATGACGTTTTTAAATATTTGACCAGAGCCATTTGGATACATCCCACGTCGTTACCCGCGGGCTACAAATGAATTGTTGGGTAATGGAAATCATGGATGTGTAACCGACAGAATTAGGTACATGCACCTACCCCTTTCGGATAGCTACAAGCAGGCTGCCGATTTTTATCCGCCCCTGCTGTGGCTTGGCATGCCGAGGAAGACCGCTTACCGCATTCGTGCACAACCCCTCGTCACTTGTTTATCAAATGGTGGGATTTCGCTTATCGGCGGTCGAGCAAACGGGCTTACACTGCATTCCAGAACGTGCTGGTACCTGTCCATCTGCATCTAGTTTTCCTTGCATGTGACGCACACATGTGCAGCAGCAGAAAGTGATCCTTCAGCCTTAGGAGGGACGAATAATCGCTACCAATTCATCCGGGTTGAATTCTTGTAGTATTTATAGTATTTATATTGTTTGCTACGCTGCAAGGGCCGGAAAAGTCGCCTCATTTTCTTGTGAGGACATTGTGACGGATCTGGAACTGGCGGCATACGGCAAATGCGCATACCTCACGTGGAACCTTTTTTTTTTCTACATCCAATCGAACCGGGTTCCCATTCTAGACCACATCTAAACCCGCACAACTTGCCAAGTGTTTTTCGACAATCTCTCCTCCACAACGTCTCCATTGCCACATCATTCGGTGACACTCTGTCGTCTTCACATGGCTGCGAGTCGACGAGGTACAATACCCAACGCCGTGGAAAACTGAAACTGCTGGAGAATTATTGTGTACGTGAAGGGTTTGGTTTTGGTTTAGCAAGATGAGTGTGGCCGCCGATTCCTCCGCTGGCGACGGCGAGTTGCGCCACAGAAACGTGTCGACGGATGTGAATAGCGAGAATGAAGGTAGTGAAGATATCGTAGCGACGCCCAAGGCTAGGAAGACCTATGGCCGCACCAAAGACGGCACAGGTGAGCAACGGAATAAGCCGTAAAGTTGCGTTACCTAGATACTAACTGGATAGTCTTCACGGTGCCCACCACCCATGACATGGTATCACAATTACTCGATCCTAGGGAACCGAAGAACTTGTCAGATGTGATCGTCCTAGCTGTTCTTGCTGGACATATTCTAGCCCTCTATTTCTTGCCGGAATCTCTGAAACGACCTGTGTTCGCCGCCGTTTTCCTGTTCTGGCGTGCGTGTTATAATCTTGGTATCGGTATCCTCCTACGATTGCAATCGAACGAGAACAAACTCGTTGCGTGGGCTAAGAAATGGAAATTCTTCGAGAACCCGGCGACTGGCAGAAACCCGCGGCCATGGTTATACAAGCTTCTGAAGCGCGAGTTGGAGATCAAAATCCCCGAAGACTACGAGTTCGAGAAGGCCCCAATTGAGTACAACACTTGGTTGGTCTTCAGACGACTTGTGGACTTGATACTCATGTGCGATTTTGTCTCGTACTGCTTGTTTGCAATTGCGTGCGGTAATCAACCTGCCGGAGAGCTGATCTACATCAAAGTCGCCCGATGGGTCTTCGGCTGGTTGACTATAGGCTTCAACCTTTGGGTCAAACTCGATGCCCACCGAGTGGTGAAGGACTATGCCTGGTACTGGGGCGATTTCTTCTACTTGGTCGACCAGGAGTTGACCTTCGACGGCGTATTCGAGATGGCACCGCATCCAATGTATTCGATCGGGTATGCGGGATACTACGGTATCTCGGCCCTAGCTGCCAGTTATTCGGTCCTCTTCATCTCAATTGTGGCACACGCCGCCCAACTGGCGTTCTTGGTACTTATCGAGAACCCGCATATTCAGAAGACGTACGACCCTCCAACTCGTAAGAGTGAGGTACCTGTTAGACCCCGAATACACAATTTGTTGGGTGTCAAGAACCTCGACCTGCTACGGACCGTGGATTACTCTACCTTTGTAACATTGTCGTTCCTCATGCTCTTGGCCATTGTCACGCCACAGACACCATTGAACCAATCCCTGTTCTTCTCAATCGCACTCGTCTTTCGACTCTGGTACTCGGTTGGGTTAGGTGTCATCCTCACTCGACAGTCAAATGACAAGGCTTGGACGAGGCACTTTTTGAAGGTTGGGGAGACACCGGAGGAGGGCTGGCGACAATGGAAAGGGTACTACCACTACACCCAGACTTTGTGTTATGCCACCTTCATGGCAGCCTGCTGGAAGATGTACTCTGTCCCAGTTGACTGGAACTATGGATTCGTCATGTTGAGGCATGTGGTCGGTGCCAGTCTCATCGCTCTTCAGATTTGGACTGCGATGAGCATTTATGAATCTCTTGGGGAGTTTGGCTGGTTCTTCGGCGACTTTTTCTTCGACCAAGGCGCAAAGCTGACCTACACATCAATCTACCGATTCCTGAATAACCCCGAGAGAGTACTTGGCACCGCTGGTCTGTGGGGCGCGGCCATCATTACATGGAGCAGATCTATCTTTGCGTTGGCGTTAGTTAGCCACCTTCTCACTATTGGATTCCTTCAATTCGTCGAGAAGCCGCATATGCAAAAGATCTATGGTCGTAACATGAGACGCGAAGCTGGCTTGACCAAATTCATCAAGCGTTCTCTCCCACCACCTGTTGCGGAGTGGCAATCTAGTGTGAACAAGGTCATGGACGAGACGTCACATTTCGTCGAAGACTTCCTGGATACAGCCCGTCCGAAGTTTGCCGCGGGTGTCTCGACAATCGTGAGAGACACTACGGCTCTCTTCAACAAATATCCTGCCCGTCTCACTCTGACTAAGCTTTCCCCAGATCTGGCAGGCTTCGACCCGAAATACTACTCCGTCACAGTCGAAGGAGAAGCATCTGGAATCTCTGCTCTGACAGAACGAGCTAGTGGCAAGGAAGGCACTGCAGGTCGATTCCCCAACGAATTGAAGACCATGATCTTCGAATACGGTGCCCCTATTAAGGTCAAATGGAGAGCGCCAGCGACTCACGGCAAAAAAGATTGGATTGGTCTGTATATGGTGGCTGACAATCGTTCCCGTGAGATCACCGAGCTTTCGTCTCTCGGACGCTGGGTTCCGACAGTGCCCGGTCAATTCGAATCTACTACAGCTGATAAGGGTATCCTAACTTGGGACCAACCCGTGGGAGACTCCGACGCAAATGAGGTCAACCTTGTCAGCGGAGAGATGGTCTTTTCAGGAGACAAGCTGTGGTGGACCCAGGGTGTTTTCGAGTTCCGCTATCACCACGACGGCAACCACAACGTGATGTCAATTTCACAGCCATTCGAGATACACATCAATCGCTTCGACTACACAGACATCGACGCAGACAACGACGCGGCGTTCCAGCAGTCTGTTGAATCGGCTCTCTTACCCATGGTGCAGAACTGTCTCGACCGTGACCCTGAAATTGCCCCCAGCACCCCAGCAGAGCCATTCGGCAGCCACGTGGAGCGGGACGGTAAATATGCTAAGAGACTAGTTTACGCTATCCGCCAGATGTTCGGTATCGAGTTTGCGCCAGCCGTCGTTCCCGCCGATGGCAACGTGAAGAACTTGGCCTGGCGAATTTGTAACGCAAAGCAGGTCCTAGTGAGTACTATGTCTCCTTCATACGAAAGTAGGGAGACTAAACTAACCCCGATGCTAGGCTCCTTACAGTATGTCGTGTTCTAGGGGAACCACTACGCCGGCAGAAAAGCAACCAGCGAGTCCTTGATCAAATACCTATGAAATCACGTGTGGCTATACCTATAGCAGCAGCGTCTGAGAATCTACCTATACATCATTACGGAGTCGAGAGTTCCAAGTATCCTATTCCTGGAGGTGGTTTCTTTTCCGAAGGGAAAAGAAACGGGTTTCGGTTTTTTGTATTTTGTTGAGATACCAAAAGTTCCAGCGGAGGCTTACGAGATGGCCTACGCCTCGGTGGCTCAGAAGTCGTGGGTGGCATGCATACCTAGGTCAATTTTGCATTCTGGAAGCTGTCGGAAAAGAATAATAATTGCATGGCAACATCTGGCTTGAGAAAAGTTTCGTGCTTTGTTTGCTCCGGAGTTTGCTGCGAAGGGTGAAGTCTGTCGGTGGAGTGGATGGCTGTTCTGTTGCGTTGATGCTGTGTTAGTTGAAGTGTACCCAGGCAGATGAATTCGCTCTGGTGGTGGCTACGAGTACGGCCACGCTCCCGTTTTGGAAGGCCATAGGAAATTTATATTCATACTACCTAGTTGTTCTGTGCCTATCGCCCGTAGATGTCGAGATTGACGTGCTGATGCAGCGTAGGTAGCTTGCAGTAAACATATAAACTATGCCAACGTCAGAATCATATCGATCCACTCCTAGACAAGGAGCTTTGAAACATGTCAAGAGAAATGAATGGTCAAGTTGGTTCAGTCTAGGACAAATCCTAGTGCTGGGGTTCGATTCCTCAAGTGGCCCCATCGATATACGTTTTTCTCTTCGTGGTCATATAGTAATGAAGAAGTACGCACAGCCGCTTGAACTAAACAACTACTGAGAATAACAGCTATTTCTATATATTTTTCATAAAATTGCTTTAATAAGTCCTACCTTACCACTTTTAAATGTGCCGGGTATGAAATAAAGAAAAGGATAGAAGTAATCCTGTCGTAAATACTCCTTTCCCTCTTCTTCCGTTGCTCATTTCTTCGTATTCTTCCATTAGCAAACGGAGGGCGTAATTCCTTATTTCATCGGCCATTGCAATTTCGGACAGGGAAATCGCCGACTTACTCTTCTCTCACGCTGTTGGCGGCACCGTGAGGCGTATCTACACCTAACCTTCTACTTGATCTCCAATAATCACATATCGCGACATCCTAGATAGGGGCTAATTGCCACTCCAGATTGGCTAGCTAAATCCTACTTTGGCTGAAAGTTGACTAAGCAGGACATAGCTCCCATTATTCACAGCTCTCACAACGCCGCTGTAAATGACTCGAGCACCACGAGTCATGACAGGTCAAACAACTTCGTCATTGTTCTAAATCGTTGTATAAGTTGTATCTATCATCATCTTCTACGCCACTTCTACCACTGCCACAACCCACCCGTACTAACCTAGGTATCACGCCAACCCCGGCGATCGAAACCCGTCGTCCGTGCCGGCCTCCGAGCTCCCCTGCGCCGCGCCGCTGCTGCCGCCGGCGCGTCGGGCCTTGGCGCCGGCCTTGAGCTGCTCCCACTTCTCGCGGTAGCGGATCAGGTTGGCGCGCGCCTTGTTGTAGCTCTTCTCCATCTCGTCCATCTGCTTGCCCATGACCAGCACCTGGTCCTCCAGCTCGCGGTTCTTCCTGATGAGCCCCTCCTCTGTATATTTACTACTGCTGTTGTTGTTACCACCGCCGGCGCCGGGCGTGGGCGTGCTAGGCCCGGTGCCGGCGAGCGGCGACGCGGGACGCATAAGCCGCATGCTCTCGGCCAGGCGCATGCCCGAGTTCTGGGACATGGACTCGAAGGCGTGCAGGCGCCTGCTCAGCTTGTCGAGCATGTCCTTGAGGCTCTTATTCTCGAGGTACAGCTCCTCGACCACGTTGGTCAGCTCCCGGTCCGAGCGGAGGCCCTTGTGAGCGGCTCTCTGGAGCGCCGGCGAGCGCGGGACTTGCGACTCCTTGGCGTCGACGAAGTCTTCCTCGTCCGGGTCTTCGACTAGCGTCCCGTGGGCGCCCGAGGCTTCCAGCCGGCGCTTCTCCTTGTCGGCGAAAGTCAGGATGCTGGCGTACGAGGCCGTGTGGCCGCTGGTGGGCACGACGTAGAAGGAATCGGTGGCCGAGTGACCGTCACGGGATACAGCTCGGAGGGCGGCTCTGGAGTATATTTTCTTCAGGTCAGGTTCAGCGGAGGCCGAAGAGGATCCCCGGACCCTACTACTACGCTTCGGGGTCGTGACCTCAGGAGCTGGAGCGGGTGGTTCCTCAGGCTGTTCTTCGTTGATGAGGGGCAGCCCGGCAAAGGCGAGTGGTGCCGAAATCCTATTAATAATGCTACCGAATGCGCTGTAGAACCGAGAGAAGCCCTCATCGCTGGCGTTAGCCTGACTATCCGTCCGTTCCTTGCTCTCCGTCGGACGCTGTCTAGGGACTCTTTCTCTTTCCGGGGAGAAGACGTTGTTTGGCTTGTCAGAATTATCTTTGTCTAGCATGCTTTGCATCTTGTTCCTTGGTCCACTCCGCCGCGACGCCGCCTCCATATTTCCGGGAGCTTCGGTATTAGAGACGCTCGGACTGAGGGGTTGAGATCTGTACTTGGAGTTGGACCGAATCCCTCGAGCAGAAGCCAGATTACTAGCGATGGAGGCTCCTAGATCGCGCGTAGGATATTTTGGCTTGTTCGTTAAGGTGGGCATAGGCTGGTTATTATTTTTCTCCCCGGACATGGCGGCAGCGGCATCTGGTTTTGCATAGGGCGTGGTAGAGCCCACATCCGATTCCTCCTTCTCACTATTCTGAGAAGAGACATCTTCGGAGGGCGTCTGGGATGTTGGTGTCTTGTTCGGTAGTTGGAGAAGTTCAGAAAGCCTTCGGTGGTGCTGCTCGAGCAATTTCAGGGTTCGCAAAGCCTCGACGCTGCTGGTATTCTTAGCGGCATTAGCAAATTCTCCGGCGGCTCTCGTGTGCTCGTTGACTGCGACCGTGGTGTCTGAGGTATGGGTTGCTATGGATGCGGCTCTCGCATGATCATGCGCCTATGATTCGACGAGGTTAGCATCACAACGAATGAAAGATCAAAGATTCATTCTTTGCTTGATAGGAGTGATATGATCCTACCTTGATCAAAGGAGCCGACTCCATATTGCTGTATGAGGTCGAGACAGAATTATTGTTTCTCTTCAGTCTTAGTTCATCTTCACAGTACCTAGCATTAAATGTTGAAAAGAAAAGTTTCTATCGGATAATCCTCGAATTATTGGCAACAAAGCTCAAAAAAAGCTAGGGGTGTGTGGTGAGAACTGGTCACAAAGTTCTAGTAGCACGGAGTTTAGCAAATAGGGCGGCACTGGGGCGTCAGGGGGGCCCATTTAAATTACATCAAAGGAGTTTTAGTGGTCGGTGACTTCCGGCCAATTTGTCCCATTCGTTCCTCACAAACCTCTCAATTGGGATATTAAAGCGGAGATCTGAATTGGTGGGGTTACTTCGTACTCTGGTATCGTGCATATGCACTTTAATCGGTACTCTGGATTTACCATTTTGCAAGTACTTACATACATACATAGGGGCCTGGAACGACCTGCCCTTTTCCTTTCTTTGCTAGAATGTTACGATGTCACGCAGTTGAAACCTGGCGGGGGGGTGGTTGCGACTATGGAAGATGGAAGTGGCTGGTGAATCTAGGGGATCTAGCCTAAGTATGGTTTGAATTGACGATGCCAGGGGCTGGATCTGATTCACGAAGCCATGGATTTGTTTGATCAATGAATGAACAAAGTGGGCTTAGGTTCGGTAGGTATTTGCGGTTTACGTTGCACCTCTTTATCCCTTTTCATCGCTATCTAGAACTCATAATTTATATCTCATCATATCTCAAATTTTCATTAATTAGTCGCATTGTATGTTGAACGGAGAGACTTCTCCATGCATCGGCCTCTGGAAAGAGAACACCGACTATGACGACAGTATCACAGCTACTCACTTAGCGCAGGCGAGAATCGCATCTCTAACGCGATATTCAATTCACACACACACACAAGTCTTTTGTCTGGATGAATTAAATTGGAAGGAATAGCTTATCACCACTTTCCATCTCGTCTACTAATACACGTTACAAGGGTTAAAGGTTATACTTATCTATGTAGTATATAGTAGTCACCTGCCGTGTCACCATCTATTTTCTCACCTGTCATCGTCATCATCTACCAGCATCATGGATGTCGCAACCAGCAATTCGTCCAGTAATTTTGGAAAGCTGAAGCTTGCAGCCAAACGATGGAAGAAACAACCCTCGAAAGAGAGTTTCGGATCCGCAGCTAGCAGCGAAGATTATTCTCGAGGAAGAAGTCCTAATAGTCGCGAAACTTTGCACAACGGATCTGGATCTTTAACGACGACGCAATCCAACGAAACCATCGAAACCGACCAACGGAAGATGGAGGAACCCGAAGAGAGCCCCGAAGCTGTCTACGATTCCGACCAAGACTTGTAAGTGTTACATGTATTCTCTCATCTGCGATTTGATTTTGTTTCATTCATTACACATTCATTACACTACATTCAGATCATATCATCATATCATATCATATCATATCTCTGGTATTATTCCTGATATCTTTTCTCTCTCTCTGCAACACTATTCTTCCTAGTTAGCAAACCTACCCCTCCGTCTCTACCCCTTGGCACAGACCAAAAGACTTCGGTATTCAGTTTGTAACAACGCGCAACCAAGTCTTTAATCCTTACGTAGCATAGTTGCGCAAGCTGCTTGGTTTAAACTCTGCTGAGGACCACCATTATCCTTGGCGGCTCAAAACTGGGCAGTTGTAAGGTACAGGCAGGTATAGTTTACCTAAGTGCGACTCCGCTCACGAGCTTTTGACCTTTTAAAATAGTGGTGCCTATTCGTCACCTACACACTTTTGTAGTGTAAGGTACTCAGCTCTCAGCTTGTATCCGCTCACAACTCATAATCCTCGTTTTCCATTCGTTCGCTCTAAATACCTACCCAACCTACTGCTTCATTCCTATTGCTTTTCCTATTGCTTTCTCAGCTCTTACTTGCATATACCTACGTTTCAGTTTCACGACTGGATTTGCATCACCTTTTGCTCCTATAAAGTGTTACAGTAGAGCGATCTTTGGAAAAAGAGCACGGTCGTTAATCCGTCCTTTTATTAGTCGTTCCAACAGGTCCCCGGCTCGGCCCACCGTTTCCTCAGCTCATCCGTCCCAGATTGGACATTTGACAACGTCGTCACCTTTAATTCAGGCAGACCACCTTCCCGAGGTGCAGAATTCGGGTCACGACGATCTAAATACTACTTTCGCTACCCCTAATACCCAATCCAACGAGCCGGCTCGTCAATCATCTGCTATCAAGACTGTCCTGCAGCCGCCCCAGGATTCTTCCTCCTCCCGTCGATCCAAGTCGCCCGCTGGTAGAATCAGGGACGCTTTCAAGGGCAAGAGGAACGTAAGCGGTGTACAGGATAACAACAGCGACACCCAGCTAGACGTTCCCGATTACGAATTAGCAACAACCCAATCTCGACGGTCGACTAACGGATCGGCCTCTGGTCCGGGTTCGAGCACGACTTCCCTTACCGACACAAATGACACCAAGGTAACCTCTTCCGAACGGTTACGTCGAAAGAGCCCGGCGCCTATCGACACTGGCCGTCCTCGTACGCCACCGCCGTCCGAACCAGCAGCTCCCGTCATCGTCAACACACCGCCGACTCCGACCGAATCGCATCATACACACCGTTCTCGAAAGAGCTCGTCTGCCAGCACGGGCCCTACCCCCCATGTGGTTGTTTCACCTTCTGGTAACATGATATCGCATCGGAGAATACGATCAGGATCTGGCTCCAGTATTGGTCCAAGCAAATTGTCTAATATAACGCTGGCTCCCCTGACGCCGACCCCCGAGAACGGGCCACCACAAACTCCTGGAGGTGGATTCTTCTCGAGCATGCTATCTGCTGCTCAGAACGCTGCCAATACTTTAAGTACTGCCGTTGCTAACAATAACACTGGTCCGGGAGGAAACAAACCCAAGTCCAACCTTCCTAGAGACTCGCAAGCCGACGACGACGATAGGGTAGAAGTTGAACCGTCTGCTGGACAGTTGGAGGATAGCAACATGGGTGAAAAAGAACTAGCTATTAAGACCCTTGGTCAGGGCGATTTGAGCTTAAGTCAGTTAGGTATTCAGGAACCTGGAAGTACTGCACCGACTCCTACTACTTCCAGATTCTCGGACGCTGCGACGGAAGTTCGAGCACGCTCCGAGTCGGCACCTGTAGACTCTGCGACTGCATCCGCTATCGACGACGGCCAATCTGATGACTTAACTTTAGGACACGCGCGATCCGTCTACGAGCAGGCTATATCACCTCCTACCAGTGTATTCGAAGGCAATTCGGGAATCAAACGCAGTGGTAGTATCAAGAGCGCTCTCAGCCGAAGACGAAAACGTGGTAGCACTGGCGGAACGCAGGGTACTGGAACCACTATAGGCGCCGCTATAGCAGCAGCGAACGCCTCGGTGGCCCACCCCAACGCCGCCGGAAGTGTCCCCAAGCTTACGGGGTTTGCCATAGCGAGTAAGAAACGAAATCGAGACTTCCACACCTTATTCAAGAGTGTCCCCGATGACGACTATCTCATCGAGGATTATAGTTGTGCATTGCAACGCGAGATCCTCGCACACGGTAGACTCTACGTCTCGGAGGGCCATCTATGTTTCAGCAGCAACATTTTTGGATGGGTGACAACCCTGGTTATGAGTTTTGACGAAATCGTGTCAGTCGAAAAGAGGAGCACCGCCCTACTCTTCAAGAATGGTCTTATGATCACGACTCTCCATGCGAAGCACGTGTTCGCCAGCTTTGCTAGTCGAGACTCGACGTACGATTTGATAGTCAACATATGGAAACTCGGGCATCCCTCTCTACAAAGCTCGTTGAATGGTGTTTCGCTCGAGGGCACAGGCGGTGACAAAACTGAGAAGCTCGAAGATGCCGACGCCGTGGTGGGAAGCCAGAGCGTTACAGGGTCTGAAGAAGAGGAAAGCGAAGATGGGGAGGACGTCTACGATGAGGACCAAGAAGACGATGACGTACCCGACACATCGCACTCAGCCGACGTGAGCCCTACCGATACGGACGGTGAGAAAACGGGCGCGAGGAAGGTGTCTGGAGCACTTGCTACCACGGGTGCTATAGAAAAGACAGACTTTGCGCCCGCACCCTCTGGCCCAGCTGACTACCCCGGACCAGCTACTCATGCACCAACGGACTGCGGCGATACAGATGTCCATTACGATATAGTAGTTGGCGACGATGTTGTTGCCGCGCCTCTGGGGAAGGTGTACAATCTGATTTTTGGGCCTACGTCGGTCCAGTTCATGACCAAGTGGTTGACCAACGAGCAGAAATGCACCGACTTGCAGATGGAAGACAAAAAGGGATTGACTCAAGACAACAAAAGCCGAGGCTATACTTATATCAAGCCCTTGTATGCTTCGATAGGACCCAAACAAACCAAATGCATAGTGAACGAGACACTAGAAAACATGGACCTTGAGAAGAGCGTCAATGTGCTAGTCACTACGCAAAACCCCGATGTACCCAGCGGGAACGTGTTCTGTGTGAAGACCAAGTACTGTCTATCCTGGGCCGAAAACAACGCGACCCATGTCACGATCAACTGCACCATCGAATGGACGGGGAAGAGTTGGCTAAAAGGTAAGATCTGAGCTTTGCTTGAAATGAAAATGAAAGCTCACGTTTGTAGGACCTATCGAAAAGGGCGCCAAGGATGGTCAGACCCAATTTTGCAAAGACCTCTTCGCTCACTTGAAAGCAGCCGTTTCGACTGCTCCTCGTCCTGCGGCACTTAATGGCGGAGCAGCGAAAGGAAAGAAGAAGCGAGTCAAGGGCAAGTTGCATCAGGCATCTAAGGAGAGCTTGGGTGGTCCAACGGATTTGGCAGCGTCCAAGTCTCAAGATTGGGGTCTACTCGAGCCGCTCCACGGCATCCTAGGCCCGATCGTCGACATCATCAGACCTGTTCTAACCGGCAATGTGGTTTACGGACTATTAGTCGGGTTATTAGTAGCAACATGGTTTGGTTTCGGATGGAACGGCCAACCAAGAGTTGCACCGTACGGACGCGAGATGGGCTTCATCGGATACCCGGAACGTGCCATTGCTTTGGAGCAGATCTGGACACGGGAAGAAAGCGACATGTGGGACTGGTTGGAGGAAAGAGTTGGTCTTCATCGCGTCAACGAAGGGGCCATGCCTGTGCGCAAGCGGGTGGTAGAACCACAAGCCGTCAAGGAGAAGCTGCAGGAAGAACGTATGAGTGAAAGGGAGGTGGAAGAGGCACTCAGGATCACGGAGGAGAAATTACACGTCTTGAAATCCGTGATGGACCGAAAGAAGGCACCGTTGAAGTCTAGCACGCAAGGCCGACCTACAACCAAAGTACCAGCAACCGAGAGGTAACAATACGGATAGAGGGGAAAGGAGGGAGAGGAGGAAGAATAGGGCAAATTACCACACGTACCTACAGTACCTACCTACACTACACTACACACAGAGCTGCGACAGCCGATTCCCATATGTCAGCAAGCATCCACGACGCCACGACGAAGCATCCTTGGTTTTTTATTATGTAACTCATAGCCTGTATTCTACTCCCCGTCGAAAAGCACCCGGTTCTTTTTGATTTCGTCGAAACGCCTTGGACGTTTGGCTTACTTATGCTACATAGAATCTATCTTGTAATACAAGGGATGGAAATATAGTACCGCTTCAAAGCAATTGATTCATAACTTTGAAGTGATAAGATTTTGGGTCGTTGATGCTTTGTACTGATTTTTCTTGCTTCCGTTCTTTGATGCCTGTCAAGTAAATGTCATCCCAAGTTAAAAGGAAGAATAGGGGGATAGGGGGAGCTAGGCCTAAGCCACAGAGCGGGTAGGGACCCATATTATAGGGTAAAATTGGGGCATCCAATCCATTAACGCGTATCGATGCAGTAAAACGCGTCTTCCATCGCGGGGTCTTACCGTCAAACATTACCAACTACATCATATACTCACCACACCGCTTGGCACAAGTCATATTTCCATACGACAAACTTTACGAACAACTCTCTGAGATAAAAGGTCTTCAACTGAGCTTATTTCAGAAATTAAACCTAGAATCAATTCACAGCAAACATGGACGAAGACGAGATAGCCCATCCCTACAACGACAGCAACCGGGCCTTCCTGCAAGCCTTCCTCGCCCGCGGGACCATGACCTTCAAAGAATCCCAGCCGATCCTGGCGTCCATCTTCACGGCGCAAGACCAGCTGGAGCGGGGGGCGGAGGCGGAGGCCACGCGGGCAGACCAAGTAACGCGCGAGGACTTCCAGTCGTACGTGAGCGCGGCGTCGGCGGCCGTCAGCCCCTTGGACATGGAGATCCGCAGCGCGACGCACCAGGTGACGCGGGAGCGCGTGTACGCGCTGGTCAACACGACGAGCGACGCGCCGACGCAGCTGGCCACGCTGCACGGCCCCGAGGAGATCGCCTTCGCGCGCCGCCTCGTCGACGCCCTCTTCGACACCTACAACACCCCGCGCGCCGAGGCCCTGTGCCTCGACGGCATGCAGGCGAATAAGCTGCGCAAGCCCGCGCGCGGCGCCGACGACGACGACAGCGTCCTGCCCCACGCCGACGGGGAGAACGCAGGTGCAGAGCCCGCGGGCGCCTTGAAAGGCCTGAAGCCGAGCGAGGTCGAGACCGCGCTGCGGCGGCTCGTGGACGAGGGCTGGCTGGAGCGCAGCCGCGCGGGGTTCTACAGCCTGGCGCCGCGCGCGCTCGTCGAGCTGCGCGCGTACCTGGTCGACGCCTTCAACGACGCCGACGAGGCCGCGGCCGACCCGCGCGCCTGGCAGCGCGTCAAGTTCTGCGAGGCCTGCCGCGAGATCGTCACCGTCGGCCTGCGCTGCGCCGAGCGCGACTGCAACGTCCGCCTGCACGACGGGTGCGCGGACAAGTTCTGGCGCGCGAGGGGGGAGGAGGGGGGCAGGACGTGTCCGCGCTGCAGCACGGCTTGGACCGGGAGGGATTATGTGGGCGAGCGCGCGGTCACGGAGACGCCGCTCTATCAGCGCGGACGGCGGAAGAGCGGGAAGGGCCGGGAGAGGCGCGAGCAGCAGGTGGTGGTGGAGGAGGAGGAGATGGAGGATGCGCAGGGCGACGAGGAGTGACGTTTGTCTTGTCTGGGGATACGCTACGAACGATGGCTACGGTCACCATCACGGTCACGTCTATGGCCTGCTGTCTATCTGCTCAAGACGACGGTGGACAACGAATTCCTCCGTGGGATACATATTACTTATTGCTTGTTGCTTATTGCTTATTAGCTTCGTCTGCTCGGGGAGAGAGAAGCAAAAGCAACCGGATTGGAACGGAAAAGGAAAGGAACGGGAAAGGGAAATGCTAGATATCCGATACCCCTGGACTCACTACTCGGACAATGAGAGTGTACGGTTACGCTTTTGATGGGCTATTATGATGATGATGATTCTAAGCAGTAGTGTCTTACGTGCGTAAACCCTTTTCGAGATGGAAAGGGGACCAGTCTCATGAAATCATCTTTAGGGTCTTTATCTGAAAACGAGTTTGCGCTTGCTTACCTAGTCTTCGTGGGATATGTATATTAAGCTTCAAATTGCAACTTCAACCACCAGCAACAGGACCATTGGCAAGGTCAAAAAACGTACGTAAATAGGGGGTAGTGGAAGGGCTTGCTGGATAGTACTCGCTGTAATAAGTAGGTACCTAATGTAGTACCTCCCTGCTTTATGCATTCAGCTTGCTTCGACGATGCAATCCCAATCACGGAAGAGCCCAGTAGCGTAATGGTAGCATTATCCATCCTATGGAATGTGTGGGTTCGAATCCTGCCCGGGCTGTTATTTTCCTTAGTTTTCCTTCTTCTTTTCTTCGTGTATGTACGTGTGTGTTCTTAATCCACAAATAGGTACCTTTTAAAGTTGACTTCTGCGGGACTCGGAAGGTCCAAGCAATTCCAATGCCATTTAATGGTAGTTCTCGCCATGAAGCGTTGCATATTATGATATACGCACTGGATGGATTTCCATAGTGAAGTATGAAGCTAATTTTCTGAGAGCTCAGTTTGTTATAGCTAGCGGGCTACCTAGTGCCGCTGCAACTTCCGACCCCTATTGGAGGTATACGCACCTCCACTCGTATAGTCGTGAATCCTACGACTTAGCGTTCGCTTCATGTCCCCTCCGGCAGCATGACTACCTAACCACTAGCCAGATACATTTGGGTGTAGAATTAATGTCCACCACAGAGAATCCGTTGTTTAAAAGAGGTGCTAGTAAACCGCTTCAAATTGCAGCCACCTGCAGACGTATTAGCATCCCCCCTCCCCCTATTTCTGCATCCAAACCTCAGCCACCAGCTTGACCACCAGCCTGACCACTAGCCTGCTTTTTTCGCAACTCTCGGTTGCGTGCCAGCTGAACAAACGCAGGGTGAAGAGCTCCTCTGTAACGCATCAGTTCGTCCATCAGGCTCTTCGGCACGGCATCCATGACATCAACGGCAACTTGATGAATTGCTTTCAATGCAATGGTGAGTTCCATCGATAGGGATGTTGGCTGGAAATACTTCAGCGAGACGAACGGGCCTGGTGGAGCGACGCCGCCCTGGAGAAGGTTGCCCGTACATGCTGTGTCGTAAAGATTCGGGTGGATGAATTCGTAGTCTGGTGGATATCCCCATTCCTCTTCGAAGGAATCCCGGAGGTACTGCCGACGGACGAGAATGAGCTGTTGGAAGTTGGGGAAGTGCCTGCGGAGCTTGTCGACGCATTCTATGACTGTCACTTCCGATGGCGCCTCCCAGGAAATGGCCAGCTTCTTTACTCGGCGGAACTCTTTGAACATACCCTCGAACTCTATCAGCTCCGGAAGGAAGATTCCTGCGGAGGTCATGCGGAAGACGCTGTCCGACTTGAGATGGAGCGTGTCGCGCTCGAAGTCGAAGATCTTGCACTGGGGAGGGAAGTACGCCACGGGCTTACCGCTGTTGTGGATCAGCTTGTATGGCTTGGGGCAGTCGACATCAGCCACCCCCGGCAACGGAGGTGAAAGGAGTTTGGTTCCCCGGAGGGTGTAGTTGAGATCCCAAAGTACACTATACATATGTGGAGGATACCATCGCGTCTTGATGCTAGTCTCCCATAGGTTGCGATAGTTAGTCGTGATCATAACGAGTGTCACTGTTCTGGGTGAAAACTCGAAGTAGTCCTCGGCGATCATCAGTCGTATCTCACGAGGGATCTTGGGGACTAGGTCATTGGCTGTGAGAATACGGCTTGGTTGAATAGGTAGTGGAATAAATGGATGAGTAGGTAGATGAGTAGGTGGTTGAGTAATTGGATGAGTAAGTGGTTGAGTGAATAGTTGAGTAGGTGGTGGAGTAGGTGGTTGAATACATAGTTGCTTCTGAGGCTTCTCGACCCCAGGCGAGGATGTTCGTCGCGGGGAGGGAGGAGAGCGCATCGTGACGATTTGGTTCTGGCACGTAGATTGTAATTTTTTTACGGGCTACAGAGAGAACCCGGAAATAAAGAAAGATTTGAAAAGTCAAGTTACCTTAGCCAGCATTTAATGTTTTTGAAACGAGTGAAAACCTAGAAACATACCTAGGTATCTTCTTGTAGGAAGTTGGGACCAAGTGAAGTGGTCGAAGGAAGGACCAGATGAATACCTCAGGTAGGTATACGTTTGTACCTACCCAGCGCAACTTAGTAGTATAGGTACCTCCTTACAAGTAGCATGGTCGGGTTCGAACTATTATTACCTTTTACTGTATACAGTATACCAAACTTACCTCGGATACTGAGATGCCTTCACTTCTGAGAATTGGAAGTTACATCGCGAATAGGTACGTACCTGAAATACGTAGACTAAGTCGTTCAGGGGTAGCTCTCGCCACATCTAATCGTGGCTGTGCAGTGACATACGCCAAGACTCGAGCTCGAACCGCCCTCCCTCACCTGCATCTACTATGTAGCGACAAGAACCAATCAATGACGATCTGACCGACAAAGATAAAACAGGCTCTGGGGTATTAAGTTCGTCGTAGATTTGCTTCACAATTGAAAGGCTTTCTTCTTTCCTTCTTCATTTTATTTTCAGAATTACAAGTTAATCACATCCCGACTCTAATCCGTACATACGATACGAATTGTTCAAGATGCTCGAGTACTTCACTTACAAAAAGGTGAAGAAACACCGGGAGGAGAAGAGCGAAAAGCAGAAGGAGGAGAAGGGCAAGGGAAAAGAGAAGGAAGATGGCTCTTCCACGTCTGGTCTTAAGATCAATTCTCCAGAAGCGACGATCCAACCATCCCCGGACGAGGTCCCACCCATTCTCGACTCAGACGACGAGAAGTTTCTAGAGCATCTCACCTCGCCATCAGTTACCAGCCTCAACGATGACGACGAAACACCGCCCCCACTTCCCCCACGCATCAAAACGCCCGTCATAGACCTAGACAGCGACGCCTCGAGCTTCGCCAGCCTCAAAGACGACAAGACGGTATCCGCCAAGGAGGAAAAGAGCAAAGGCAAAGACAAAGACAAGTCCAAGCTGAAGAAGCACGAAAGCGACGACAAGAAGGACAAGGACAAGGACAAGGACCACAAGCCCAAGCGCTTCTCCTTCGCCAACATCTCGCTGAAGCGCAAGCCCAAGGACACCTCCGCCTCGGCACAGCACCTAGCCGTGCCCAGCACGACCGCGGACCCAGACCCGGAGCGCGAAGTGCGCAAGGAAGAGACGGACATAGCGCGCGTGCTGGAGGACCTGAACCTAGCCACGTCGCCGGACGGCAGCGGCAAGGCCTTCAGCCTGTCGCGCGAGGGCGCCGAGACGGTGCGCAAGTTCACGCAGGTGCTCAAGGACCTGGTGAACGGGGTGCCGACGGCGTACGGCGACCTGGTGCGCCTGATCGAGGACCGCGACGGCGTGCTCGCGCGCTCCTACGACAAGCTGCCCAAGAGCCTGAAGAAGCTGGTCGCGCAGCTGCCCGAGAAGCTGACCTCGAGCCTCGCGCCGGAACTGCTGGCCGTCGCCGCCGAGGCCCAGGGCTTGGCTACCGCCGAGGCCAAGGAGGGCGCGGCCAAGAAGATGCTCAGCCCCGGCAACCTCATGGAGCTGATCACGAAGCCGGGCGCCGTGGTCGGGCTGCTCAAGGGCATCGTCAACGCGCTCAAGGTGCGCTGGCCCGCCTTCGTCGGCACCAACGTGCTCTGGAGCGTCGCCGTGTTCCTGCTGCTGAGCATGCTGTGGTACTGCTACAAGCGCGGCCGCGAGGTCCGCCTCGAGAAGGAGGCCACCGACGCCGCGGCCGCGTCTACGGCCGCGGCGCTCGGCGGCGAGAGGGAGATCGTCGAGGTGCAGGATGGCGAGGGCGACGGCGCGAAGAAGACCCTCGGAGAAGCGGACACGACGGGGCCGAGGCTGGAGGAGGTGTTTGCGGAGCCGCAGTCGCAGTCGCAGCCCGTGCCGGTTATTTCTAGCACAGCACCGAAGTGATCGGTCATCACTTGCACCGGCTTCTTTGTTAGAAGAGAGTCGGGGCGGGAAGGGGAGTGGGTAGAAAGGGCAAGGAAACGGAAGAATAAAAAAACGAGGGTGAAGGAAGGTCTGTCTGTCGCCTCTGATACGAAGGTTATGAGAACTCACTTACGACGGATAGCATAGGTAGGTAATTATGGTGATACCCGGTTGCTTTACATTTTTACATCACGCAAGGAATTCTATCATGACCTATTTGTTTTGCACCACGCACGGTCATCCCCAAGTTGGAAGGGAAAGAAGAAAGAGTAATGGTAATGATAGATCATGGGTAGCTGCGTCTCGTTCAGTCTATTATGGTGCGGCATGGATCAAATAGACGCCTCTTTTTAGTTTTGATAAAAATGAATAGCACCTCTCCGCCACTTATAACATGGTCTTATAACATGGTCAAGTCAAAATTGTATCACGGCCAACGCAAGACAGGGGAATCAGCACTCAATAGACATGTTAAGTTCATAAATCAACGATTCTCGATTGTATCACGGCAAACGCCTATGGCTACCCCCTATCCCTAGGTATCTACACCTTGGTATCATGATACGCACCAGCAAATTCACGCGTTTCGTAGCCTCTCCCTCTCCCTAGAGAAGCGTATATCGTGAGCCTATGCACTGCTTGCCATGTAGCAATTTTATAAGTTGCATCTTCATATTTGCCCCCATTAGGCCAAATCACGCCTGCTCAAACCAAGTACAACCCAGCTTCCCCTCCCCTGATTCACTTAGGTTCAGTATAACTTCCAACTAAGCAGAGTACTTGACCCTCTTCCCGCGCTTGCTAGGCCGTAAGCTGCGACCGGGCATTGTCGTCGTTGTCGTTGTTGTTGTCGAAGTCGACTTGCTGCGGGTACTATATTTGCGGGTACTAGACGGTGTTGTCGTCGGTGTCTTCGTCGGCGTCGAGGAGAGTGCATCGGATTCCTGTGCTTTCGTTTCCTAATCATCCTGCACGAGCTCCTTGATCTCCTCACGCGCCGGTGCGATCCCTGCTGTCGTCTCCGCCTTGCCGTCCCTGCCACCTGTCCTGTCAATCACGCGTGCGCCGTCCTGCATCCAGAAGTCAACTTCGTCGACGACGTCTGCGACGACGTCCTCCACCACCTGCTCGTCGTACCGCTCTGCCACCGACCGCACCTTGTCTAGCTTGTTGTTGAGGCTAGCTGACGGGGGGAGCGCGACCTGCACCGTGTCGGCGTCCACGTCCACCATGTCGACATCACCGTCGCCGTCGCCATCTGCGTCGAGCAAGCCCGGTGGCGGGTACCAGAACTGTGGGCCAAAGTTGACCTCGGCGGCGCCGCCCCGGAATACGCTAATGGCCGGGTAGTACCCTAGCATGCCGTCGTCCATGCCCTCGCGTGCACCAACCTGGGCCTGTGGCTTCGAGGCTGGTGGCAGGAAGGCGAGTAGGTCCGTGAAGGGCGTGCCCATTAGCTGGCCATTCTTGTAGATCTTGATGCAAGAATTGGGTAGGGTGCGCAACGCGGGGACTTGGTGATTCGGGTTGGGTTTATCGCCGGGTCGACTCCCTATGGTTCCCGAGGGGCCTACGGGGGACGGGTTCATGAGGTCCTCCAGCTCCTTAGTCGTGTGGTAATCGATCTTCTCGAGGTAGATGTGCTGCTTGAAACGAATCGGTATACGGTCTCGGACGATGTTGGCTGCCTCTGCCGTCGGCTCCTCCTCGTCTATCAGATCAACAGCTGGATTGTATTGGCCCTGGACAACCTTTCGGTGCAATTGCTCCGAAGGCAATTGGATCTCGAGACCGATGACGTCGCCCTCTCTAATCTCTTCGCCCGGCGGGAAGAAGTCTTTCGGTCGCGACATATGGACTTTTTGGCCCTGTACGTCTCGGATGCCGTAGCTATAAGCATCGAAACCAATGGGGGCATCTAAGGAGGCCTCTCGTCTTGCGAAACCCATGCGCACGTGGCCATGCGACTCGACATTTCCACCCGCATCGCTCTTGATGGTGCCTCTCGTGATCTTGCATTCCCAGTACCATCGGCCCTGACGTATAGCCACGTTAGCTCTTGCCGACCGGAAGCCCTTGTCCGTTGTTATATGTCGGCCTGATTGGTCCATATACATGTAAGTGGCAGCATCTTCAAAGCTGATGTGGGCACCGTAAGGTTCGGGTTCGGTCTGGCGGTAATAGAAGGAGGATGGGAAGGCAGGGTCAGCGATGCAGTGTAGGTAATGGTAGCTCTTTTTATTATAAACACTTGACGTATGGAAGTTAGTATAAGATTGCGATAGCTTCACTTCATATCAGATGCGACTCACTGTTCCGAGGTCTCGTAAAACTGCACGGTAGATCCGTCGGGAGCGGGAACCTCGTGGTGGGGAGTAAAGACAGGACCTCTAGCAGGCTCGAAATCGGACGGTTTCGGTGGCGCTATCTTAAAGCGCAGAGGCGAAGCTTCGGTGGGCGGGAGGTCCTTCACCTTGGGGTCGGGCGTAGCTCTATTACTATCTGCTGCGCCTAGTCCACCTTTGGACTCACGCTTCTTGAGCGTCTCCTTCTTACTCCTAGCTGGCTTCTCGCGGGGTGCCATGGTTGTTGCTGCTGTTGTTGCTGCTACGTCGTCTTGCGACTGGGACTTGATAGGTTTTACATCGGGGTTAGGATTGGGGTTGAGTGGTGAGGAAACAGGCGGCGCGTGGTCATCTTCGAGTGGACGTTTCTGAGGGACAGAGATGGGAACAGGAACAGGAACAGGAAGGACAGGTATGGGTACGGGGGTGACTTGGCGCTTTGGTAGATCTACGTCGGTTGCCATAGTGCTAATAAAAAAGCTTAATATCGATATACGCTAGTTTACTACAATTATGGAGTTAGGAAGAAGTTATGGAGAATACAATTGTTGAGATCGATATGAGGAAGAATGCGGTTGGGAATTTTGTTGATGGACGGACCCGAACCTTGTTGCGGCTCTGCCTGTAGTACCTGTAGTACCAGTCCTAAAATACAGGGCATGCACCTGCCTAGAATCCTAGAATCCCTACCTAAAGTAACCTAAATTTCCGATCCTACCTACCTCCCTGCTGCAACCTTAGCGTCACACTTACACCTAGAAGTCCAGAAATGCTTGTTCGTCGCTGCCATTACCTCTCAAGAGTGATACCATTTATTAGGTAAAAATAGAGTATTTGCAATTGCCTACGTAGCTTCTTCCATTATTTCATTAGTCTACCTAGGTACAATACAGAAATTATATATCATAAGGCAGGTACATAGCAGAACGACTCGTCGGGAAAGAACGTGCATGAACACCTCCCACCAAGTGCATAACATACATCTAGTGGAATAAGAAAAGGAATCAATCATACCGACCAAATAAAACGAGAATAATATGACAAAAGTCATAACGATAATTGCAAAAAGAAATAGAAGCAAAAAAAAGCGACCACCACGGGACTCGAACCCGCAACCTCAGTCTTTCACTCCGCATTATGCTAACATAACGTCAGATAATAGGAGGACCGCGCGCTACCATTGCGCCAAGCAGTCGGTGAACGAAGTCACTTCTTCGACCAATGTGAATTTGTTTGCTTATTTGGTACTATGACCCCTTGACCGGCACTCCCTCAGAGACATACTCCACACAGTTCACCTAAAACGAACTTAGGTAGCTGCCACATTCCAGATCCCATCTCCGCTAGCACTGCCCAGTCGTATTCCATTTGAGAAACGACCATCATCCGCAAGTTCCTGTCCCTCGCATGAACTCACTCCTCCAATCATTGGGATGTGCCCAATCAGATTTCGACAAACGCTAGCGGCATGCGCCACCACAGCCACAATCACCAATCAGAGGCGGGGATTGTTAGGGAGGGGGAGCATAAAGCCTCCTTATCCATGCCCTGCTTGTTCGTGCTTGAAGTTTGGTAATTATGATATCGAGACTTGGTAAGGTTCTGAAGAGAGAAAGAAAGAAAAGGGTAGTTTCCATAGAAAGTAGCACCTGTTTATAATAAGCAACTAGTCGCATAGGGGCGGCATTCTCTACCACTCACTCTTTAGAATTACAGTAGTTTGTCGGGAATGACGAGTTTGCCATAGAGTAGATAGTCACGGAATGCATCGTATAGGAATCCATACCACAGAAAATATCATACACAACTCCGTCGTCTGGAGACTTTGTCACGTTAGACTTGAATACCGGAATGATTATGAATAGAAAAATGCCTCAATGGGATACGGGATACGCAAACCTAGGTCAGATATATCCCCTTCTACAGACTCCGAGGGCAACTGGCTACGTAGCCTATCTAGGCTACTTTCCTAGCAGACACTACTTCAAGTCTTTCCCAAGGTTGGAGCAACATTGCGCAATACCGATATGTAGCCTTAATCAAGTTGAGGGGAGCTTTACCATTATGCACGAGCGAATTGTAGGGAATGCCCAACCTAATCCGACGCAATCAGATTGCATCCTAGCTCTCCGAGCGGCTCGGGCCGTCCAGCGTGGCCAGGCACATGGCAATAGCATAGTCTCCGTCGTGGCTAATGCTCAGCCGCGCATACACATTCTCGTGGCCGCCTTCGCCCTTGATGATAGCTACCGGTGGGCTAGATTGGTATTCATTCGGAGGGGCGTCATCTCCTGCTGCATTCGGAGAAGAGCCAGAAACGTCTCCATTTTCTGGTGGCTCCGCAGGCAAGTCGTGTTCATAAGTGACCACGATATCGTGGAAGGAGAGCCTCCGGAGTGAATATGCCTTTACGGTTGCTTCTTTGGCCGCAAACCTAGCGCCGCATGTGAGCAAGCTATCTACATGTAAACGAAATGTTGCACCAACCTGCCAGCCATAAATTCAGCAGCCTTCCATAACCTCGGGTCTCTTTGCTTCGGATTCCTGGCAGCATTTTCGGTGTTTGATAAGAGGTCCGGAGAGCGAGGCATAAATCCTTCAGGTGTAAAGACTTTTTTGAGGATCCGAGAGACACCAGGTGTGTCCAGCTCTTCAGGGGTGAGGATGCGCTGGACGAATTTGGTGGCCATAGGGGAGGTTAGGTTCTTGTAAATCCTAGAAACGCGGCAAATATCCGTGCCGATTCCGATTCCTATTGGGAAAACACGAGGAAACATGATGATAAAACTTGATTGATCTAATTTGGGTATTAGAAAGCTCCAGAATTCACTGTTGAAGAGAAGTAATGTGTTGGATTGTGGGATGATCTTATCGTTATCGCCAACTTGTAGTAAAAATAAGTTGAAATTTTGAATGAGAACGCCACGTAATTTTGTCTACTCTTTTCAATTATATTTTCTTTTCATTCATGACAATTTTGATTACGACTCATTTTTCTGTCCATCATGCTATAAACCGGCACCGCATGAACGATTAGTACAATGCTAATTTGAGACCATGACAACTCGCTCCCTAATCCGACCAACGCCATTGCACCGGCCAAGCGGGTTCAAGTGAAAGTGTAGAAATCACCCCTCATCATCTGCATGACTACGGCCAATAATGAGTATTATACCTCTCAATCACATATCTCATCGTCCGCCCACAGACCCCTGAGATCTTTCCATCTCCTAAATACTTCTCACTCACTAAGGAGTGGAGCTCGTTCGGCATCGCCATTTCGTGCTCTCGCAAACTTGATATCCCTCCCGGTCGCAGAGGGTATGGCGACTACCACGGTGGCAATAAAGAGAATCGCCATGATGATGAAGGCGAAGATCCACTGGAATGCGATGACCTGTCGGAAGAACTGAGATACTCCAATCGCGGCTGACAGGACACTAAGGTTGAAGCCCATGGTGTAGTCCTAGTAAATGTCAGAAGACTTGTATGACAGCTTAGAAGCACGGAAACGGTACTAACCTTGTAGACAATGATGAAAAACAGACCATATACCAGGATCGACCAGATGAAGATGTTACCAAAGATGCGGGCAACAAGCGAGTTGGGATGGGGCACCATAATAGCTCCGTTCCAGTAGATCGCAACGAAGGTCCATGCCAGCGGCATGGAGACGACAGCATTGTGGATGAATCGAGCATATCCAGGGTAGCGGAAGTATAGCGAGGTCAAGTTGATAAAGTTGAGGATGATGAACAGCTCGGCCCAGCCGAAGAGCGAGCGGACGAAGAGCATGACGAAGGCGAAGTGGAACAGGTTGTTGATGATGAAGTGGCTTCCCACCGAGCAGGCCGCGTTCAGCTTTTCCACGTTGCTGGAGAAGAGGTGGGCGATGTAGCCGCCCTGAAGAACGAAGAGCACCAGCCAGTAGATGCTGGCGATGATGTGGTTCATGCGGAAGGCCGTGTAGTACGCATCGTTCTGGGCCCATATCTTCCGGCGATACCAGACGCCATCGTGGGGCTTGTGGAAGGTGTAGTAGAAGGAGACGACGATGGACAGCAGCCAGGTGATTGTTGTCAGGACCTTGTAAGTGATGACGGTGTTCTTGCTGTGGCTATCGCGCTTCGCGAATGGATTGACTATTCAGTCTATTAGCATGATCGTCTTTTTCAATTTGTGGTGAGCACGTACTATGGTGAATTCGCTCCATGTTGGCTGTTGCTTATGTCCAACTCGTATAAGTGGAACAGACGGACAGGGGATTCTGATTTACGATGCTATTACCACTGTACTGATGCCAGAGTCCCAAATGCTCCTATTGGGGAATCGAATAGTCTAAAGAGAAAGGCAGTGGAAAATCTAGAATGGGGAATCAAACAGTTTTAAAGCATCAGCAAAATTGATGCACAAGTGAGCACCGGACTCTTTGTCATTCAATAACCCTTAACTGGTATATAGGTACCTAATAGGCCTGGACCTGCTCTGGAATGACGATGGTGGAACTTCGTCTCATGCATGAATATGCGGGGAAGCTACATGTAAAAGCGGATATTTAATGACGTTGGTACCCTTAGTTCTAAAATACATAATTGTAGTCATTCTTTCGGTTCTTACCATCTCTTAAACTCATACATGCTCAGGCGTGTGTCATTTCCCATGCCTGTGGAAATTTTCACCGAGTTCTGCCTAGGATTTTTCTAAAGCAGGATTTCTCTCCCTTCACCTGCAGCTGCGGGCATGAAACACGGAGGGAAACGCCCTATGAGGTTCGGACCGCCACCACGGGCTGTTACACCGTGACGAATCATCTTTCCCAATTGCCTCAGATGTGGCTGGTGCGAGTCTCCCTTTGGGTATGAGTTTCGGTACTAGGTAGATTATTAGGTAAGGAGATGCCTAGGACTGTAAGCTCTCAGAGTCTATGACGCGCGGTGTTGCTACAACATACGAGTTACGAACCATGGACGTAATGCCGCGTTTGGCCGGACCCAAACGGATGCTAGCTTGACGAAACAATCGAGATTGGTCCCTGTCACGAGGCTATTTGGGTCCATAGTTAGCCACGGACTAGGGACTTTATCTGTTTTTTTAGTCTTAAACTTCGCTTTGTCTTGCCAACTTCTATTGTATACCAATTCCGTTGTAGGTCTCTAGAATGGACCACAAGTCTCGTTGATAATGAACAATCTGAAGAGGTTGTAAATACATCGACAATATGCTGACCTCATTCAATAAATGACGTACACGTTCGAGGGAGAACGCTACAACATAAATAGCCCGAACGATATAGGGAAGGTATTAAGGTGAAGATCCTCGGCGTGGGAGCATTTGGTCCGGTTCGCAGGACAAGGGAAGTTTCCAGTCGGATGTGCGACATGGCCAGGCAGCCAGGCCACTTTGGAGACAAGCAAGCCTTGGCTCTTAAGCTTAGGAGCTTGATCCGGTAAGCTGCCTAGCTTCTATTTGTCGAGAGATCTCCCTAAGCTGCGGGGCAGGGCGAAGTGATGTTGCATTGATCGGCGTTCCAGAGTACGATGCAAATCCTACATATCGCCTACAGAGACTTAGAATTATGAGAAAGGCTTAGCTTTCATTTTTCCAATTCATGACTGCCATCAAACTCGTTAATACTACATATGTCATGGGACCTTCCACGGCTCTCCAATATGCAATTCACTCATTTAGGACTATGAAGACCGAGGTCTTATTCACAATGGTTACTTACTATCTTGGCATAGGTTAAAAGGCCTTACCAAAGGCATGATATTTAGTGGTGACAGCGGGAAGAGACTTGAGTGACCAAATTATTCCTTTCCCCGTTTCTCTCGATATCAAATTCACCTTCCCCTCAATTTTATTTTTCTTGGCGCCCACTGTTAGTGCGGCGTTAGGAGCCTGCCCTGGAATGGCGGCGCAACCCCACCCAAACCACGGCCGGTGCCCATCTGGGCTCTAACAACACGGAAAACTCTGCTTTCGACGAATTCAACACCACGAAACATCACGAGATTCCAACCGTACGCCGTCGTAATAGGATAATTTTATCCGGGAAGGTATTACGAACCCACGGCTACGTCAAATTCACTTCTTTTCTCCGGCGCAGACCTATATTTCGAAGCTCGTCGCTGTCCATACAATCGTACGACTATCAACACCTACCACTTATCCTACGCCGCTTAGTCTTCGCGTGACTACCGATCGGGTGAGCGATCGGATTTTTTCCGGCGGATTTTGTGCTGTTCTAGCAAAACCACGGATATCTCTACCGGCGGCTCCTGTTCCTCCCTGGCAGGACCACGGTACTTTTGCGATATAAATCTAAGCCCTGGAGATAGTGAAGGTCGCTGGGAATATGAGCGGGTGGGAGAGACGAAGGGAGAGATATAACTGTGCAAACGGACGGGCGATACACCCTTAGGTGGAGGACATCAACGGTAGCTACACGCTACGCAACAATAAACATACCTAGATATCTAGGTAAAGGCCGGGAACTACCCACGGACGGAGGTTGGGAGGATACGGCTCAAATGTCACAAGCTCTTCGGACTTGATTTGTTAGATGGGTTGCGATAATCTTGTATTATAGCATAAAACTTTCACTCCTAGCCTAGCACGCCCTTATGCCCCTAGGGAGGCTTGGGATAGCTTCACAGCGGTCCCCTGGCGGTTAAAATTCATCATCATCATCATCTCGATATCAAATTGACCCTCAAGTCCTTCTACAACTCTTTGGCCATTCATTTATTTATTGCCAACCTGATTTTAGTCTACCCAATAGTTGGGTTTCAAGTTGCTTATATGTGTGCTGTGCAATTTGTTATACCTGAAGGGACTTTTCTGCTGAAAGTGCAATTTTAGTTGCGCACATGAAGCACCTTGTTGCTTTAGTCTGCCTTATTTCAAGCCGAGATACTAGTAAACCTCTGGTAACCGTTCTCTAGTGTCGAAGACCTTGGATCTGCCTTAGCTTCCCTTTGGCTTTTTGGTCGCTATCTGTAGCTTAAATAAGCAATAGAAGCCTGCGGCTGCTTCACTTATCCGTTCAACCTCGTTTCAGCGTCTTTTTTGCCCTGGTGTGTTGTTCACCTGTTATATCCTTATGGAGGACTCTTAGAACTATAGTTTTACAGTCCCGTCATTTAGAAATTCCCTTTTTTGCCAGTTAAAGCTAATCTCGTTGTGGCGGTAGAAATGCGGGCTCAGTGACCTCCACGGCTTCGTAAAGACACGGGCATCTTGTGAGGCTATGCCTAGTGGTTCTGCTTTGAGTCGGCCTCTAATCTACATATTATGAGATGAGGGTCGACATCCTTGAAATTACTTTGATATAGGTTGATGGATAATACGCTTGCTTTCGATATGAATCAACATATCTACCTAGGTACCTAATTAAGTACTCCGACCACGAATTTTGATTTAACAACACTAGACTTCACATATTTTCCCAGGCGCCAAGTCCCTGTTCAGCGTAAACAGCCCTTGGTTTGGGATAAGTACAATCCTGTTTTGCGGCGACTCTATGTGAGAAACACCTCGCACTATGCAATATCATGATAATAATGGAACAGAAACATGACCTCTACGCAATGTATGTTCCCTGTGCTTAAGTTAATTCTCGGTTTGAAAATGGAACTAGACGATGTACAATCAGAGACATCAGAACCTTGCGAGCCAAAAGGAACCCTCTAGAGATATCAAGGAGTACGGGGCGCTATGAGTAGCAGTCCTTAGGATCGAAAGCTTCGAAGACTGGGGCTGAGTACGATTATGTTACTACACTTACCAAATCCGATGATGAGGACACCAGTATTAAAAACTGTGCCGTGGTTGTGGCAGGATTTCCTTTGTGTTTTCTCGGAGGCTAGCTATTCCATCCCTTATGCCGTTCGTGGGATGTCAAAATCACCGGAACTGAATATTCCAAATACACGGACGAAGCCGTCCGGTGTCTGACCTACTTACTGCATCCTGCAGATAACCCAATATATATCGTCGCTTAACAGATATTCAACATCGTGGTTGGATACATTATATAACAGCTTTGCGAAGGGTGCACTCAGAAGCGAATCAATAATCCACCTGCTACACATTATACATAACATATACCCAGGTCTAATTAGGTACCTTACCCCCTCATCTTGTAAATCTTGGACAACTTCCTATTCTCCTATGCCCCTGTTCTTCGTCTTTCTCTTGTTGCTTTTCTTTTCGTTTTAGGGCTTCTGGATGTTTTCCCCAGGGAGTACATCTTAGGAGTGTGCACAACATGCCGTTATAGACTTGCCACCGAGTACGGATCTGCTATTGCCGGGCTGAAGGTCTTAGCAACAGTTGATACACCGTCGACCCAGACATCAAGCCCTATGTCGCTCTGATGCCCTAGAAGCCGTGATAAGCGAGCATCCGGATTTATCCAATGAAGACGTCCAGCTCTTCGCATATTTGTTTGACATATAGGTGCCACAAGCAGCACGGCCTTAGGGAGATGTCCGAGCAGGCCCCACGCATCCTCCGGCGGAGACGCTCCGCACCATGTGCTCCTTGGCACTCGGCATGGCAATTAACGGCGCGGAACCACAAGCCCGACCGCAACGTCGGTCGCGGCGGAATACGCATGGGAATCATGAAGCATTCCTGAACTCTGCCCAAAGCAGTACTAGGGCGACCAAAGAGGCTATGATGTGAGTAAACTGAACTTGGAGTTCATTATCAGGTTCGCTTAGATCTAGGACGCCGATCGCTAGACTGACGAGGGGAAAGGGAGGATTGGAGAAACACTCGCCTGACGATGGGTTTTGGCCCCTGATGACAATAGTGATGGTACACCGGATGATTGAGTGTTGTCGAAGACACAAGGGTCATTTCACCTCACAACAGTTGTATATGAGGAATTGCATCAAATGATCGATTGTTAACTAGATATATTAAGCGTAATGAGAGTGGGAATACTATTCGTATTCCTATCTCTTATCCCACCGATCTCGCTTCTACAGTGCCCGTAAGACCCTGCCTTTCGCCATACATAGTAGTATCGATTATAAAGGTTACTCTGATCCCTCTCACGATACAACGTAGTTTATAAACATACGAGACACCGGTGCTAGTGTGGCAAATGATAAGCCTATCTTAGATGTGCAGAGAATACGGCCGGTGAACCTGTTTGCAAGGATAAGGGGTGCGAGGATACCTTATCTATGCAAAATTTGCGTGCATACCTTGCTGGCCGACTAGAGCGCCCAGAAAGATGTGAGTAGGACGGCGCCGACCTGCTTAAGATAGAGGTCTCGGATTCTCCCCATAGCTTGCAAACAATATTATAAAATATGTCTTGGCATCAGAGTCGCCTAAAATGCGGCAGTTTTATGTCTTTTATCATTCAATAATCCGTCATGCTACGTCTCATTTGAGAAGTAGAACGATTGACCAGTGCAAAAAACACCGTGTTCGATAGATTCCAGGTTCCATGCCACGTAATTTTTGGCTAAGGACAATGGTTAATTCACCTAGGTAGGTGGGGTTGCGGCGTCTTATCGGTTGAACCCGGCTTTTTTGTCAAGCCCCTTTCTCCCAGTTCGTCCGTTGTTCAGCAAACCTCAACACATTCGCCAATTGATCAATTGCGTTGGAATTTGGACTCAATCTTTCTCGTACAGGTGTTTCGTCTTGTAGAATCCATGGTCTCCTTCCAGAAACAAGTTGCCAAGTCATAGTTGTGTCACGAACCCGCAAGATGGATGGAATAAAGGGAACAACAGGCCACGATTACGTACCGGTGGTTCTTTCTGGTCCTCTTTCAACCAATCACAAAGAATTGTGTTAGTTAATCCCCAAGCTTGTCTTTCCATCTCCAACACTCGCAACGATAAGGGAGACTGCAAGTGACTTCTGGCGCCGGATATCGGCAGCACACTAGAGGGGGTTCGTCCAATTTCGCAGCAAAAGCGGAGTTCCCAAGTCACAAAGGTTGCGAACCATTGCAGACACCGCCATTCCGCTCCCCCTAAGTTATATAGTCTCCAACACAAGATAGACCTCGACCACCTAAGGAATATCCATCGACGACATGCATTTCCCGTATTCAATACCATCAGAAGTATCAAATATCATAGAAAGCCCTAAACCAATCGTCGAAATGAACGACTTCGAGCAACTTGTCCTAAGGATCAAGGAGACCTTGGGACCATCGTCGGGGTTGACCTCGGAGGATGTGGACGTAGAAGACCTGACACTTCTAATGGAGCGATATAACTCCAAGGAAGGGGAATGGGCCGAATACGCTATGGCCGACCCTTGTATGGCGTATACCAGAAATCTCGTCGACGAGGGAAACGGCAAAGCGAACCTGGTAAGTCGATTGATCCTGTCTTCTGCCGACCTTTCCAGATAGATACGTAGCTCGAATTGTACTGACGGAACCCCCTATCCTAGCTCGTACTCGTTTGGACGCCTGGGAAGGCCAGCCCGATTCACGACCACGGCAACGCCCATTGCCTGATGAAGATCCTCAAAGGAAACCTCACCGAGACTCGATACGACTTTCCCGACGACGACGCAGAGAAACCGATGCGGCTCAAGTCGGAAAAAATCCATAAGGAGAATGCTGTTGCCTACATGGCAGACGATCTTGGTCTACACCGTGTATCCAACCAGGGTAGCGACTATGCTGTCTCCCTACACCGTAGGTACTCCTTTGAATGCAGAGCATCTTCGTGCCACTTGGCTGACGAAGGTAGTATACACCCCGCCGAACGTGGCCAAGTATGGTTGCAACATCTTCAACCCTAAGACGGGAAAGAAGACACATATTGCTAAGTGCGGCAACTACTCAGCATATGGCCAACGAGTTGCGTTGCTATAGTCTAAGACTGCTGTAAGCTGTGATGAGATGACGAAATTGGTGTAAGGAGTTTGGGGTAATGTCTCATCGCGTTGGGTTGGATGGCTTTGTAAACTGGGTTGGAAAACAGAATCCCTTGTCAACTTGACAAGAGTAATGCGTGGAGAGCGCTTGGTTAGGCATAAACATGACTCCATGTGATGGCTTGATAAAGGAGAACCGGCAGCGTATGTATTGCTAGGCATTTTTAGGCTGTGATGGATAGAAACCGATAATGAGAATGAAACAACGTGCACTTTCCGTATTTCGAGATTTCTAGAGACGAGATGAAGTGAAGTGAGAAAAGGAAGAGAAGTCGTCCTGTTGCGGCTCTTTTCTCAGTAATTTAGCATTCTTCTGTCCCGTTGATTTGGCCTAGCTCGGATTGCGCCATCGTCGTCTTGTCTCATTTGTCGGGTCTCGGTGGTGAGATGTGCAAAACGCCATACAGTTTCTATACTGTAAGGCTACTGTATTTAGCGACTTCCGTGCAGCGCACGAGCATAACCGACATATTATGGGTGAACTATTCATTATGAACTGCTGGCTTCGTGATACATAAAAGGTATGCACTATATCATAAAATTATTGGAAAAATCATCTCATTGTCAATTTAATTAAATAACCTAGTTCTTTTCACTTCCTGAGTACCTACCTCTTATTTTCATACTCTAAGAGGCCAAAATCTAGAACAGCTAGATGTGATGAATGAGCCGAAACAGTGTCTGAAATCTAGTGCTGTGAATGGTCAAATATCTACGAAAAACCTTATGTAAGACATGCCGCTTCTGACTTTTTGTTGGCCATCCGAACTGAATTAGGTAGGTGACGGTGGCTACTGCAACCCATAATAATTATAAATTTCCCCAAGTCACAGAATATGAAGCAATACTCATGTTCGATCTGTCAACCTCAGTTCTTCGTGAGATATTACAAGATTATTCCCAACTACATACGTATATATGGCGTCATACCTACTGATCGGTCAACAGGGAAGAGCAATGACTATATCACGTGATTACGAGGCGTTTAAATTTTGTCGTTTGAAAGCAGTCGCGACCCAGAGCCAAAGCGCGTCAAAATATTCCTTAACCCAAATTTTCCTTACTCTCTTTTCGATTTTTATTTTCTTCCGGATAGAACCAGCAGGGAAACTCTTCTGTTTTCTCTAGGTAACACTGAAGAAAATTTGTTTTTCTTCCTGTAGACCTACTGGTTCTGCTTCTCATCGTGATTGATTTTCCTCCAAGTCGTCTAAGTCTATGTAAACAGTCAAAACAGTTTCATATTCCCGACTTCGTCAACTTCAATCTACAATGGCGCCGTCCAAGCGCACCGCCTTTATAGACCTAACGGGGGAACCCGAGTCCAAGGCCGCCCGTCGTGATGATAGGTCTCTTGCTCGTTCTTCAAGTCATCTTTCTGGGCTCTCTAGCTTCCAGTCTTCTCAGGCCAACCCATCCACCCCTCCATCTTCTTATGGCTCTTCTAGCCAACATCCGCCGAGGTCCTCTTGGGTTGAGGATGATTTTGACGAGTATCCTGACCAGACTCAGGACAACGAAGACGACCCTACCGCTTCATATGAGTTGTACGGAACCATGGACAATAAAATTGTAGGCGTTAGGTACTATGATGGAATCGTGAACCCCACCGAGAGGGTTCTTTGCCGCCGAGAACCTAGCAACCCATATGACCGCAACGCCATTCGTATTGATAATGTCATGCGAAATCAGATTGGGCATCTTCCTGCTAAGCTCGCTGTCAAGCTTGCACCATATATGGACAGAAACGATATCGTTCTAGAAGGTGTCATCACTGGCCCTAAAGACACATTTGATTGTCCGATCCGTTTAATCTTCTATGGTCCTGGCGAATCTTCGAGGCGCCTCGCGCTAGAGGAAAAGTTGAAAGCCGACAAGATTTTGAAAGCTACACAACTCAAAGCTACCAGGAAAGACGCAGAAGCCCAAAAGAAGGCGGCCAAGAACAATAAATACGGCGAGTCCTCCTTTGGTCTAGCATCCATTGGTATGCAGACTCAACAAGGAGAGCAGCAACAGAACTCACTTCAGGCATTGTTGCTAGATAGCGAAGCTGTGTCATTCAGAGGTGACCTTAGTTCCGTCGACGTACTTGCAATGAGTGAAGAAGCCCTATCGCAACTACCAATGGCAAAACAGCCTGAGGATATCCAGTTGCAGTTATTACCCTATCAACTCCAAGTAAGATGCTTCTATCGTCACATTTAATACCCAGGTTGCTAACACCCACTGTAGGGATTGGCCTGGATGATTGCCAAAGAAAACCCACAGCTCCCTGAACCTGGATCAAAAGATGTCGTGCAACTGTGGCAGCGTCACGAAAAGGGTTTCCTCAATCTAGCGTCCAACCATATTTCAAAGAACCCGAAGCTAGCGAAAGGTGGCGTGCTTGCTGATGATATGGGCTTAGGCAAGACCCTTCAGGTAATCAGCCTGATCATGACGAGTGGTTTCAACGAGGGCCCAACTCTGGTCGTTTCACCACCAGCCGTCATGAGCAATTGGGAACAGCAGATCCAAGAGCACGTCAAGAAGGACCGGATGCCTCGCGTCTTAAGGTACCATGGACCTACTGTGAATTCCAAAGCCAACTTAGAGGAATACGACATAGTCATTACTACCTATGACACGCTACGCAGTTCCCAACGTAAGAAAGGAGGAGGATCCCCTACCTCCGTACACTGGCGTCGAGTTGTCTTGGATGAGGCCCATCAGATCAGGAACTCCAAAACTGTTCGGGCCAAAGCTGTGCACCAACTGCAGGCCGACTCTCGCTGGATGTTGACTGGTACCCCAATGTAAGTCTCATCGTAGTAACACAGTCTCTCATAGCCTAACTTGTGGTTGGATCTCTATACGCAATGCTAACTTGTTGCGTTGTTAGCATCAACTCGGCCCTGGACTTCTTATCGGTGTTAAAGGTCCTCGATATTGCCGGCGCCCAGGATGATCGATGGTTCACAACTAACATATACAGGCCTCTATTGAATGGCCCACCAGACAGTGAAGATGACAAGGCAACTGATGCTGGCAAAGTAACTAACGCTGGCAATGCAACTAATGCTGGCAAAGCAGCCAGGGATAAGGAAGCTCGCGATACAGAAAAGACTGACAACTCATACGAGGTCGCTAAGAAATTATTCCTGATGATGATAAGAGAGCTCTGCCTTCGTCGAATGAAACATATGAAGTTTGTTAACTTGAAGTTGCCTCCCAAAACGGAATACATCTATCGCATCAAGTTCACGGACAAGGAGAGACATATCTATGATGCTTTGTTGTACGTATCAAATAATCCGCTTCCTTCACTTTCATGACAGCTAACAATGATTTATTAGTTCCCAGACTACAGCGATGTTGGAACAATATCAGCGTAGCAAAGACAAGAGAAACAGGACCACCGCAGCTGATGGATGTGTTCCGTTAGAATTCGCCAGTATTCTAGTGAAGATCCTTCGCCTAAGACAACAGTAAGTACTAGCTATATCATGGATGCACCATCAACATGGTGAAATTTACCTAGGTCGCTACTGCTAACCGATGACTTGTAGATGCAACCATTGGTCCATAGGTGATAAAAAGATAAAGGAAATCTTAAAGCCTCTCGAGAACGCCAATATAGTAGATTTCACACCGAAGAATCTCGAAATTCTGCAGCAAGCACTCCGCGCTGCCAGTGATAGCGGGGAGGATTGCGCAATCTGTTATGAGCCTATCAGTATGCATTCCCCTGTCATCACGGCGTGCAAACATTGGTTTGGAAGGGACTGCATCACCAAAGCTCTCAAATTCAAGGAAGTGTGTCCGATGTGCCGCCGGCAAATAACCCTGAAGTCTCTCATTGACCTTCCACCCGTGGACGATGTTGATGACGATGATGGTGCGTTTGACAAAGATACTCACAGTTCCAAGACGGAGGCGCTAGAGAGTATTGTGAAGGCAAAGCTCAAGGATCCGAAGTCCAAGATTATCATATTCTCCCAATGGACAACCTTCCTTGATATTGTTGCGAAAATTCTTGACGAGGCAGGACTTAAGCATTGCGGCATCAGGGGCGATATGACGATACGCAAGCGTGATGAAGCAATAAGCGCCTTGAATAACGACCCGGACACACGAATCATGCTCGCCAGTCTAGCGGCAAGCGGCGTTGGTCTGAACTTAGCCGCCGCTGATACCGTTATACTTGCGGATTCTTGTAAGTACCTGTCACATCCCTTTTCAAGATTCAAATTATACTAAATCGAAGCAGGGTGGGCACCAGCCATCGAAGATCAAGCCGTCGACCGTGTGCATCGTCTCACCCAAACACGCCCGGTGACAGTCTGGAAGTTAGTCATAGAAGATACTATCGAGGATAAAGTTCTTGGTGTCCAGGCCAAGAAACGCGAACTAATCAATATGTCTCTTCAAGACAGGTGGACACAACCGAAGGAAACTAACCGTCTAGCTGACGTCCTAGAAGTACTTTCGTAAGATTTCAGCTTCGGTCTTGTCAGGACGGTCTCTGTGGATTTACTCACCTTCGGAAAGATCGGCGCTGGTGGAAAATGGACATTATGGAACGGACGGTCAAGTTGTTAGAATGTGCTTTGCTGCAAAACAGGCTTGAACTTTCAGCTATATAACTCTGCTGCAACAAAAAGGACCTGGCTATAATGTGAACTAAAGATATAGATTGCTCTGCTAGATGAGAGGCTCTATCGTAGAGCTTGAATCAAATTCGCTTTACTCGTGCAGATTGTCCACCTAGCTTAGTGATGCCTTGGAGATATTCTAATGGACGAAACAAAAGATTCTAAGCTTACTTTGTTAGAATCGGTAGGTTACTTGAGTTTGCTGTCCATGGATGCAGGTTTGTTCAGTCAGTTTTTGCACCTCATGTCTAGTAGGTAGCATGTGTAGATGTATGAAAAAGTAAACACGAGGTCGCCTGCATATCGTGTATGCCTGTTTACCTACCCAGCCTTATGTCACTCCATTAACAGCAGATTCATTCTTTTCTCCGCGTTTCCTTCGGAGTTTTCAGTAAAATGGCATGCCCAACCTACTAGCATAGGTCAGGCAGCGAAGCTGTGCCTCCCTTTTTCATCTACTTGTCTTGCCTGTGCCCAATAGGGTTGGATCACAGCTCGTACAAACGCAGGATTTGTGTGGAGATGGAAGCAGCCCGAGGGCGATTTTTTTTTCTTTTTCGGACAGCTGACTCACGGTTTCGAGGTAGTATTAGATGGCAAGGGGTAGAGAATGTGTAGTATGTGGGTATAGAACTTGGTAACCGGCGAAATCTAAGTACCTAATGTTCAGCAGTGAGACGGCACAGCCAGCGCAATACTCTATCCTCTTCGCCCTGCTACGCTTTGGAAGTAAACAAACTAGCGAATGTGGGATGAAAGGCAAAACCTTCCCATATGCACGATCAGCTAGCCGGAACACCGGCGCGAGCCGGAGTATCAAGGGTTGAGGTTACATCGGGACGGAGTCCGGGGTCGAAAGCCCCTTCGAGAACTTTTCTGCATCCTACGGTTCCTAGTGCCATGCCTTCTTCATCTCATCTCGTCTTGGCCCATTCATGCATATCGCATAGGGCTCGTGGGTCCTTCGGATGGTTCTAATAAGGCTGAGCCCATCGCTTAGGCACGTCGGAAGCCCAATCCCGATATATAACCATCGGAGATTGCAACTGAAGTTGTTCGGTATCGTTCCACTCCTTTTTTCAGCCTTGGAGATCGTCTCCGCTGACCCTTCGTGATTCGATCGGCGAGATGAGAATGTGCTGCTGCGCCGCACGTATGGGGTCAAATTTGATCATTCGCCTAGACATGCCATGGCGAAAAAAGTCCCTATTACCTAGCCGCTTTGCTACATTGGCATTGGTGGGAATAGGGAGAGCATTACCGGCCAAATCTAGACGCCGTACAAGTCAATATACACTATGATCTCGTGATAATATGCTGTCGAGATGACGGGTGCTGCCTACCATTGTGCCTTACCCACGACTTTGCAAGTGGATATGCTTTCGCGATGTAGCATTCGATTCCCCATCAGGATAGCTACCTAAACATGTATGCGAGAGAACCGTGGCCGATGTCATAGTCATAGATCTAGAGCGGTTAGATTCAACTAGGCACCTAGTGGGTAGTTGCCCGACCAATCCATCATCTCATCTCACGAGACTCACCTCCGGTGATATATAAGAGCCGTACCCGTCACCTCATCGACAATATGAAAGGCATCATCCTCGCCCTCGATCACTCACTCACTCCATCCACCTTAATACCCTCGCTATAAAGAGTATAAATTTACCTCATATAATACATAGGTAATTAATAGTCAAGATGCTCGCCATCACCACCGCTGTTTCCGCCCTGGCTCTTGCCGCCAACGTCTTCGCGGCGCCAACCACTGAGGCCCATCTAGTAGCCCGCCAGGGCTATACCCCAGATTGTATGTAGTATCTCTTTTCTCATGCGAATATCACTAACATACTACCAAAGGCTACACGACCTACTCTGTCGAGTCGGGCGATCGCTGCATCGACATCATCGACAAGTTCAACGCGACCTTCACACTGCAAGAGTTGTAAGTACGTCTCCGAAACTGGCATCGAGCTATGCAAACTAACTGGCCAAACCTAGCTACGCGTGGAACCCCCAAGTAGCGGACGGCTGCTACAACCTGTACCCCGGCGAGGTGGTGTGCGTGGGCCTGAACACGACGAGCACGACGCCGCCGGCGTGCCCAGTGCCCGTGCAGCCGGGGCTCGTCAGCAACTGCGACGCCTGCTACAAGGCGGTCGAGTACGACAACTGCTACGGCGTGAGCACCGCCAACGACATCTCCATGGACGACTTCTTCCTCTGGAACCCCAGCCTGTACCAGAACTGCACCAACCTGCAGATCGGCTACAACTACTGCGTTGGCGTTTCGTCTGACTCTTAAGAGCCTACCTACCTACCTACCTACCTACCTACGTTGGGCGGGGAAAAGGGAATAGGGGGCAGCTTCCCGCTTTCCCGGGACTAGCCGCTAGGCCAACCCGCTGAATGGGTGTCGCTCAGTTTAGACGAGGAAAGAAGATTAGGATGACCTTACTATTAGACGCATGGCGTAAAGGGTTCATATTGGCTGGCAGATATGCTGTTCAAGCTACAACAGGAGGAGGCTCAGCTTCTCCCCCACACATGATTATTCACGATATCATAATGCAATGTAAAACGTTTCGTTTGTCTGAACACGATGTATTCATCCGTCAGAATCCAATGTGAGATGGTGTTCTCGCTGGCTAAGCTAACGTAATGTGTTTGTAAAGACTGGCTGTCAGAACTGAGCAGTTCCGATTAGAGTCATACTCGTCGTCGGTGGAGTTAAATAATGAGCGTTTCCGTGACCGAAGATGCGCAGCTTGAATGCGTAAATGATAGTGTTCGGCTGATTCGCGCATGGTCGTGTGCCTCGTAAGTACGTCAATCTTAGGGACCTCGACAACCGTAACTGGATAGAAAGTAATCTCGATGGCAGATGACCTTTCCTCAAGAGAAAAGTCAACCACACCACACCTAACACCCTTACATCTTAGCCCACCGCAGACTAACCGCGACCACGATGACCGGGAGCACGCTAACGAGCTCGCCCAAGCCGGCGAACTCGGGCGGGATGCGCGCGTTGGTTCCGGCGGACACGAACGCGCCGGCGGCCAGCAGCACCGCGAACACGTTGTACACGGCGCTCCAGCCGAAGTTGAAGGCGATGCGGCGCACGGCGGCGCGCGACACGTCCATCATGACGACAAGGCCGCCGAGCGCGGGCCGCACGAGCACTACGTCGGCCGCCGACTGCGCCACGTCCGTGCCCGAGTTGACGTGCACGCCGATGGTGGCCTGCGCGAGTGCTACGGCGTCGTTGGTCCCGTCCCCGACGAACACGACGACGGGCTGCTGCTTCTTACCGTCTGCTCCCTCGTGGGTTTCCACTAGGAGTTCTTGGATGTAGGCACGCTTGTCGGCGGGCGAGCACCGGGATTTGGCATTCTCTTGGGAAATCCCCAGAGCAGAAGCTACGGCTCGGACGGCGCCGTCGTCGTCGCCGCTTAGCATCGACACGGCGATGTTTCTTCTCTGTAGCTCGGCGATAGTCAATGCCGCGTCCGGTCGGACGGTATCAGCCAAACCGAAGACTGCGCAAAGTTCTGATCCGATAGTCACGCAGAAAGTAGTGTAGCCCTTGGAGAGCACGGCTTGCACCAGAGGGTTGTGCTCGAGACCAAGCCAGCGCGAGTTGCCGGCCCGAATAGGAAGTCCATTAATAGTACCTTCTACTCCTTGGCCTGGGAGGGACTTGATGTCATCGACTTTGGCAACGTAAATGTCCTGGCCTTTCAGATGGGCTGTGACGGCGGACGACACTGGGTGGTTTACCTCAGCTAATAGACCTAGAATTTCCGGGGCAACGAGCTTTTGAGTTTCCGACAGATACTCTTCTGTTACAACTGAGAGTTTCCCTTCCGTCAAAGTGCCGGTTTTGTCGAATACGACGTGCGAGGTTTTGTGAGCGACTTCTACAGCCTCACTTGCCTTGAAGATCAACCCTCTCTCTGCCGCGATACCACAGGCGATTACTATGACCATGGGCACGGCTAATCCTATGGCGCATGGACATGAGACTATGAGCACCGTGATACCGTATGTTATAGCCTGTGTCACAGCTTCGCTCCCTGATTTGTTCTGGACACGAATCCCCACAGCAACCCATATAATGAATACGGCGGCGGTCAGGGAAATGACTACCGGGACAAAGTAGGACGCGACTCGGTCAGCGAGGTCTTGGATCTTTGGTTTAGAGAGCTTGGCGTCATCGACCATGCCCGCAATGGTGCTGATGGTGTTTTCTCCTGGTAATTTGGTCAGACGGGCCGTGACGGTAGCAGAGCCGTTAAGAGACCCGGCAATAATGAGATCCCTAGGCTTCTTATCAATAGGCCGTGATTCACCCGTTAGCATCGACTCGTCTACCTCCGTCGTGCCAGAGAGGATTACGCCGTCGGTAGGAACCTGGGTGTGAGGAGCGACTCTGAAAACGTCGCCATACTGGAGTAGCCTGGTATCTATTTCGGTCCCAACGTTATCCTTGGAGATTAAAATCGCCGTGGAGGCCTGAAGGGTTCGAATCGAGATAGACTCCACGGCCTTCTGCCGAGCAAGGGCGCTGACCCACCGACCAACCATGATCAAGGTGACCAACAAGGTACTCGTTTCAAAGAAATCGCCCGTAGACAGCGGTTGTCCGCTGACCAAATATCCGAATGATACAACAGAAAAAACATATGCCGCAGTCGTACTCAAGACAATCAGCAGATCCATTTCGATCACTCTGGAGAAAACAAGGCTCTTCAAGGCTTTCGGGTAGAATGGGCCTGCAATGACGACTTGAACGATAGTTGCCAGAGCCAGAGATACACCGCCGTATATGACCGGACGCTCTTCCAACGGAGCCCAAGCCAGCACTAAAACCGGTATCGTCAAAAGAGCTGAAAGTAGGGTCATCCATCCCATGTGCCGAACATGCTTGCTTCCAGCAACAAGCGATGGATCGGCCTGTGGAGGAGCAAGGCTTAAAGGAGTCCCGAATCCTTGATTGATAAGGTCCCGGGCTCCAACAATGTCAGGGTCGAAAGCAATGCGAACCGTTTGCTCATTGATGAGGCTTAGACTTTCTACGCCAGGAGGCATGTCCTGCTTAATAAATTCTCTGGCCCCTCCGACAGGGATGACGTCGAGTGTCGTGCCATGGGTCGCAATTCTATCGCATTTGAACTCCGTCGTCCTCTCAATGTGCTTGATGACATCCTCCGGCGTAGCTAGACTGAGATCCAGCTGAAACTCAATCCTGGCCATGACAAGGCTTGTTTTGAGGTTATTCACGGCGCTAATTTTGACCAAGGTCTGCTGGAGCTTGGTCTCGCAGCCCGTACATGTCATTCCAGAAATACTGAGCACCACACGCTCAGAACCGGACAAGCCTTTCTCAAGGTTAGTGATCTCGACACTGCTAATCCCGTCTTTCGTGGGGAGAAGCTCAATTGCCATGTCCTTCTCCTGCTGACAGCCACCCTTCTCAGAAACAGAGCAACAGCTATCCTTAACAGGTGCAATATCAGGTATATCCTTCGGTTTGCTGCAGCAGCCCTTACTACAGGATTTAGTACCTCGATTTCCCGATGTCGAGGTCTTGCGTTTCGGAGATGACGTGCAACAGCTTCCTGCTGTTTTAGACCCACAGGTCGAGGCTTGCTTCTCCCTAGACGCTGAACGAATGCTTCTTTTGGGGCCGCGCTTCCTTTCCACGGATGAAATCTCGGAAGATGCGCAGCATGACTCTTGGCCCATGGCGATCAGTGCCCTACATAGACAGCCTATGGCCGCAAGTCTAGTCTCGTATCTTTCGCGAATTGATTTCTCCTTGGAAGAGGCCGAGCCGCAGCCTGAAGTTGCCGTTGCATCATCGTCTTAAACATGTCAGAATTACCTGCTCAGGCAACTAGGTACTTAGGTATTGTAAAAAGGGCACTAACATTTTTCGGATTCATTGGCAATCTCTCGAGTCACAAGTCTGTCGATACAAGTGACTTCGTCATGTTAGTCTCGTTATCTCCTTTTCAATTTGAAAGAACTTACCGTCACAGCATGGCTTCAGCTTGCCCTCACAGCAAGGCGGTCCATCTGCTTGAGGCTCGGTAGCAGAGCAGCACTTGTCTTTGCAAGTATCTTGTGGGAAATCATCCGGCGGGCCGCAACAGCCTCCTTTGATGGCTTCCCTGGTGTCGCAGCATGCATCCTTAACAACCTCTGCGGGCTTGCAGCAAGTATCCTTGATAATTTGCTTGCCAGCGGATGTACAGCATTTATCAGTCTTTTCGGAGACTATATTCGGTTTTCTGGGTCCACAGCAAGCATCTTGACAGCTTGAGACTGTCTTCGGCTCACCAGGTTTGCAGCATTCGTCCTGGCTAATTTTCTCACTGCTTGAGACTGGCCGGCTACAGCCGTCATCCTCCTTAACAGCTGTCAAAGTTTTGTCACCAGTACAGCAACCTGAGCTGCAGCAATCATCCTTTTTTAGGGGTTCGGAGACAGTGCAGCAAGTATCTTGGCAATTGGATACTGCGTCTGGTTTTGCAGGTTTGCAGCAATCATCAGCTGGCTGAGGAATAATATTATCGATCGCTCCACAAGTACCCGAGAGTTGCTCCTTGCTAATTGAGGCTGAAGTTTCCAAACTGTCGCAAGAAGCGACAGCCCCTGCAGTATTACTACTACTGCAGCACCCTGAATCACAGCAATCCTCCTCCTTCTGTGGCGAGGGCTGAGGAGGAGAACAGCAACTAGCTGTACAGCCGTCTTTCTCCTTCGGTGACTCGCTCATTGTGGTTAGCGATTCAGTTGCTAGACAGAGTTGTTTGGTAAGGATGTCTTAGCGTCCTTGAATTTTGTGAGGACCAAGACAATAATGAAGAAATCCGCGGAAGTTATTGAGAATAAGTAGATAACCTCCCACAATTGGCATTCCGTCTTCGGGCAAAATCGAGGGGTAACGGTGTAAGGGTATGCAGCATACAGCATTTGTATAACTGGATGGTCGTTATCTACCTACTTATCAAATGATACCATATCTTTTTTGTTACTATGATATGGGTCTCTTGATATATCTTGCTCCGAGAAGGTGTACCATGGAACAAACGGTGTAAGGGGGATACTGAGGTGCAGTTGCAATCTTCCGAGGTCGGCTGTTCCCAGCTGTCAGGTGACTTGACATGTCTAAAAATACGGATTCGATGTGATGTGACACAACTTGAGCAGTCACATCACACTTTTCAATTCACAATTTTGCATCGAGACTATCTAGGTAGGTACCTCTTACCTAAACATGATATATTTTACCCTTCAAACTTTCCAGGTCTGGGTGAATAACATCCCTAGATTGCTCACTCAAGACTTATCACGTTCTAACCTCACCATGTATACCAACTCTCTAGGATACCAACAAATATGAGTAACGTATGTAGTGGTCTTTTTCGACGGAACAAGGACCTCAGCTCGAAGGATTTCAGGTAATATATACTATGCAGCATCGGACTATTCGAGCGATCGTTTCTAGGTAGAACCCCATCAATTTCAAGTCTGGCTACGTGATCGAGATGGTTCTTGTCGGCGATGAGTGATCCTACGAATCGCCGTTCAAGAGTACCTGTAAACGGCTCTGCTGTATCTTGTCCAAAATAGCAACAATCCTACGGCACGAGAGTCGCAAACCGAAAGCGTTTGGTTGGTTGCAAGCTGTTGCAAGCTGCTGCGAAACCACATGCTGTCAGTATGTAGGTGCCATCTGCAGTGTGAATACGGGATAGATCACCCCAGTAAGCTTTGCTTGTGCATCGGGGCTTCCTATTAATATCGCCGGCCTTTACTGAATTCAGCCTCTGCCCCGATGCACAAACTCCAGATCAATCTGGAGATGATATAGATTCGCCTAGGAAATTTGGTGGCAGCATGCAGTGAGGTAGTATCACAGCTACGATGCGACTCCAAAGGAGGCGGCACAGCAACGTCATACGGAGAGGTTGGTAATATTAATATCTACGTGCTTCAGCGCCTCAGCTCCGTGTCTCGAGCTCGAGCTCAACCAGTGAAGATGCATTCGACGAAGGAGGTCATGTCCGGCACAGGACTGGAGGTTTCCCCGGATCGGACCGCCCCCGAGGCCCTTTATCCGCAAAATTTCCAGTATAACGGCTACGACACAGCATCGCAAGGCCCGACAGTGTCGCTGACCAACGGAAAATACCATGGACGTGAAGTTCCGAGGGTAGCTGGGCTTAGGAAACCCACGTTCTGGTTGCTAGTAGCTCTATTCTCCGTGGTCGCACTGGCACTCGGTCTGGGTATTGGGCTAGGTCTGGGCTTGAGGAATCATAATGTTAATAACACAGGTCAGATGAGGGAAATCATAAAATTCTAGATGATGTGATTCTGATGCTTCTCCTAGGTACCGCTGCAAATAGTGCATCCACAAGTGACGCGCCGACCACACCGTCATCATTATCATCATCAATAACAATATCTACTGCCGCTTCAGCTACTGCATCAGCTACTGCCAGCAGTGGTACAACATCCAGTTCCGGGTCAACACCAACGTCAGGGTGTCCCAGCCGAAATGGCAGCATAATCGCCAGGGGTACCATGAACTACAAGGTTTATTGCGATAGCGACTTGACGGGGTCCGACCTCGCGACGTTGGTGACGGAATCTCTCGACGATTGTCTCTTGCTGTGCGACTCGATGAACTGGTTACAGAACCGCAAGGACGTGGGCTCTGTCTTCAACGAGGCCGGAACGCACGCCCAGGCGCCCGGTACGTGTTGGTGCAAAGGAGGCGACGGGATCTCGGTCAAATCGAATCCTGGGATTGCAGTTGCGAGTCCAGTGCCATGAACGGATTTGCTCAAATCTTTGTGCAAAATTGAACCACGACCATGAACAGGTACACATTTTATCACTTAATAGCAGCATAGCTCGGCCTCGTGAACCTTGGCTCTTTCTCTACATCAACAAGCATCACGCATGATCCCCTATGTCGCGCAAGGCCTTGATATCTCTAGAAGATATATAACTAGAATATCTTACCTTTCCCTTTTCCTTCTATCCTGCTCTGGCATAGATATACTAGAGTAGTAGATATATACCAGAACTCCCCACCCAAAACCTCATCCCCTAAACACCAACCAAGTCGACCAACTCCCCAACCAAGCTACCACCCCAATCGTCCCGAAAAACCCTACGCGCCGACCGATTCCCATACCGTCGCGTCGCATGATCCCGAGCTCGGCATGCAGCACCCGGAAAGCGAGCAGCGCCCCCAGCAAGCCCGCGAGCCGCCCGCGCGAAGCCCCATTCAGCTCCGCGACGGCAGCTAGCAACAGCGCCAGGGGCACGTTCTCCGCGAAGTTCTGGTGCGCCCGCGTCACCTGTAGGAGCGGGTCGTTGCTGCCGGGAGCCGGGTTTAAAGGATGAGGGGAAGAGGCAGGGCCATCTGATGATGCTGATGCTGATGCTGGTGGTGATGATGATGACGACGAAGGCACCCTGTCGCCAAGCGCAACCTGGTGAGCGATGCGCGCAAGGCCGACGCGCTCAGACAGGAAGATGAAGTACCCCGCGAAGGGGAGGGCGAAGGCCCCCGTGACGGCTAGGCACAGTAATATTATTAGTTCATTGAAACCTAGAACCCTGGACGGTGCCTCTCTGGATGTAAGGAACTTACGTAGGTGTAGGTCGGCTGAACCTGCCATTAGAATTGACATTCAGGGGGGAAGGGGAAGGGGGCGACTAGTAAGCTGGATGTAGAAGATGTAGTTCTATGTAGAAGTGGTAGTCGTATGTTTATTGCTTGTACCTTCATGTCCAGCGCTCCAGAGAAAGAAGTCGTCGAAGAGACTGACTGACTGTAACCTTATTAAGTTGTTGGTGAAGCCTCAGCTCTTACGGTTGACCAGCTGACGTGATCTCCGCAAGGCGTCCAAGAGGCATCGTGAGGTATTTCGAAGTTCCATAAGCGCCGTGCGGAAGTCCGTGACATCTCGTCTCTACTTTTAATTCCGAGGAGTACACGGCGGAAAGGAAGCAGAGTAGGTACTAGCTAAGTTAAAAAAAAATGAAGCTATACAACGCCTCCTTTGCTTTGGTAAAATGCCATCGCCCACCGCTTGCCGACGATGAATGTCAGCGTCGCTAATTAGGCCTTAAAGCGGCAGCCTCGTAGGACTTCTGAGCTAAGTTGATCAGAGCGGATGGTTTCCGTCGGAACCTGGTTGATTGACTGACTGACTGACTACCCCCGGGAAGATGCCTCGCCGGCGCCAAAGAACATGTGATCAAGAGCCCCAAATCGTGACATGGACCCCTAGCTGCTTAGTGCATGTCGTCGTATAGGTCATAATGTCGTCCTGAGGTCCCCGCGAGTCATCAGCATCATCAATAGTCCTGTTTCCTAGCATCGCCTCACAACTCTCTCCAAAAAGGAGACCATGGGTCATCGTCGTATAAGTCATCGATTAAGTCCTAAATGGCTACTTTATTGAGTTTGCCTCTCACCTCTGGCGTCCGGATTGGGAATCTGGTGTGTAAGTGTCTGACCGCCACCCGCGCTTTCCCAGCGGTTATTCTTAGCCTCGCGTTACCTACTCGAAACGATAGTCTTGTCAAGATGGTGGAGGGTAGGAGCGGAATTGGCGATCGAGTCCCTTCCGCAAACCGGAGAGCCGCGGCGATGATGATGATGTTGGACATCAGAGTAGATGTGTGACCATCGAGACGACGAGCCTAGCCCGGAACGGCATCCCGCCTGGGAAGCCAAAAGGGTGCGCTGTCTTGCCAATTCTGCAACAGCAAAGATGTCAATGAAAACGCCACAAAGATCTCAAAGCATATCTAGTCCAGAGCTTTAGCGCGGATTGGATTCCATGGGACACTTACACCGTCATTATGCGGTGTGATTCGTGCGGTGGGATGCATGAGCAATGGTAACTAATTGTACAGTGCAAGTGCGAAATGGGATAGGTGAACCACATTCGGTATGGTGAACTAGATGACTAACCATCCAGGGCTTGCTTGGTAATACCGAAACCATAAGACTTACTTTCCCCTTTGACCCGAGGTGAGTGAGCATGGCTCGTGTAGTAGTACCTGGTTATGCTATAGGTAAGACGGGCTAGATGGTAATACAAGAGTTGCTCTCTCGTCGCAATCGCCGTCCAGAATATCTCGTCATCTCGGGGTTCAAGTTACACGGTGCCGGGGGCTCGGTGGAAAGGGACGCCGGCAGTTAGATGCGAGACAGGCTGGAGAGGGTTACGTCGAGTCTACTGGAAAGGGGCATGATCGTCAATGCAAATGCCTAGGTCTGATGTAAGGTCGGCACATCAGAGCAGCCATTTGGGTTAGGTACCGGTAAGCTCATCTGGTACGACCAACGGAAGGCCTAGAGGTAGTTACCACAATGGCGGGACCAATAGTGTTAGCATTTTTTTACCTTGTAATTCTGACTGTGCGAAATGCACTCGTCCTGCATGCAGGTCTTGGTCGAGGTTTCAAATTGTCAGCACTTTACTACCGCTAATGATTAGCCACCCTCAGGAACCAGAGTTAACTAAAAAAACCGCACAGATATGTAAGTTAGTTTAGTTACAGCCATAGAGAGGTCATGTGAGATGAGTTAGTTTGTTGGAAAGTTGTTGAATTTGGTAGGAAATAAGGGGTCCTGCCTGCTTGGTATCGACTTGGCCGCTTCCAATCGTCCCACCGAGATAGGGCATTTGACGAGTTAGTTCGACGAATGCGTACAATCTACATAGGGGGGCGAGAAAGATGAAAGACTAGAGCTTGTATTTGCTATTTGACTTTCGATTCTGTGACCAGTTCACCCTGTGAACTGTCTTTGACCCCTTTTTGACGACTATTAGAATACTAGGTAAACCCACAAGGTTGTTAATGAATACCTCTCCATAGATATATAAAGTAGACGACATCAAAATCCAAAATAATTCTTCGCAGTCTCGATCGTACACCGAGGTAAGATTCAAAGTAGCCACACCCTCATCCCCTCAGGTCAGATAAACCATTTCTTCCCTTGACGCCCGACAAATTACAGTCCTTTGGGTATTTGAGACATGCTGGTTGAGTGCCCGTCTCTCGCGGATCCATGAAACAAGGGGTAAAAACAAGAGACCTCTCCTCTCCTCCCACCGCCTTCCCATCTGCTCCCCCTTCCACCCCTGGGTATCATTCAATTATTTTGTCAATCCAATCCCATTAGCCATTGGTCATTACATTAAGGAAAAAGAACTTTGTTCGAGGCTGGAACCGACGCCTGTAAAACGAATGCATATGCTGATGGTCCGGCGATTCCAGGATAAATGACATAAGGATATTAATACAACTCTCAGAAACGAGAAAACACGTCTCCGATATAATAACAAGGATGGGTACGCGGCCTCGTAGCGAAAGGGTCAGTTGGAAGTCTGACTTCATGGATTAGGCCTTCTGGCATCTCGAGACTTGGAAGTTCATTTGTCTTGGCTGTTGTAATCTTGAGGTGTCATGTTCTGAGTGAACTGAATCTGTTTTGACCGGGACTGGTTGGGCGAAGACCTTGAGGAGTTGACTGCTTCGTTGGCATCCCAGTCAAATTGGGTATTTCCCATCGTACCGTGAGCGGCAAAGGGTTCGGTGATAGAACCCATCATGTTAGGATACAACGGTGTCGTGGGGACACTCCCGTCGTTCACATCAACATAGCTAGGAACATTGTGAAGGCTATGGTCCGAGAACTCATTCTGCAAGAAAGGCGTCCACACTTGCTGGTCGGCGTGAAAGTCGATTCCCGTGCCAAACAGTTGAGCGTTGAAATTGTTGTTACCATATTGTAGACCTGGTGTCCTCGGGGGTGTCTTCAGGTCAGACACATGCTTAAGCTCTGGTATATAACCACCTGAAAGCATGAACGAACCGTCGTCGGAGCTTGTAGATGCCACCATGGGTTCTTGATAACCTGGCTGGTCGACAACAGCAGGTGTCATGGGAGTAGGAGGGGTCGTTCCCGGGAATACTGCTGGAACTGTTCCCGCTGGAGAACGAGCATGGTGAAGAAGAGCTTCGGTATTGTGGCGATTGAAGCACATGGGCGATCGCTGTCCCGAACAAGACTTTTGGATTCTCCCAGCGATATTTCCGGTGGTTGAGGCAATTCGTCGCATTGCCGCACCAGGGCTCGAGGGGTCCATTCGCTTCGACACATCCAGTCCGGTCTTGGGTCCATAGCGGCCATGACTGTACGAAGACGACCTTAGTGGAGCAGTCTGGAGGGCCATTGGACGCGAAATGTCAGTCTGAAGCGCTAAGGGGCGCGAAATGTTTCGCCGAGAAGCAATGTTGGCTGGTGGCGGCGGCGATTTGAAAGAATCGGTTGGCGTTGGCATTCCTTGGTGCATCATCGTCGCTTGTCCTTCACCCACATTCTGTGGTGAAGGAATAAAAGTATCGAAGTTTGATTCGCGTCCGAAGTCACAACTTGAAAATGCTTCGATGGGCCCTGTTCCTAGGAAGTCAAGTGACAATGGTGACCGGAAGTCATCGGAGGCTTCGTCATTAAGGGTGCCAGAATGGTCTTGGTCCTGCACAGATGGGGACTCAACATCATCAGAGTCGGAGTCGGCGGTGCCATCGTCTAATTCGTCATTGTCACAAGAGGACTCAGTTGGCTGTGCGGTCGAGCTGATGTTAGGGAAAAGAGCAGACGAGGGCTGGGCACGCCGACGGTTACTCTCATCTGTATGGTCCGACGCTGTGCTCGAGGGGCTCTCGTCTGGTGAAACTGGTTCGGAGCCAGCCTTCTCTGCTGCTCTTCGCGCCTCATACTCTTCCTGCTTCCGTTCCTGCTTCGCCTTGGCGCGCCGGTTTTGAAACCAGTTCTAATAATAAATGTCAGTATTCTCAGCTAGAGGGTAGGGCTCGTAGCAATACATTGATTCTTGGTCTCTCCAAGCCAAGCTCATCGGCCAGTTGCCCCTTCACCGAGCTCGAAGGCTTCGGGTTTCTTTGGAATTCTTTCTCTAGCTTCTCGACCTCTTCCTTCGATAGCCGCGGCTTGGATTCCGTCTTCGGGTCACCCAATACATTTCGGTCGATTAGGTGGCTGTGACCTTGATAATTAAACATATACTGAAGACTAGGGCTGAAGCCGGCGTGGTGAACTGGATACTGCATATCCATATGTTGCATAGGATTGCCTTGCGGAAAGTTGTAAACCGGGGCGAAGTTTGACTGAGCGTGGAAATGCATTCTGTCCATGTTGCTGGCTGGAATTGGGCGGTCCAAAAAATTATTATATATAAAAAAAAGGTTGTAGTTTATCTTGTATGGAGTTAGTCGTGCGTTGATTTGCGATTCTGGCGTTGAGCCTAATACTTTGGGCAAGGCTGTTTGCCACAAAACGTGGGCAGTGGTATATACCGAGGCCTTGCCTTGCAGTATGGGAATTTTGATATTGCTATAAGGAGCGACTGAGGGTCAGATACCCGGACAGAACAGTCCAAGAGAGAGTGTGGTGAAGGAACGAATGTGTTGGTTACCTGAACTGAACCCGAAGCACAACAGGTCAACGTCCAAGATGAAGGGGAGGAGGAGTCGGTATAAGAGTTAGGAAAAGAGGGTAAATACCAGAATAGATGGCCGAATCAGTGTGAGACAGGAGTTCACTTCGAACCCCCGAATTCTGTTGAAACCAGAGACAACTAGGGTTAAGATAGAAGAGAAACATAAATACAGGAGATGCTAGAGAGCGGGAAGGGAGAGAGGGGAGTGGGCGAGAAGTGAAGTAGTTGTAGTAGGCTGCGGGTCTAGAGATGGAGCTTGCACGACCAGCGAACCGGGAGGTGTGCAGGTACTTCCGCGGTACTACAACGAAATTGGGTGGAGGTGAGCGAGGATTCGAGCAAAGGCGGGTGACACTGGTCGCCGACAGGGTAGGGAGGGTACCTGAATGTACATCTGTACTCCCTAGTACATACAACAACATACATCAAATTCATATCCATGCGCTTTAGGTACAACGATACCTGCCTTACCTTAAAGCTCCCGTCCCCAGTGCCACCATCAATTGATGTTTATTCATCAGATCTGCTGCCAGTGTCTACCCGTAGCGCATACATGTATGTACGCGGAGTTTTTTATTATGAGCAGGGTACATAAGTAACGGTGCTCAAGCGCTTATGGCCAAGCCAGCTTGGGGTGTGGCGGGCCTAGGCGCGTTGGTGCTCGTCCGAACCATCCCATCTAGACAGACCAGGCCACCTTCAGCTCACGGCTTAAGTAACTTTTTTTTGGCACCTTTGAACCTGGAAGGAGAGGGAAACTGTCTTGATGGGGGGGCGCCATAACATCGCATCAGAGGTGGATGGGGGCTGGGGGGGCCGCACTACTGTAGCTAGCTGGCTCGTTCGCTGCTGCTGCTGCTGCTGCTGCGCGTCACTGGGGCCGCTGTGACAAGTAATAGATAGGTACGAACTACGCACATACATAGGACGTGGGCGAGGACAAGAGGCTCCCTCACCGATCCCGTTCCCAGCTACGTTGATTCCTACCTAGTTGGAATCGGTGCAGGTAGTGTCGCGGGAGGGATATGATTCTCATCCAGATGTAGATGTATACAACACGTCGCACGCAACTAGGTGGGTGCGGAATACGTACTAACCCAAGGGACTTGGAGATTCCGCCACGCTAAGATGAGCGCGAGCAGGCCCTGCCCCTGTCTCCGGTTCCCCTGTCTCTCTTCCACAGTACCGTACCTGGCGTACCTGGAAATTAGGGATCTGTGTACTATGTATGTAGATGTCAAGAAGGAAAGACGTATCAGATGGCATGGACATGGTAGGTAGGCTCAAGCTTTGTCCACGAGCACATCCCGTCTTACGTTTGAATGCCGAGAGAAGGAGAACAATTGGGGCATTTGGGGAGGTGGTGGGAGACTAAAGCAAGGCACAGGTCCGAGGGAGAAACCGAGAAACCTCTACGCTCCCTTCAAATTGCGAGCGACAAAAAATGCGTGAGCAACTCTAAGAGAGGCAGACTACGACAAAACTTGAACAGAAGAAGGAAAGGGATGGCCCATGTTTGGTTGCATACTAAAAGGGGGCCTTGCAAAAAAAGGGTTTGCTGTTAGCCAAGCCATGGAGGAAACTGGGTAATTGGCTTTTTTTTTCCTTTTCGGCGCCCAGGCTTTTAGCGGGTCCGGACAGTGCCACCTACTGTAATGTCGTCGCCGGAGCCTTGGCATCCCGACCATATCTCGGTATAAGTGGTCATGTGAATATCAGTCGTGTCCCATTTTCTATACGATCATCTATCTACCATGTAGTCGTAACGTTGTTGATCATGAGAAAATACATAATTGTAAGAATGCCTTTTTTTGGTGATCTAGGTCGTATGCAAGGTCATACAGGCGCAAACAGACCAAGACCACGGTAGTACCTACTTGTAGATAGTAGCCGCTTGCAACTTGGTGATGGTGTGAGGATCTAAGTGACATGCTCTGCATGCCCTAAATGTCTTATCTCAACTGTCATGGTTTAGTCGATTTGGCTGCATCTATGTACACAATAGGTAGATTGCTCTACATAGTACGTTTGTTAGAGAATCCAATCCCGAACTCTGTGTTGTTGAAGCCCTATCTGAAGACAAGCAAAGCCTCAACCGCACTAGCAGACTAGCTACCTACGAGTTCACGAGGGAGACTACCAATATTTGTCATTCATTACCTTCCTCTATTGAGGGGATCTCAAGTCATCATCTCGCCTCGCTGACTTACTACATTCGGTACGTAGTATGGAGCGAAACCTCATCACCATATTACTTGAGCCCTCTATGATGGTTTACTTGCCACTCAGCAGACTATTTCAGTATCATATTTTGAGGGTAGGTAGTAATGTGGTAAGAAGAGTGAGCATGATGATGCTTATTATTTCGAACGGTTCCTGACTTGACTGTGTGACCCAACTGCAAATACTGTAAGCTGAGATACACTGTACGGTGGGGACTTGACCAGATTCGCTCGACCCCCCTTGCGACTTGACAAGCTGTCTGTCAAAAAAGGAAATTTCTTGACTCAAGTCACGAACATGCTTTTCCCAAAGGAGATGCAGGGCCCACCCGCACAGACATGGTCATCGCAAGGTACCTACAGGAAGGGCATGATCAGTGATGAGCAGCATGGTATCCCCGGATCTCGGTACAAAGCTACAGTACTTTGACAGGCAGCCTTCAACTTTCCTCGCTTACCTCGCTAGGATGTTATCAGCCTTGACAAACATCGGGACATATTGCTTGACCTCCTGATTTCAACACGGACGGACACGGAAGAAATGCGATGAACTGATGATTTTTAGATGTGAAGATGCAGCCAGCGCCTGGTTCGATCAACGACTTCAAGTTCGGCTCGCCTCACCCCATATCTGACCTCCTCAAGCGATAGAAGCGAGCCGTACTATTCCTAATTCTAATACCCACAGACACTCCAAAGCTTAGAGGCTTACTATGTTTGACATGACGTGAGTAATCTCGTCTCGTTGGTCAAAAACTCCACCACCGCTCACTACGAGCTGCATTTTCTGATACACACAGTAAGATGCTTAAACTTTGACAACTCCACTCCTATCTTGCTCATCAAGCCTCAGGGCCGCATTCGGCCTCCCAATTTCAAAAGCTGTTAGCCTGGTCTCTCTTTACTGCATCCTAATCATGCACATTTAGCATCGGCGCAATTGCTATCGTGTCGATACCCGCATTCTCGGGTGACGAAAAAGAAAGGGCGTCTACGTTTGACCAGTGCCTGGCTAGATATCGTAGATCACCAAACACAGACCGGTAATAGGGCATCGGAACAACACCACGATACAGAAGTATTCCCACTTAGTTACCGATGCTTGAGTTTGGTCCATGTATAAAATTAAAATAAAAACACCACCACGCCTTGAACGTACGGGGTTTGCTCTGTAGTTACATCGTGGTTCGTCTATTCCCGCAATCCATCAGGTCCCGTGGATGAAAGTCAAGACCTCGCGAATCAGAGTTACATTGTCTAATAGCTAGAGGCTGCTATTTCTGGTGACTTGGCGATTATCATCTAGTCTGTCCGCATTCTGCGAGCCGTGAGCACAAGCTAGATCTAAAAAGTGTGTATGATCACTAGCTTCTACATCTCTCAGTCTCTCTATACGTAGGTACCTATGCAAGCCATTTGCACAGTACGAACATACATGTCCGCCCCCCTTGAGAACTTGAAGACCCAGCAGTTCGGTGCCGATGGGAGATGGCGGTTGATGGCGCGATATGCGGCTTGGGGGAAAATAAACCTTTTTTTTTTCGTTTCGTCCGATCTAGCCTCTTGTCAAACATGTCTTTTTCTCACGACCATGCAACGCACGAGCAAGCGTCGCCTTGCCGAATAAGCCAGGCCTCCAAGTAATCTGTACCTGCTTAAGGAGTATGTAAGGAGTAAGATCTTATTTCTTTTACATACTACTATACTACCCCCAACCAATTTACGGTAATTGAACCATTCTTTATTTTCTTTTGAATCGCATGCTAAGCACCCCAACTGCCCAACGTCATATGAATTGATTGTGATTACGGCAGCGGACTACCAGAAATAAACAAATGATGTCGCAATAGCATTAATCTGTGGGTTGCACCAAGTTGATTTTCTTAAGATGTGCAATTATAGGGTTGGCCGGCTGGTTGGTACCACCAGGGGTGGTGGGGATACCATGCTGGGAAATTTGGGGTTTAACTTCTACCGGGGTCGCATTAGTTCCCTTCCATATAAGCGAAAATCGCCCTGAGCCAGAAAGCTGGGATCTTTGGACATGGATGGCACGATGGAGGGTCCATCGTGCTTCGCCAAAAAGTGTCTTTGTCAAAAGTCCCCAGTCAATCTGTCAGCTTTACATATTCATACCTACATTTACCTTGCATCGCTGCGCTGCACCAAATCAGACAGGACGAGCATACGGAATAACTTGCGCCCATCTCACCTGCAGGTAAACGACATCTGGTCCATCCATCCTTCTTACATAGTATTCTCTAAATGCAATGCAAAAGGAGAGAATAAGATACTCGGGAAGACTTACTTATCACTCGAGACCGCGCGCGAGCCGAGGCAACTCATTCGCCGCCTTTTCGAGGAACTACCTTTTAATCTAGAACGGTACTGCATACGTGGTACGATATGAGGTACGCGCGCTCGTCTAGGAAATGATCACCGAGTAGCCCAGATGTCCGGATAACCTTCTTCCTGGACAGCTGGAGTGGGACAGGTCCCTATGTAATTCCCTGTCCGTCACCTGTCGATCTACCATCCGGCAGCTTTATTATGGAAGAGACGTCGGACGCTATCTGGTGCTTTTCCTTTGGATCACCAAGGCAATAGAGCTCAGATCGCTCGGAGTTGATCTTGTTGCACGATTCAATGCCGCAAGCCAAGTACGTACATAGATGTGAGAGGTAGCCTTACCTACCTAGGCACCTATGCAGTCATGTATGTATGTATGATGCGGATTGGACCCCTGGTTGGTGCAGCTGCACTTCGGTGTAAACGTCCACCCGACATAACATCGCCGACTTCCCTCTCCAACAACGAGGCTCTCGTTGGTTGTTCTAAGCGCAGTGCATTCAAGCGAGAGCCCCATGTCGCCGGTCCACTCACGTTCAAGTCAGCAATGTCTAATCGGGTTCGTATATGTCCCTCAGCGTCGTCTCTAAATAAGAACCATTTCAAATCCTCCCAATCAGCGCTCAGACCCCACAGCCAGATGTATGCACATTACAACAAGTCCATGCACCCTTAAGTGTCACTTCAGTCTTCCACAATTTTATTGTCCCCCGTTCAGTACGGCTTATGACATCAAAGTCTAAGGGCGACAATCCTTGATCGAACGTAAAATCGCGCGCAAAATCACAATATGTAGGTACCTAATGCCTACATAGTATTCTCCATATGACAATTCCGAGGTCCATTCCGCGAAACCGTTACCCAATTCTACATAGTATACCTACTTTAGCGCATTCCGGGAACCATCTGGCTCCAGCTCTATCCGTGTTGCACAATACGTGCCCTTAGTACCGAAGCTTGTGATCCAGGGCGTCGTCTTGGCAAATTGGTGAGAGACGATTGGTCAACGTACGGCCCGTTATGGTGGGACCTTAGCGATAGGAACGGACGGCGCTCTCGGTTGGATTTTAGTTCTCGTTTTCCCCTGCACCGCGCATCAACCATACCTACCTGACCTAGCCCTGAATAGATCCCAGTATATTACAGCTTGCACTCCGGCTGCTACGATAGGTGACAGGTTTGGTAACCGGAGCTCAGGGTCGAATTTTAACGTAGATGGCCATGGAGTATAATCTATGGTACGCTACATACAATTCGCGTGTCGAGCACGTTGATGCCAGGGACTTCGCCCCGGTACGTTTACACACACCACCCTTAGCCCGCCCCTGTAGCGGATTTATCATCATCACTTCAGCAGAAAGGATCTGGCTAGATCTAGAGATTGTTGGCGCCGCAACGGCGGTCCTTCCCGTCGTAAGGCAGAACCGACGAGCGTTTCGCTAATACGTAGTCTCCAATTCAAGGGTTGAATCAATTTCAAAAACAGCTACTTATCTTTCTTTCGTCGTCCTTTTTTCGCTTCCATCTTCAGGAGTAGACGGGAGTCATCCGAGACATGGGCGACAAACGAGCCGAACATCTCGGCTCCTTTGCCACCCTGTCTTTCCTAGGTGTTACCGCAGGCGCCATTGTTGTTCTCGAACAATGAGACGCAGGATGGATCTTATCTCGTTAGGCGGTCCTCATTCGACAAAAGGTAGTCCGAAGATTTTCCCCATAAGCTTCATCGGGTTTTCCAACTTTTCCATGACCCCGAAGTTGGCGATGCGACCAGGCCGGCTTCAATTTGTAGTACTCGCCACTCTCATTACTTTCGCTCTGTGCTAAATGCCCATACTCGGAAGAGAGCGTGCCGTATGTGGCGACGGGCTCTGCTGACGCTTTAGGACGTGCCTCCGTAGCTTCAGCAAGATGCGAAAATAGATGAAGCCAATGAACGCATGAATCTTTGCGGCTGTTTCTCAGCCGGTTTTCTGAAAGGGTCCAGACCAGAACTTTGCTATGTAAAGCAACATCTACCGGTCATGGCTGGCGACGAGTTCCGGTGCAGCGGCACCGCCGTAAGTTAGCTTCTGTTGAATATGCGCTCAATTGCCTCTAGCGGCCCGGAAAGCGATACTTACCTAGCGAGCCCATCAATGTGGAGGATAATTTATTTTTTTGCTGCACGGCGCACGCATCTCCAATACGTATTTGTGTATATGCCATGTACTGTATGATTGACTACAGGGGTGTTGGGGTACACCACGGTATTAGGATCATAACCTGGCCCCGGCGGCCACGTGGATTGACTTTGATGACAAGAGATCCCCCCTGGGACTTGGGCGGAATGGCTTGCGTCAATGCGAGGTACCTCCTAGTACTTTACCAGGGGAGAGAAGTTGGGATGAATTTTGGGCTCATTTTACCATGTACTCCATCCCACTATCACGGCCGTAAGCCAAGACTCTTTTGCAGATGTTCAATACGGGGCCCTTTCGTTCCAATTTCATCATACCTTACCTTACTTTAAAGAAAAGGTTGTGCGATGCGAGACAGCTTATCTATCGTCTTCCGCAATTACTGCAGAATCACCATGTTATTGAGATGTGGTTTGACCTACCGCAACGTGGGGGTTCGGGTTCTTACGTTAGGATGTAGACAGTTCCCACTTCAACAGACAAGCGCCGATGCTCCGCTCACGATGCATTTGTTTAGACTCAAGTCGAGCTGAGGTCGTACGTCTCGAACAATTACTAGTAGCAAGCAGCTACCACTACTCAACATCATTGTTCACATCAGAAAAAAAGCGTGGGGTTTCTTTCTGACGGGCCCGAGCAAGGAGGCCGCTGCAACCGTGGAGCCTGCGATCAACTCCAAGTATCGCTGAACTATGGTACACGCTGATCTCTCTCATGGCAACCGCAGCAACACGACCAATGCGCATTGGCGGTGTGCATAGGAAGGCTGAGGTTATGTGTACAATACGTAACTCGTGCCAAACGCTACAGTCGCTCGCAGGCTCGTTAGCTCAACAGCGGGAACAACCTTACCTAGGTAGGTATCTTAGGTAGTGTGAGCTGCTTGAATGGTTTCGAGAGCCATAATATCAAATTAGACCGGCAGCTGACGCAACGACGGGCCCGGGGGGGAGCTAACTCCGTCCTGTTCGCTTCTCGGAAAACGTGACACTTGCAACGTAGTTGGTGGGCTTAAAATGAAGCGGCGTTGAAGCCTCACGATAACGACTACACCAATACCGGCGCACGTTTGGTAAGATGTCATATTTCTGTCACTGTGAGTCCACTTTCATAGGTCCACCTGAGAAGATACTGTTACGCCATGGTCAGCGGTGTTTCCAGCCCACCCCCCTTTTCCCTAGCCTGCATCTTGGGATGACTACCTTTAATTGTTTTAATTGTTTTAATATTTTTTAATCACCCACCCATTTACTTTTCTTTTATTAGCACCTCGTTCCTGCAGTAGGGCAGTGGCTTCGTGTCACTGCAGGCGGCTTAAGGCCTCACAAAACAGGGAATAAACCCTTAATTGAGTCGTTCTTTTTTGTGAAAAGGGTTAGGTACCTTGATACCTTACTTCTTATTTCCAGCATCTACCCTATCTCCACGAGAGCACCGTGCACCCACCATTCATTCCCCTTTCCGCAGAAAAGCTTGGCTCTTACTGCAACGGGAACAGCGGAATTTACCTTGCTGTTTCTGGTGATAACTGATTTGAAAAAACACACATTCGGGATCGTGGCGCTATTCTACATTTGCTATAGGTGACGGTGAAGGCAGCCAATTGGCGACGAGACTTGCACTTCTCTATGGCTCCCCGCCTTGTTTTGGAAGCCGATCTTTGCCTGGAGGTCCAGGTCGTGCATATGGTCACGCATTCGCTAGCTACTACATCGGGCTTTTCGCCAACTGTCCTGGTTACTCAGGTCGGCGACCAGGCAAATTGACAACTGCGAAGATCCTCTTTTCTTGGCGACCTCATCTCTTGGCAGTCTGCAACTCGCTGATGCTGCGTTCACACACCCGCAAGGGAAATCGCTGCATGTCTTGGAGATCGTTCATCCGACCACGACTGCGAGAACCCGAGGTTTCTTGAAAGTCCCGTATGTGGCATAGGGTATGTCATCGACTCGGGTCCTTGCAGAGTCTTATCTCCTACGTAGTAAAAAGCCATCGTCGTGAACCGTAGCGGACATGGCTGACGCCCACTCGCCCCGTAGAGCTCGTTACCTGCGGACAACCGGGGCCAGTGCACTGTTCAACGGTGCGCAACGCTAAGCCCATATCCATGGTCTTGGGATAATGACCATTACACAGAAGCTCGTGATCCGGCGGCGTACAAGTTTGTGTTTCTTCAGAACCGTGTAATTACCACATCCCGATTCACAACCGAGACCCACGGGTAAGCAACTATTGCCAGCAATTCAGCTCTCGCAGCACTGATAAAACTAGACCTTTCTTGGGCGAGAAGGGGGCTTGGGCACGCATGCGCGCATAGTCTCGGGTCATCACAACAAAAGTTTGAAAGGACAAAATCTCGGCGGAACGGACGCAAGGGAGGTTCCGCCTGTCTGATCCTCCCATTCTTTGCATAGCTAGGAGATATCTGGTTCGGTTACGTGGCAGTTCCACTGAACCTCGCTGCTGGGTCTCTGGGCTTTCCGCCTCTTCTAACGGCGGATGTTATTGGCCACCGCCATCGAATAGGCGGAAGATTGCAATGGAGGTGAATGCTACTGCTATCTGGGGGCATTCATCAGAAAGATCGACACCTAGGCGGCCCGGAGTCGGCACTTGAGAAGCTAGATAACGAGCCAATAAGGCAATCCATGCAATGGCGCTTTCGAAACTACCGGCTGCTGCAAGTACTTTAGCAGTTGTAGTAGTAAGTAGACCTAAAGGTTGAGAAAAGGAGGCATCTCCACGACTATTCCGTCATTACCGTCATACAGTAGGTACTCTTCTCCACATAGAACCAATGCCGTGATCGTGACCCTTGCGCCTTGTTACGAGATCTATGTCTGACAGCGGCACAGCCGGCAAGAACGGTTTAATAAGGTACACTAACTTCAAGGAAACCCGGACGGGAGATGAGATCACAGTCTGGTCTGGCTCTACGGGGTAATGTCTCACATCAACTTTTTTGATAGTGACGGGTGAGACGGGTATGCTCGTCATCGACTTTGTATATTATTATTTTTTCCCGTGGGCGCTCAGATGCTGTCTAACAGCACGAGCCAGACCAGATTGTGAATTTCTCCGTCCGTCGTGATCCTTTTTTTCGTATCGTTAGTGTTGTGCAGCCTCTCTCATCTCCCCATCTGCCCCCATCAAAGGCAAGTTTAATAGGTACAAGACAGGTACAGAGGGCAGCTCGGGCGGGGAGTGGGCAGTTGAGAGCTGCGAGTTCCGATAGTTCTGGTGATCGTCATTAATGCATCCACCGCGCCAAGACCTGGTTGCTGCCTCTCTACAGCCTTGCAGACGCCCTACTCTTATTCTTTACTTTTTTACTTATGACTCCTTCGCCAAAATGAGCACAATTTGGCCGAAAGCCAGTCAGGAACCTGTATTGGCGGCTCTGTTCATATAATCGTGAAATCATCTATTAAAGATCTCGGGCCTATTCTCTACGAGATCTCTCTATCAACCCGCATCTCGCTTCGTCCCGTGCGGGTGCCCTTCGGTTGAAGTTGCCCCCGGTAATTTGTCTGCAAAGCCCGGGATCCTAGTCTATATGCCGAGTAGAAGACCTATATGGAAAATGCCGTCCCATCCCGTACCAGCAAAACATCTCCGCGGTGTCGTAATTGAATAAACGACATGACGTGGCTTGGCACCGCACGCTGTGACCTCGATGTTGCGTTCACAGGTTAATCACCTAGGTTACGGTTGAAGGTTGGGGAGGTCCAGAGAGATTAGTTGCCGTCCGTTCCAATGTCTCTAATTTATCGATTCTTCATTCCTCGCTCCGCTTCGCTTCAGTTGGACCCATGTGCTGCTACTGTTTCTGCCTTTGACGCCACTGAGGTGGGAGGAGCGACCAGGGCATCTGAAATCTGCAACGTCACGAGACCACCCTCGGTCCTGACCATCTTAACGGACTGCAGATCCCGGACGATCCAGTCGGGCTCGGCGGCGAGCACCTGCTCGGCCGTGTGACTCGTGACGAGGCCCAGGACCTTGCAGCCGGCGGCTTTGCCGGCCTTGATGCCGGCAGGGCTGTCCTCTAGAACGAGGATCTCGGGGCTGTCGGCCGCGCTGAGCTCGAGCTTCTCCTGCCCCAGCACATAGCATGCCGGGTCCGGCTTCCCGTTGGCGACGGACTCCGCGGTCACTAAGTGCTCTGGATGCGGCAGTTTCAGCACGTCGAGCCAACCGGTTACCAAAGGCACTGTGCCCGATGTCACAATGGTCCATTTAGCGCCTGCCTCAATTAGGGCGTCGAGGAGCGCGCGAGCACCAGGAATCTCGACGGCATCCCCGCCGTGTAGTTTAGGCAGGAGACCTTCCATATGTCTCACATCTGACGGCGAGTGTTAGTAATACTGCGGAGGTTGGGTGTAGGTGTAGGCATTGCCTCGGAGCAAGACAGCAGAATCAGGGGAAAGAAGGGCTGGATAACTAGGAATGCCAATTGAGCCGCAAGGGGTACGAATCAGGGGTAAAGTTGAAGGCGGGAAAATGAAGTTTCGGCTCAACTTCAGGAACTGCAGACCCCCTTGAAACCAATATAGTCTAGACTCACATTCCCAATTCGCCTTTTCTGGGCTGAGGACCTTCAACATATCTATGCTGCGCCGGCCGTGAGACGTCTGTAGAATCACCTCCGGGTCCACGCCGATTTCATTTCCGACTCTGTCTCCCTGGTTAGACTTGCTTGCTAAGTAGGACCGAGCCTACTCCTACTCCTATTGACGAGAATGAGAGAATGGCTGGGCGAGAAGAGACAGACACCATGGCATAAGAAGAAGAACTCACGTATGCCAGTGTTTGACGACTGCGGCTGTCGAGTCGATAATGGTCCCATCCATATCGAATAGAAGTCCCTTGAAGGATACCTCAAAAGGAGGAGTGGTGTACTCCATTTCGAATATGTATTGGAGTCTGTACTATCCTGTATACTGAAGATTCTAATTGTCTATTTTGAAATAGGAAAGGAGCGAATAGACCCGCAGCTGAGGTATTATAAATCGTTGTCGATGGTAGGCGTTGATGCCGTTTATCTAGCTGTATATATATAATCTATGTATAACTCAGAAGTGACAACGAAGGCGGATTCACCTAAACGGGCGACTTATATTTGGCCAAGTGGTAAGTTGAAGCCAAGCCGTGTTAGGAAACTCCGCCCTCTCAAGTGCGCATTTTAGCATCGATTGAGGCTATCGTGAGGCCTAAAGTACTGCTGAAAGGGCCCAGTTTTTAAGGGACTTTCCAGTGAGCTGTTATCGGACTGCGGGGTTAGCCAATGGGCGGGACGTAGTGGGGCCTTATCTTAGCGGTAAACTTTGGCAGAATCACTTTTTACACCAAATTTCTAAACTTTTTTTGTACTGAAGAATTGACAATTTTGCGATAACTTCACACAACCAATCTGTGAACAATTGTCAATCACAACAAGTGAAAATGGCAAACCACATCACAAAGCCGAAGAGTATGTGCAATTCATATCACAATAGTGATAAAAGAATGACGCAATTAACTAACACATCATGCAGAGGCCAAGTCTAAGCGGACGCCCGTCCGTCTACGGCACAAGATCGAGAAGGCGTCGGTCGCGAAGCAGCGCAAATCCAGAAAGGAAGCAAAGAAGAACCCGCAATGGAAGTCAAAGCTCAAGAAAGACCCCGGCATCCCCAATCTGTTCCCTTACAAAGAGAAAATCCTTCATGAGATTGAAGAGGGAAAGCGAAGAAAACAAGAGGAGCAGCAGCGACGCAGAGAGCTAGCCAAGGCCGGGAAGACAGGCGCTACGAATGAGGCTGAGAATGATGAAGAGGCCATGGATGGCGCAGAGGCAGAAGACTTCGACGGTTTCGACGACCAGGATGATGCGATGGATGAGGATGACGTGGATGATTCCTCAAATCCCATGGCAGCGCTCATAGCGAGCGCTCGAGCTGCCGCTGAAAAGTATGATCGTGAACTCCAAAGCGGCGATGATATGGTTGAGGACGATATCTCTGATGACGACGACGACGACGACGACGACGACGAGCTCGAAAGAAGTTCCGGCCCGCGTACCCAGGATTCATCGCGAAAGGCCCACGACAAGGTCTTCAAACAAGTGGTCGACCAGGCGGATGTCGTACTCTACGTTCTAGATGCCAGAGATCCCGAAGGCACGCGATCAAGAGAGGTCGAGCGAATGGTGATGGCGGCAGCGAGCGGTGGCAAGAGGTTAATTCTTGTGCTCAACAAGATCGACTTGGTTCCGCCGCCCGTTCTCAAGGAATGGCTCGTGTATCTGCGAAGATACTTCCCTACCCTACCGCTACGCGCCTCTGGTTCGGCTCCCAATGCGCAAACCTTCAACCACCGTGATCTCACAGTTCAGAGCACATCTTCCACCCTCTTCAAGTCACTGAAAGCGTTCGCGGCCTCGAAGCAACTCAAGCGCGCAGTTTCAGTCGGTGTCATCGGATACCCCAACGTCGGAAAGTCATCCGTTATCAACGCAATTCTGTCCCGACTAGGTGGCCGAAACGCCGCGGCTTGCCCTGCGGGTGCTGAAGCAGGTGTCACGACAAGCATCCGCGCCGTCAAGATCGACAGCAAGTTGACCTTACTAGACTCTCCTGGTATTGTCTTCCCTTCAGCGCCGAACGGCGAGTCTTTGTCATCCAAGAAGAACGCCATCGCGGCACATGCTCATCTCATCTTACTGAACGCCGTCCCGCCGAAGCAAATCGAGGACCCGGTTCCAGCTGTGACGCTATTAATTAAGAGACTATCAGCCTCGCCAGAATTGCTCCAGAAGCTAATGGACGTCTACGACCTTCCGCCGCTGTTGACCACGAATGGCGATCCTACGACAGATTTCCTCGTCCAGGTGGCGCGCAAGCGAGGTAGACTCGGACGCGGAGGCGTGCCGAATCTGAACGCGGCCGCGATGACGGTGGTGACGGATTGGCGAGACGGTCGTATCCAGGGATGGGTTAATGCCCCCGTATTGCCGGTTGCGACTGAAATCACCAAGGGCATCGAGGGTAGACAGGGCTCCCCGAACACTCCTACCATGATGCCGGACCAGAAGGAGATTGTCACGGAGTGGGCCAAGGAGTTCAAGCTGGAAGGCCTGTGGGGCGACGACGAGGTTACGAAGGCCGACGACGCGATGGAGCAGTAACGGATTGTCTCGGTGATCGTTGAGGGGCAAAGTGCAACGTGTTGCTAGGAATCAGGATTGATACGTAGTTTTTCCCCGGCCCTAGGAGTTACGGACAGGGAAAACGGATGGCATCCCAAGGGATGTCGTTTCATCATTCTGGTAGAAATGAGTCGCACGAATATACCAAGTTCCCTTTACTATACTGTGTTGCGTAGGACGCTGAAGTCTAACGCTTCAATGTGAAAGTGGCACCCCTGGCGACGAAATTGGTGGATTTTGACGAAGGTCATCAACCTGAAGACCTTCTGCCTTCACCGGATGCTGTAAAGCAGAAGCATATAACCGGCCGGGGCGGGCGGAAAGGGGGGAGGTGGTGGTGTTAGTGACGTTAGTGGCGTACCTTTAGTTCGCACTTCTCGCTTCGTACAGCCACAGAATGTAGCAAAAATACAAACAAAAAAATCACCAGCGCAGCGGTCCTTTTGCTAGCCTACTGCCTTCTTACATACTTACCGTCATAAAATCACTTGCTAAGTTACTAATCGACTGCGATTCTCACATCATGTTCCGTTTCTGGCCCTTTTCCCGTAAGGGCCGTCCCTCGTCAGAATACAACCCCATTCAAGAAGACGACCTCGACCAGGACATTTCGGCCCCGTAGACATGCCGTGTCGTCCTCGGTGCTCGCTCTACGTGCGTCTACGGCTACCCATCATTCGGTGGCGTGGCTGTGTTGCTGGTTTGCAACGGGCAGGCGTGTGGGTGGTGACGATGCAGCATATAGATGAGGCGCTGAGAGGTGTGAGGCGGATATCAGTAAAAAAGTGTGGTATTTGCTGACATGGTAACGTAGTGCAACTCGCCCGAGAGCAGTCCGACAGGGAACTAGTGGGAAAATTAGGTGGGAGATTTACCGCGATCCGACGCTATGTTCAGATTTGAAGCTTTGAGAAAATCTAGACCCCGTGTAGTGATGTGCTCTCCGACCTTAGTTGTCTTGTCCGCCGCGCTTCGACTCCACCGGCCGACCGGATTGAGAGAAGACGGGAGCATCGAGCACCCGGAATACCTTTCCCGTCCTACTCCGGACAATGCCGTATCTACGTTGAACACCCCTTCGATGAACTGAGGTAATAGAACGCAGTTGTATTTGGGAGGTCTCTAACTTCCGTATTTAGATTTTATGCTGCCATAATAACGTATACCGCTTTCCGAGGCCGAAGTATGCTATGTATTCACCAGACACATAGGCCGAACATATCCATCCACCCAGATACCTCATCCTTCAAAGCAGCCTTCTTCGCCGCTGCATCCGCAACCTGATTCCAGTCTCTTGGGATTTGCCAGAACTGGATAGAGAACTCTTCCTCGGCCCACCTCTCAACTTCGCCCAGCAGCATTTGCCACAGGTCTTTGTTCTTGACATCCGAACCTGCGCTCGTCTTCCAGTCGTTCCTAAGCCATGTCCTCGCCCACTTTGTAGATCCTTCAACTACATACTCCGAGTCAGTGGCAATGGTCATGGTGTGAAAGCCTTCACCTGTCCAATGTCGGAAGCGCAGTACCGCTATGACAGCACGGAGCTCTGCCCTGTTGCTGCTCTGGATACTCTCGTCACCAAAAGGTCCCTTGCTCTCTAGCCGGCCAGATGCAATTAGAGGATCACCCGATTGTCCCGGTCCGTGGACGAACGCCCAGCCGGCTTTAGGATTTGGCTGTCCATTATTCAAACACGCACCATCGGTGAGGATGAGAACTGCCCCGGGATCATCGCGGTGGATATATCTGACAACGCATGTGAGCAAATCTGGTCTAGGGGACAGGTAATTTTAATAAGGCTAGAATTTTTCTCAGGTTATTCTTACCTAGTCAATTCTGCATACGTTCTCTGACCGCGAAACAGTTCTGTGGGAAGGATTGAACTCGTCGGAGGAGTGAACTGGGTAGGGAAGGCTTGGCCAGTGCCTCTTCTCTTTTTTATATGACCATGGCTATCGTAATTATCGGAAAGTCGTGGGCGAGGATGGGCGACAATAACCGAACCGTTAATGGAGCCGTCATCTTCATCATGCTCATCTTCCTCCTCGTCTTCACCCTCCTCTTCTTCATCATCCTCAGCTTCACTCGACATATCATCCATGAAGCTGTAATCTGTGCAGCACTTTCCACAAGTGACAAGACCATGTGGGCCGCAGACGATTCGGCCGTCAGGCAACTCGCAGGGGCCCTCTTCGTCATCGCTTTCGGATGGTCCAAGCGGGTATAAACCCTGGGCAAGGTACCATCCGAGAGGCATTGTGGCAGCAGTTATGGCAGACGGATGAAAGAGGGTTGTGGAAGAATCTTACCCAAGGGGATCAAGAGGTTCTGAAGGGAAAGATTAAATGGAGAAAAGTCGATCTGTAAACGACAAACGACAAACGACAAATGACAACCTTAATTCTACAAATACAAACGCTCTTTCCAGACATTCTGGTGCAAGTGGGGCTGCTGGCGACCGACAGCGTCCCTGCCTGTAACTCCTATACTAGGTACCCACACAGTGTACATGTATTAGGCATCACCTACCTCCTCTCTACCAAACCGACACCCATGAAGAGAAAGAGAAAGTGAGTTGAAAGTGAGTTTACTTCAAGAAAAAGATCGAGCAAACTTGAGGATATGGTACGCAAACATGAACGTATCTAGGTAGTTACCTAGGTAGGTATCCAAACAGTGCTCCTTATTCTATAGGTACCTACTATTCGTCTCCCAGAAGGTTCAAGTTGGATAAGGGGGTTAAAGATAGTATGTAAATGCATAGTTGCGTACCATCTCAAAGCTCCATGATAAATTCCATAATCACGGTATAGCGAGGCACCGGGACTTCTTCAGCAACGTCTAGCTTAATAAAATGACTTATTACGTAAGTACCTCAGCTAGTAGACTCTGGGCGTCCTAACTTAAGTCAGGCACGAGGTTCTTGACAGGATTGATCTTATTTCTTAACCTCCTAAGAATGAATGAATGGGTATCCGTATTCAGGTGTATCATAGGTAGATTCCTACTTGTCCAGATATCAATATCTAACAATGTCAACAGAAACGAATGTACTACTGTATAGATCGCTGACTATGCGATGTCAGGGTACTTCTATAAGTGTAACATCCAGAACAAACGTAAGAACTTTAGCAGTCAGCCAGGTACGGTAAATAGGGAAGCACCACTTAAGAACTATGGAAAGTAGTAGCATAGGAGATTTCCTTTATTGTTGGATTTGATATTCAAAGACTACGGAGTAGGGAGGCCTTGGGTTGTGGTCTCGCTTTAAGGAATTTTAACATCCAGTCAACTAACTCGCCTAGGAAAGTGAAGGCTGAGACTCATTGTCTACCTACATATCGCCTACAGTATTTCTAGATACCGTCTTTACACCCATTTGTTAGATACATGTTTGCCTAGATATTAATAACCACTTGGCATTTACTATAGGCAAATTGCTCAGAAAACACTGGAAACTTAGTGAGCCCTTGACTGCCTTGATTCCTTTTTCTTCCTCAAGTTAAAGATGACAGTGGTGCCTAGTAATTTTCTCTCTCTTCAAGCTATATCATCATGTACCTATACATCAGTTGCTAGCGACTAGCTAGTTGACTAGATAAAGGAAATAGGATTGTATTGGAGCCTAGTTTATATAATTATAATAACCAAGTAGCCGGAGCAAAAATATGTTGTGCCCCCTACCCTGGCAATAAGCTTTTAAGCAATCACCACTCTTATATAACATGATGGTGCACCAAAGGCCCTTTTGACATGGTTACCGGTTTATGCTGAGAGGAATTAATAGCACTACCATATTTGAAAGCTAAGCTACTTGTCGTTAGACTTTCTTATATGTATAAAGATAACCATTATGGGGCTCCGTTATCACGGCTTAGACAAATGAGGTGTGTGAGCGAAATGAGTTCTAAAACTGCAGAGGCGCCTGTCTAAGTATCTAGTGGTTGGCCAAATACCTTGTGTCCTTTTCAGCATAGTCACGGTGTGGCCGTCGTCTGACCGAAGGTTCAACCTCAAGATATGCCACACCATAATGCACAGTCCGGTTCCGTGGATAGAATATACCGAGTACCTATGTAGGTAGGTATTGTCACGGTAGCTAGGTAACTAAGCCATTCCTTGTCTTTTGCACCTCTCGTCAAATATAAGCATTAATGGACGCTGCCTTTTCAATTGCCAGTAGGCCTGGCAAAATACGCCAATTAGAATTTGGTTAATCGCTAATACGTTACTCCTTATATGGAATGCTAATGCTACAGAATAACTCAGCCAATCAAACTCAAGAGCCGCCTCTACGAGGCCAAACCGACAGTCAAAGAGATATAACTCCTTGCTTTACGGCCGTCAAGCCAGAACTGTTCGTATGGGGGGCTTCTACAAGGACGTGATCTGGAAGCTTCTCAAGGTATTCTACGTCATGGTCGACCCATACCAGCTGCGTTCAAGCGGAACTTACAGGGTCGGGAACCACTACACCAAATCCACCTTGGTGTACACCAAGTGTAATCAATTCAATTCCACTCCATCACACCAAGGTCCGTGCGTTAAATCCATCCACTATATCTTGAGGGCATCGTAGGTGTAGTGGGTGTATTAGGTGTAATAATTATGGAGTTTTCATGAGTTATAGTTTCAGTGTTAGTGTTCCCTAATAAATTTGGTGGTAGCACTAATAGTGAGGCTAATGTGGCTAGTTTGTGGCTAGTGTGGCTATGTTAAAGTGGCTCAAATAGGGGCATCTGGGTAACCTCTCGATATTCGAAACCTTTAGGGCTCCTAGGGCTCCCAGGGCTCCTAGCTAGCCAGCTAGCCCCTTTATATTTTAAATTTTAAAATTACTGATTTCAAAATCGAATCAGCCAGATGGCTGGACTAATAAAAAAAATCGCTACACTGATTATTTCGAAAAATTCTAAAAAAATTCTAATCAGTCATTTGAATTAATTATTTTAATCTATATAGTATAAAACCCGTCGAACTTTACCAACTCTTTTAATATTAACAACACTAATAGCAGTAGCTATGCGATTATGGTCATGGTCATGGTTATGGTCATGGTTATGGTTAGATTATGATCATGATTATCCAGGATAATAACATCAAGTGATATCCATATTATACGATAAATAATAGTGACGATAAGGTTAACAATGCTTTCAGTCTTACTTATTTCCTTATTCGGATGTCGATATCTTTGTTTATACTAATATACTAATACACCCATTAATATACCTACTCTACCAAAGGCTTACTTAATACACTTAACGAGAGGCTTTGGTGTAGTGTATTATACCCACTATACTAAAGCCTTTAGTGTAGTGGGTGTAGTGGTTCCCGACCCTGGGAACTTGTCATGGCATATTAGCTACGCTTAATGCATGGGTATGTAAACCTCCAACGGACATTACCATTTGGCCGGGTTCAACCCTACGGACTATCGATTTCAAACAGACAAGGGGGTGGGTGTTCGTAGGAGCCGTAGTAAGGAAAGGGATACACACGACCAGGGCTAACCGAGATATTGGTAGCAACGAGATGTCACAACCCTCAGGCCAAAATAACGATAGATCGCGTCTCCCATATCGAAGCTCGAATTCACCAGGCTACAAATGGCGCCATCCTTCAAGCCAAGAGAATGCCCAGTTTATATTTCCCTCCCAAGTTTACGACAAGAAAAATCCAAGGCGATAAAACATGTGGAGGACTTTCTCCAATGCTACTCCAGAATCCCGCCTGAATGGTCCGGGTGGTCTTTCACGTGTGAAACGGGATCTGATTTGCTGGATCTCGTGCCTTGGCCCGGCCCCAACTTTAATAAGAACTGAACCTTAGTGCTGCTCTCCAGCAGCAGCAGCAGATTAGGTGGTAATCGACCGACGAACCAGCTCCAACGGTTCTCATCTCGATGTCTGTGTGTGCCAAGTGCGCTGTGCCGTAACCCGCAACGGCCCCCAAAAGTCCCTTGGGATTAGGCGGTGAAACCGTGCGTTGGGGCATCGAGATAATGTTGTAGGCCAGGCCAGGCCAGGCCTGCTAGCACCTGGGTAGTGTAATCTTGGTACCCAACCACACCGCGATCAACCCACGTGTACGGAACACTCCACCACGTCCACGTACCGAAAGCTAGATCGAAGCTAACTTCGACCACGATTGTGGATGTGTGGACGTACCTGGCTATTAAAAGCTATGGTGATATTCATTGCCTGCCATCGCCGCGTCGCTGCTCCCTTGGGTAGGTCCACCAACAACACGTTTGAAATTCCCCTTCTCCTAACCAAGTCATCTTCTTGCTAGTTAGCTTACTCTCCCAAGCTTATTTGCATGTATTGCTCTGCATCTCGATCTGGTGTCCGACTGTCCATTGGCCGTATGCTAAATCCGTACACGCACATATACTGCACGCTTAATATAGCCTTTCAACCGCAAACGCAAACAAAACAAACCGGGCAGGGATGCCGATCCGTCAGCGCGGACTCGGGAGGGCTCGCTCGCTGGCTCGCGAGGGAGAAGCAAAGCATAAGAAAAAGAAGAAAAAAAACGCAAGGATTCTCCCCAAAACCCCAAAGGGGGAATTCCTTTCCGCCCATCCACCCAACCAACCTCCATCGTCCATTCAGAGTTTCCCTTCCCCCCAAAACTTAGCAGTCGCTTCGTACCGATAGGTTAGAGTGCGGGCTCCACACCACGAGGTTCCCTCTCATTGGTAATGTAGGGCTGAGTCAGATCGAGCCGTGGCCCCGTGGGACGCCGTCCGCAGCTGTTGGTTGGCTGTGTTGGTCGGTCGGCCGGGTCGTGTTGGGTTGGAATAAATCGGCTGCTCTGTTATAGGATGCCTATATGCCTGCCATATTATGATTCCTTTCTCACGCATCGTAGGTACAGTACACCGTCGACCCCGTCCCGTTGGTTCCGAACGACTGGAACGCATGTACGTAGTACATCCATACATAATGCACGATGTGCACGACACACGTTATGTGTGCCATGCGTGGGACATCTTATTATAGCCAACACATACATATGTACATAACATCACCTGCCTGCCTTAAATGTACATGCCTCACATATACCTACACACACGTAGCATGGGGAGCCAGAGCCCCGGTCTGGAACGATCTAACGCTTATCGGCTGAGTAATATAATGCGAAAATGCGGGATGCGGAGGAAGCAAAAGTTCCTACAAAGGATCCGGGGTCTGGTCAAGAAGGATCGATAAGATCATGCATTCTGATTATCAAAAGCCTCGCTATGTAGTAAGTTGATTCGTAAGAGTTAGAACGAGTTTTGGATGTTATGTAGTTATATTTTTTACTTCGTTTAATGACTTGTACTACCTCGTTCGTGATGGTAAGCCGTCAAGGCTCGATTTATGCGATATGCGGCTTGTCCTCCCTCTTACCTAGGTACCTGCTATGTGGAAAGCCTTGTGCCGGGACTATGGCGTGATCGCTTCGAGTGTATTTCACTATCACTAAGGTGGCTGCCGAGTCTGATGCCAGGCGATAGTTTAGTTTCCAAAGAAGTGTTAAATTTGTATTACTTGTTGCGCTTCGATGCATTGCCTTCCGCGCGCAACTCCGCCTAGACTAAGTGTAAACACGATTGGTAGCGGATTCTCACCTTGATCTTGAGTGAATACCCAAGCTCGGCGCATGAGAATCCCGGTATCCCTGATGATGCAAATTTGGCCCTCCGAAACAAAATCCCAAAGAACAGTTCATGGAGGTGATAGACGAGCAGCAACACCTAATCTCAGTCAATGAGCAAGAGGTCTGTCTGGCCGCCGCCCCATAGTCGAAAGAATCCGTTTGATCCAACAACATTGTACCCAAGCCCAAACGACGACGGAAATTAAAATCGAGAATAGTGATAATGAAACAGTGTGAACTCCTCCAATGCTAACCGACTGAGTGATAAGGGCGTTGCATCCAATTTCCCCCTATGGAATGGTAACACAAAACTGCATCGGAAAGGTGAAATGATAAAGAGAAACGAGAACAGAGAGAACAAAATTAGCAAAAAACCTCCGTAGCCCATAACCAAACAAGAATTACCCCCGCCATTTATGCAATGCAACGACCATAAGTGATTATCGTAGGGGAAGATAATAACAGCGAAGCTGAGCAGTCCCTCCCAGATATTCAATCTATGCGCGCGGCCAAGTATCCAGAGGGAAAATGAAGAATATACCCGGACCCGACTCCCCTTGGCTCGTGACAATCGACCAGGACGTCAGAATTATAGACAGCGCCATGCCACAAGACGGGGAGAGATCGATACCTATTTACGGTCCATGTCGTATAGCGGGAGAATAGACGTATGTCTGGCCTGCGATGCTCGCCTCGTGGATGAAATTACGAGATTGTATGCAATCCGCAATTTGATAGCCGAGGTGGGATGCGAGCATTTATGGTGTTAAGGGGTATCGCCAAAATAATTGAAATGAGATAGATCTGTAAAAACGTCTGCCGAAAACGAAGGAAGGATGCCTCTGAGAGGATAGTGTAGAAAACGACGAAAGCCGCGGTGGTATCAAGTGTATATGCAAATGCCGTCCGAGTATCGAGATTCGACAAGATGACGAGCTAGCTGTAGTCTCATCATGTCGCGAGAAGCGCAAAACAAAGCAGCCCACCTAATTCCACGTTGCCTGAATGAATGTGACCCCGATGAAATCCCTGGAAGTTATGCGATGAAAGACGATTCTCCGACTCCTCTATTGCTGGACTTGGCCTAAATGGCGCAAGCGGAGATATAGCCGCCTAAAGCAAAAATCCACCCTGATGTTATGAAAAGCTGGGGTAGTGATGGGATGATTTGGTCCGATACGGAACGTATGGAGAGTACGAAATGTGGCCCAAGTATGAGCGATAGGTTCAGTAGAAGCTGGCTTGCTGCGTTCCGTATGCCCTAGCATGGCCGTTGTCCTTAAAAATGGGATCTCAACCTAGCATCTCACTTATTGAGGCTGGTTTGCCCACCAGTTCCCACCAGCTGAAGTTTGCGGGTTACTCCAGGCCGAGGTCACGGCCGGTCCCGGTCCGGTGTTCTGAGGCATGAACTGCCTGGGGGTCTGCTCCGGGGGGTACATTCCTTGCCCGGGGTTGGGATAACCCTGACCTAAGCCTTGCATCCCATGATACTGCATAGTATTCGGCTGCATCTGGGGAGTATTACCCGAATGACGCAGCTGAGGAGCCGGCGACTGCTGAGGATGAGGCGAAGGCTGAGACTGGGTCGTATATCCTGGATAGTGCTGAGGCGTCTGCGGTGTCTGAGGAGGACCCCACATCTGGTTTGAGGAACCGTAGTTGTACGCCGGGGTGCCCTGAGACATGTTGTTGGAAGCGCTGGGCTGGATGTTTGATGGCCTAGACTGCTTTTGAGAGGATGGTTGGGGCATGCCACGCATTGGTGTTTGGCTCATGGACTGTTGGGAGTGAATAGACTGCGAGTAAGGCGGCGCAGTCATCATCATCTGCGGGCTTTGATTCTGTACCATACCAGGCGTTTGCATACTCGCAGGGGCAGCGTGAGGCGATTGGCCGGGACGCGTCGTTGGCAAGGAGGGTTCGGTAGTAACGGGTTGACTGGTAGGTGGTTGCTCGTGAGGTCTTCGCCATAGGTTGCTCATGTAGTCGGTCCGCATCTCGCGTTGCTGATTAACGGATCGGTTGAACTCGGCCGCGTGGTGCGCCTGTTGGTGTATCTCCGAGATGGGACTGGATTGCGTCCTGTCCTGGTAGGCCGGGCCGGTAATCTCCTGCCGTGGACCCCCCTTGATGAAATTGCTATAGTCTCGAGTCCTCGTATCGTTTAGATCTGGTCCTACTGTTATCATGGGCATTCTGGTCGAGCTTCCTGGCGGTCCCATCATACCTGGTTGAACAAGGGGTTGCGGAGCACCACCGAATTGTGGAGTATTGGCATAGACAATCTCACCGTGAGGTCCTCCTGGAAGTGGCGTTACACTGTTGTTCGCTTCCGCTGCAGCCTCTCTCGCTTTAGATGCCCCTGGTCTCTTCTCTCCCGCGAGATCTGCCTCGGTGAAACCTTGCTTGCGAGCCTTTTGCTCCCAGTAGTCGTCCCGCACTCGTCTGCCGTTAACGATGACCCGACTACCAAACTGTCTAAACATGGAACGCGCCGTGACGATGGCTATCTGTCTTGATCTATACGAGAATGGAAGTATCTCTTGAGAGACCAGATCGTCCTTCTCTACCTGATTCGCTATAATCTTAAATAGCGATCTATTCTTGTTGAATAATAGGTACGAGTCGCGGTATCCGAGAACTCTTGCACACTCGGTGGCCAGCATGAATAACTTGTCCCCGCGATTGGGGACTAGGAACGTCCTGCATCGATACTCGCGCCCTCCCAGCAGCTGACCATTGGGCATGACCTTCTTCTCGCCAGATTCGTCAATCTCGCGCGGTAGGTATTCGTCACCACCGGGGCCAAGTTGGTCAGTGGTGTGGTCGCGCACGGTCGGCAGCGCCTTCAAGGTCGTCTTCGTAGGCGTAGTCTTTGGCGGAGGCGACGCCTGAGCAGGCGTGTAGCTCCCATGATGCCCAGACAGGGACGTATTCTGGGACTGGGGAGTCTGCGGCGGAATGGAATGCGACATTTGAGAGGGATGTTGTGGGGGAGGAATCGGGGTCTGATTCGGTGGTTCCAAGACGTCACCAGTAATTCGCGATTTCATCGGTCGGCCACGTTTTCTTGGTTGCTTTGAATCACCTGTAATGCGACGAATGATATATTAGCAGGTATCTCCTTGCGACAGGCTGTCGCACGACGACGTGAAATGTAACATGACCACACGATGCGCACAACGGCGAGATGGACAGGTACACAAGGAGAGACCGCGGCTTACCATCATCTCCGACCGTCTCAGACGTCGGCGCGTCCTGGTAGGAGTTGTCCGGAGAACGACTTCGCTTGAGACCTCGAGAAGCTTGGCTCAATAGTTCTGCGCATTCACAGGTCTTGGATCAGCAATCGACAACCAGAAAAAAAGAAGAAAACCGAGATACAATACAGCAGACAACTAAGCAGGGTACGATACGGAGGCGATGCGCCGGGTATAAGCCATCGCGATAATGATTTACTCAACCACGGTCGCGTCGTGACTCGCTAGGGCGGGATGGGGGGAGTGACGGGGAGTGACGAGGTGACGGGTAAATGATGACGATGACGATCATCGGCAGGCTGGGGAATAGTGTGCGAGGGCGGGCTGCGCGCGCAACGTCTGACGCCGTAGATGCAAGGAACAAGCGGAACGGCGCGCAGCGCAAAGAAGAAGAAGAGAAAAAGAGGCTGATGCGACAGGAGAATGATAATTCGTAAAATCACGAAACAGCAGCATAGGTTGACATGACATACCAGAATTGAGGGCGGCAGGGTTGATAGTTGCGGGATTGATGGTCGCACCCTCAGCGCCGTTAGGCTGGGTGGAATACATTCGTGCGGGCGACGATGCGATGTTGCACGTCAGGCGGCGGAAAGAGACGTGGAGAAAACTGTGCCTGCAGAGCGACGTGTCTTGATATAGTTGGACTAGAATAAAAGGGCGGAGGGAAGGGTTGTGAATGACGCGCGCAACAAGGCGACGGTGGTAGATCTTGGGAGAGATATGGCAAGTGTGTGCTTGCTTTCGAGGGGACGATGCAGGATTACTCGTGCATGTGGTTGGTAGATTGGCGCAAACCCAAGTTCCAAGTCTTCGTATCGGGCTTGATACCATGGACCATTAACCTAGATATGTATGTAGTGCACCCGTATGTATGTACGTAGCCCAGTAGATGTAAGGTATGTAAGATGTAGTATGTAGCGCATGTATGATGTACTTGGACCGGGGACGAAGGGTACCTAGTTCGGTACTACCAGCTTATATGTACTGGCCCTGGTCTGGCTTCTGGCTTCTGGCTTCTGTGTTAAAATGTTCTAGTGGTCCCGCGGACGGCTGAATGATCAGTTCTGAGTTGAAAAAAAGAGACTTCAAACGAGAAGATATGATTTTGTGCAGCGAAAAGAGTAAAAATGTAATTCGACTTGGTCTCTTCTCATATTCTCCTTCCTTTCTTCAATCTTTCTTTCTTTCTTTCTTTCTTTCTTAAGAAAAAAATAAAATAAAAAATAAAAAAGGCAAGTTAGTTTCCGGGTTCTCGTGTTGGGTTTCTTCTGTTCAGCTGCTGTTTCGTTTCTGGCTCCGAGAAAGTTGCCCCTTCATAAGTCCGCAACGCAAGGCTCTTGTAATGCTTAAATAATAAGGTGAGAGGGGAAACAAGATTGGACTCTCCTGGTTGGAGGGGTTATCATTAGTCAGAAGAGGACTCTCAAGGCTGGCCAAGCATAAGATGTGAACAGGCACGTTGAAATTGCATGAAGCTTTGCACGGCTTCTCGTGGTTCGATATTGCAGCGCAATGCAATAATAACAAGTGATGATTGCTTCTCTTTTGCCTGGTTTCAAATGTCGTTGAAATTGCTCTGAGACTATCGCAAACCGCAATGATAGGCACAGACACAGACAGGGCCAGCTGCGGGTTAGAATCTGGGGTGTGGTGTGGCAGCGGATGGCAGCAGTATGTACAGACAGGAGTTGATAACGACTGGATGGGCGGCACCTGTGCGAACGAGATGGATGGGTGGATCGACGGGTAACCAAGCCTAGATGGTGTTCTGCTTTGCCGGGCTACTTCTTTCGGTTCAGCACTAAGGTTAATAGTAATAGTAGCTGACTTCTCCTTAGAGCCGATAACTTCTTGCTGGGCGCTCTAAGCTTCATCGGTTGCTGGCGTTGAAGTTTCAGGTTCGCTTCTTCTGGGAAAAATACTTAAAACGAACAAGATATCAAATGCTAATGTGCATGTGTATGTGTATGTACGATATACGTTTTTTGTGTGGACTAAGGCAGGGTTGATTCTAGCATAGCATCTTGCGTTTGCAGGTTGCAACAGTAAAATGAGAGGAAGGGTGCGAGGTGGTAAGGTATGTGGTATAGCGGCATGTGTATAATGCGGATTAAAGCCAAACGCAGGAGCGGGTATGCAAGTGCTTTGGACAGGACCAGCAGCAGAAGCCAGGCCAGATACGGGTTTATCTCGAAAGAGCCCCGCGAGCTAGGGTTATTAGATGATGGAAAGGTCAGGATAAGATAGTCGGAAAGCGCGCAGCAAGCAAAGCAGCAGAGTAACAAAATGCGACCATAAATCAATGGGGACAAGACGGATGGCGAATGATGATGAATAACAGTAATCAGCAACGCCGAGAAGAGTGGCCGAATAGCCCAGGGTCCTTACGATGGAACAGGGGGGGAAGAGTGACTGGGGGACAGGGGTGGTTGTGCAAGCCCAGACGCAGACAAGGGCCAGGGTATGATGAACGGGGGGATAATCGCCAGGGGCCCCTGTCGCGAGCAGCTGGGCAACAAGGCAGCTGGAGCGGGCAAATAAGAAATCGATGCTCGCCGGCTACCATGTAAAAAAGAGGCTTGTCCGTACAGGGAGAGACAGATGGATAGTTCGTCGCTAAAGCCTCGGGTGTGTGGCAATAGTTGAAGGTTCCATACGGAAAACGATAGTAATGATAACTTATTATTCGATCCGCCGAGGCTCGACTTTCTCAGGCAAGATGACCAGTCAGCCGGACTTATTCGTATTTACAAGGTAGAAAACGAGCCTATGCTAGACCTAGGCTCAGCCTTACATGTGCTGTCTGTTTGCTGAACGAAGAAGACGTCCATATCGATTGGAAATTGGCACTGTGCTGTGGTGGAATTTGAGCTGAGGTTGTTGGATTGCATCTTGCAGATTTCACACTTCAGGTTGATGATGTGATTCGGACTTTGGACTAAACAGTGAATCAGGCAATCTAACTGGGCGTTGCGGATGATTCACAACCTAGGGCGTAGATACTACGTTTAGTGTATGTACAGTAGTGGGTACAGTGGTGGGAACGATACATCCATGCATACATGACGGTAGCACATGGCGTGGGTAAAGCTACCCGATGTGGATAAGCTCCGCATCAAGTGCATGGTTAAATTTATCGTTTGGTGGTACCAGACAGCAACAAGCAGTTGATGTATTACTCCTTCATGTAAGTAAACCTTTCCCTAGGAAGTCTAAGATCTAGTCGCCGATAAAGGTTGATGTCGATGTCGACGTCCTTGATGGTTTCACCGGCGTACCGTTTTTAACTAGGAAAAGGGAAAGTAAAATTACCTACCTAATGCCAGTCAACCGGTGAACTCGAGATTATTGGGACTAGTCGGATCCCCAATGAACCACGATGTCACAGCTCGTCCAATTCCTCGGGTAGGATATGAACTTTAAATAAGCCATTAAGAGCGCCGACTAAGTGTACCCAGGGTAAGCCGGTGATACCTGCAAGTGCCCTACATAAGTAGGTAAGGTAGCCTTATAAGTGTGATGGCGCACGCGGTTTTTTAATTATCTATTAAACGTGTCGCTGCTCTATTTTGGATGGATGGAATTAATACCGTGCCGTGCGTACGATACGGTCCCAGTATCATATTCGGGCATAATACCCGTGAATAGATCGCGCATTATTGCTGAAAGCATGTATCCATCGGACCTGGATGGACACTAGATGGACACTGGGCAGCTCGTTAAAAGGAGCATTTTACTTATGGTAGAATTTCTTACGTTACATGGTAATTAGTACGTACATGGAATACCTTATGTACTTTAGCTCCATCGGCGCATCGGTGGAGTTGCGGGAAGATTTGACCCGGCCGAATGTTTCAAAGCCGGGAGCCTCTCTCAAGGAATTAATTGATCATTGTGGAAGGTGGAATATCCATGAATAGGTACCTACATACCTACCTAGAGGCTAGTAGATGATAGAAATAGAATTTTTGGCTCTGGCTTTAAATGTGTCGCTCGACAAGGTTCTAGCTTGGAGTGAAAAATGATGAGCCGCAGTTCCCGATGTTTTTTTTTTCTCGGCGCTTCTCCGTCTACCTACCTATCCTCCTCAGCTCCTACGTACATTAAATATGAATATTTATATTTTAGTCTTTACCAATTACCTCCACGAAATTGCCTCTTACGGAACTCTTCGCTGAGCTGTGGAGCTAGCGGCCGGACAAACGCGGACGCATCCTGATCGACCCTGGAATAGGTTTCGAGTGCACATGAAGACAATGCAGAGTCTTTACCCAGTCTCAGATCCAATTGCTAGTGATTGTGGTCCGGTGGAGATCTGCATCACCGTTAAGAAGAAGAAAGAAAAGAAATACCCATATAAAAAAGGAAAGGTGAATCAAAAGATACAGTTTCGCGGCCGCAGTATTTCGGTATCAAAAAATATATGAGGTTGGGTATTACACATGTGCATATCTAAAATCGGTAGGTGAGACTGTCCAAAGGTAGCATGGATAAAAGAGGCAGAGGGTGAGAGAGGAGAGGTATCTACATGTAGGAGACGACCCCTCGCCTCATGTCGCTATTTCTAGCATGATGGTACCGTACCCAATATATTCCTGATAATAAAGAGAACCAGAAATGCGCGTGCCGTCAAAACGCGAAATCAACATCATGTAAGCAGCGTGCGTGCGCGTCAAGCTGCAATGCCTGTTTGGCTTTAGGTTGTTATTCCCGAGCTTCCTTCATTCCATATTCCTTTTCTTACCTGCATGGCCCCTCATGCATGAAGGGATTTGTCTACCAACCTTGGACCAGCGTAGCTAGCTACCTACTTAAGTAGACTTCCATCTATGTAAGCTCGGCTTACGGCAGCTTTCAACTGGGAATGTCAGCATTTCGATTAGCATGGCCTGCTCGAATGAGCATCAATCATCTTCTCTATCACCGGCGAGGAGAGACATCTACCTAGGAGTGGGGCGTTTATTCTCATTGGAGGACCACGCAAGCTAAAAGAGGAATGCTTCACATTAGCATATGCCGTTTGATCGAACAGGACACCTATCAACAAATCTCGAACAAAATCTCTTAGTTCTAGCTGCAAGGCTGTCGCCGACAGATAGAGGACGTGTACATAGGCAGAAGCGCGGGCTTGTCTGAATCATTGCTATCTAAAATAGGCAGATGAGTTCATACCAACGTTCTAGGTAGAGATGTATACACAGCATGTTGCGGCTAGCTTCCTTCATAGCCCTCCAACCCACGTAATGTTTCGTCAGCACTTGCTCACGAACCCCCTTTGGCGCGGCAGAATCCTGCTACGCATAACACATGCTATGTAGGTCTACGTATCCGCTCTAGGAAGAGTTGACTCATATTAGAATCCTACCTCGTCCGAGAATCGCGAAAATGCAGTCGTTGCCCCGCTCCAGAGACCCTAACCCATTCACATGACCAAAGTCTGAGATATGACTTCACTATCTAGAATTATACCTACCTATCTAGGTAGTCGATAGCTACGCAGTGAAAGTGCTCTGGCCATCGACATATTCACTTTCAACACGAAGTATGTAGTTTGCTAGTACCAACATGCTCCAGCTCCTCCAGTCCAATTAATCACTTCGGAGTCATCGCAGTGGTCCCTTAATTGGCTCAGGGACGCCACACCTCGGTGACCGCAATGGACTTGACCAGTCCTCCACATTGTTCTCGGTCACGCCAAGCCGGTCGATAGGCCGTAACCGTGAAGCTGGACTGTTCGGCAACTGTCTGTTCAATATTCTCTATATACTTCACTTAGCAGACCTAAGCCCATGAGCGCAATACTATAAGGTATGGTAACTATCTGCAAACGCCACGGCGTCATAAGAAAGAGAGATGGCCCTACGCCGGTCTCATCAATCAAATTCCACCTTTGGTACTGATCCAAATCGCACCATGCCCCTATTCCATGTCCCACTGCTGTGCGCACCGCATCGATGCCTGCCTGTACTTTTGACAAAAAGCACGGCTGGCACGCTATCTCATAGTCTAGATCTTAAGCTTCTCAACCCACTTGCCTGTCAACTAGTCTAGCCCCTTATTAGGCTTGCCTGGATTGACCGCTTATATTCTATCTTGATCCAGTGATCTTGAAATTGCCATTATCTCTGCCGTCGCGTGGGCCTCCACGGAGAGGAACCCCACGCGCATATGGAGCATAAACTCTGTTCCAAGTTTCTATAAGACAAGCCTAAGTTAGCTTGCAGCTGTTTAATGGCCTAAGTTATTATCTCCATATATTGTGTCGTACAGTTATAACCCAACGATGTATAATAGGTATCTAATGCTTAAGGCCAGAGCAGTTAAGCAGACGTGTGAGACCGGTTAAAATTAGTTATAATGCGCAGTTGGTGCTAGACTTACATAGATGTTTAGGATAACAGACGATGTAGATCCTATAGAACATAATATTACGCTCAAACCCCATCGAATCCACTTCACATGGTAACTAAATCTCGTGTAAAGGGTCCTCCGTACATCATACGGGCATTTCTTCGAGCACGAAGTTTGTGATATGTTACCTATCAGTGTCATACAGACTAAAACGGTTAGGTAGGACGAGGCCCTACGCCGTCTACCTCTTCCTGCACGATACTGCAGCCAAGGTCTAGTCCATGTAGCTTCACTCATTTGTCGACCTGCATGAGCTCCACTTTACGCCGGAAGCCAGCCTCTTCTCCCATCTGTCACGAGTCGCACTCTATCAGATTCCCACTATCAGAAGGCCGATCATCTGTTTCCCATTGACAAAGACGAGACGAGTAGCAGCGATCGCGGATCTAGCCATGGAAGAGTGCCAGATTCGTATGCGATTGCCGACGCACCGCGGCCATCCTAGCGTGTGGGGAGCTGCGACGACCCGGGAGGCTATGAGCTCACAAATATCACGCAAGCTCACATGGCACCAAGCAAGCGACCATCGAGAATCTTGTTAAAGAAACAAATCAACAGTTCAAATGTTTCACGATATGCCGGAAGACCCATCGATAGTGTGAGATGGAACCGGAGAGCGTCATCGAGCAGCATAGCCAATGATCAGGCGAGCCGGCCTCGAGACGTTGACCGACCTCCATGAGGCCGACACATGTCGACGCACGGTGTGATTGGTCTGCTGAAGACGATCCTTGCATATCGTATACATACAGTATATGTGAACGAGCGCCACAGCTGAAGAACTAGGCCACAATCGAAACAGGTGTGGATTATAACAAGAAAGGGCTTGGACGCAAGGTCTCAGTAGCCAACAGGAAACAAGCGCAATACCTAGTAGACCGGGGGGACACCATAAAATGTGCTTGTATCTATCATAGTAGATGAGGACGTCTGTGAGATGGGGAATGCTGGGAACACGGAGTCACTGACAGGATACTCTTCCCTTCAAGTCATCGCTTGTAACAATACAAGGGACTTCGCCCTAGACGGACGCCGTACAATACGTATAGCGTGAGAAGATCTTGAGTTATGACCTTCTTATCCCCGGTTCCGTACCTAGGTAGTCCAAGGGCGACCGGGAACAGATGTTCCGTCGAGAGTTGACCTGGAATTACCCCTCACCTCGCGGCCCAGTTCCGTCTACAACTGCACTATCCCTTTAATATCAAGAAAAATATAGTATCCGAGAGCTAAGCTTTCTGGATCTATAACAGACTTGCGAATATAGAAAGAGATGAAGACTAGAATCGTAAGTTTCCTATAGACCATCCCATGTGACCTGTGGGTCTCTTGATATATGGGCAAATAGTACTATTATAGAGGTCCAGAACATCCGGGGAAGACAGTATGCGAGACCATGAAGATGGTGTGAAGTAAAATGAATTCAAGGAGAGTATAGAGGAGTGGAACACAAGGAGGATCATTAGACTAGGGGGTCGGCGCGCGCTGAGAATATGCTCCTCCGTAGTACCTTGGGACTCTTGGAGCGAAGGTATTCTCGTGATCATTGGTCGGAGCTATGAGATGAGGTCTTGTCGACCAACCAGCTGACACACGATGTTCAAAGCCTGGGGTCAGAACCCACAGACCATCTGCAAATCATGATCTCTCTTGGCGCTACCTATCTCCACTCTACCTTAAATGCAACCGCCCAAGCCGCCCACTCTCACGCCCACGCCCACGATCCCTCCATGGATCCATCCGCCTGCCGTAGGGGCACCCTTGGCTTGGCTTGGCTAGGACTCGCTTGGTTAGTGCCTACGCAGTTCCTAGTGCCACCATCCTTGACATCCGCCACACCTTTTTTATTTAGTACTCAACGTGAATATCCAAACCAGGATAACAAAACAGGCTGACAGGACATTCGGCATGCCGTCGCGTCTCCTCGCGTCACATCCCTCTCGTCAGCCTATCCGTTCTTATCTTTTTCGTGTTATACATAGTATGTGGCTTGCGTGGACCCCACACTCGCGTCTGTCTGAGTCCGAGCCAACCGAGCCCCATGTTCCTCAAACAGGACACAGGCGCAAGCCTCCTTGAACGTTTTGGCACAGCCATGAATCCATCCCGCTAACCTTGAAATTATACGCGGCAATGCCACCACCCATGGCTTGTGCCCTCCCTCGGCAGATTCGTTCCAAGGAGTGCACTCCACGATCTTGTCTATCAAAGCTGCCGACCCACTGAGCGCGCTCAGACTCCCACGAACCTGCTCGTCCGTTGCTTCTGCATGGCACGACAGAGCGGGAGATTCCCCAAGATCCCTGTTTACCCGCTCTTGCAGCAGGCAGCGGCATCCATACTATAATTTGACCATTTAATGCTGCTGGGTACATATGTCCTGCGACGGTGATTTGATTCTCTACTAGACCGACAAAATGTCTTCAAAACAGATCATCTAGATTCTTCGAGATAATCATTTGTCTCAGTTATGGTCTGATATAGAGGCTATGATATAACTCCTTTAGAGGCCTCCTTTGCTCCGTGGCGCGATGGAATTTACAAAAATAGCGCCGCTGCCGAGGCTTGAATTTCGGCCGGGAGGAATGCTGTTAGTCTACAGGTGAGGATCTCCTGCAAAGCCTACCAACAACCTACGCTAGGGAGACTACCGACGTGCGAAGTAAAAAATCACTGTTACGTAGTAATTTTTCAGTCGATGCTTGATCTAGAGATCTCAAACCCAATCTCATCAACTCTCCTGCTGCCGAATCAATGTGGAATCCGAAGTTTGTCGTCAATCGGTGAAACCAAAGCGTCATCCGAAATGGCAACACCTCGAGGGTGTCACAGCATCCGGACAGGTTCCGTAGAGGCCAGCCACACAGCATCTTTCTTATTCTGTCTTTCGTTTTGGAACCATGGCTGATGGTAATGTTTCATGTTTAAATCGAGGCTTCCAACCATTGACGTTTGCCGAGTGGTTCCCAATCCGAGCTTTCGAGGTAACCAACGAGAGACATCCGGAAGGGACATATTCTCCACGTTGGAGTGCTTCTCCAGATAGTCAAACTCGGTTTGTCGACCTACCGAGTATCCATAACATCCATTCTCCAAGCCCCTCCTCGTCTTCCGGTATCGCTAAACATCCTCAACACTTCTCAACAATAACCGACGATGTTTCCTTGAGGAAACACAAGTCCGCATAGATGGCGGTAGAACAATGGCGCATTTCATACGATGTTGGCATGTCGCTCGATGCAGTCGACCATTCTTAGCCACTGCGGATCGGCTGAGTACCTACATACATAGAAGTAGCCTCAGAAGTAGCACTACCTCGAATGCACCTAATTTGTTTGTTCCATGGTATCTTTACCAGACTTGTTGGTCATCCACGATTTTGCGCCTCCATCGCCACTGCGCATCACGGCCGTGACCTCTGGACTCGTGAATGAAGCGCGGATGTCATGATCATACACTTTCGCCACAGCGATGCAAACACGGCTCTTCACATGCCGTACCGCCCTTGCCTTTGGGGATCAGGATATACGTACGTACGTAGAGTCCAGAGTATCGCACCGCCCGCCCTCGCCGCCACCGAGAGGAGGGTCCATTCACGAGCCATTCCTTGCCGATCCCATCTTGTTTGGCGGGGTCTTCCCTATGTAAGTCAATCATCTAGACGATTTTCTTCTCTGCTTCGAGAATCTCCTACTTGGAGGATCGCTATCAAAGCTCTAGATCGCGTGCTATTTTTAAAACTAGAAGGTTACTCAGTTGCATACGTCGTCGATCTTCAAACCGGCATGCCAATGAGGAGGCGCAAAAGCAATGCGGGAAAATCTGCCGGCTAAATTTGTCGATCATATGAGTCAGATTTAATATAGATCCGTAACCGCATGGCATCTTTAGCGAAAATCTATGCGCGCAGGCGCGGTAGGTTGGTTGTATTTGACGGACGAGAGCCGGCATGTTGAGTGGGGGTTTTCTTATGGTCGTAACGGATTGTTTACGAAGGTCGTATTTCGCGGCTCATGTAAGTATTCTGTTCATCTTCGGTAGTAGCTATAGGAGCAGTGCTCATATAGGCGCTTAGAAGCATGTCGAAAAGCTTTACATAAATTGTTTAAGCGACATGACCACTGGATTAAGTACCATTCAAGATAGATATACCGAATGAGTCCTTACAAAAAATCATTAAGACATATTATCCTAGAAAGAGTAAATTAAAGTATTAATATGAGAATTTAGGTATTTTATGGTTTATTTCTAGCAAGATAGGCAAACAGGTAATGATGATTGAATTGTACGAATGGTAGAATGCCAACAAATAGACAGGCATGTTTGTGATACAAGTAGTTGTTTTCATTTTTCTACATGTCGGCACACGCTAGCGGCCCGGCGACGGATATTGGCGGCTGACGGGTGATAGAGATAAGCTTATCGATTAGATACGCGCGGTGACGCTGGTGATTTGACTGTGTAGCGCGATGGATTATTACATCAATTATTATTAATCGCATTGGGAACATGAAATTTCAACATCGCGAAACAAGTACTGAAGGATTCAGTCAGCGCCAGGCAAATTCATCAACAACAATAATAAGACGATAAAATTAAGACTCAAGATGACGAGTCTCAAGAGACCACAGGGTGCTGCCGACCCGAATTCTAATCTCTCGAGCAAGATTTATGTGAGATCTACAAAGAGTGGAAAGGTCCAGAAGATTGTGCGCGAGGTCTACCTCCGACAAGATATCCCCTGCTCCTCTAAGCTATGCTCGAGATGTCTTGCTACAGCACCGAGAACCGCGGGTGGAGAGCGTGAGTTTTCTTATAGGATCAACTTAAGAGTTAAGCTAAATTCGACTCCAGTAAGCCCGTTTGTCCTTTCGGACAGACCTGCTGGCACCAAGTCCTTCACGCAAGGACATTATCTGGTCCCGGATACAAATGCATTGCTTAATGCTATGGACCTATTCGAGCAGAGCTCGGCATTCTACGATGTGGTCATCTTACAGACCGTCCTAGAGGAGCTGCGCAACAGGTCTCTACCATTATACAATCGGCTGATTGGCCTAACTAAGAGCGAAGACAAACGCTTTTATGTCTTCTTCAACGAATTCAGACTCGAGACCTATGTTCAGCGAGAGCAGGACGAGTCCATCAACGACAGAAATGACAGGGCCGTTCGACAAGCTGTCAAGTGGTACAACGAGCATCTAAACCAGAACAAGAGCAAACGAGTACCGGTCACAGTCATGCTCACGGATGACAGACTAAATATCGAGAAAGCGAAAAAGGAAAACGTTCCTGCTATAACTCTACGCGACTACGTATCAGGGCTTGAAGAGGCAGACCGTCTGCTTGACATGATAGCTGATTCGCAGGAGCGAGGCATCTCCAGGGATAAAAAAGCGGCCGAATTCCTATATCCCGAGCATTTCACCTTGTCCAAGATGATGACGGGAGTCAAGAGTGGTATTCTTCACCAAGGTATCTTCAATGTCTCGCCGTACAACTACCTCGAGGCCTCGATCAAAGTCCCTGCGTTTCCGAAAGCGCTTCTTGTTCTAGGACGAGAAAACATCAACCGCGCAGTAGATGGAGACGTCGTCGTTGTCGAGGTCCTCCCCCGGGATCAGTGGAAGGAACCCTCTACCAAGATTATCGAGGAAGAAGCTATCACGAAGAACGAAGATGCCGACGACGAAGAGGGGGGCGATATGGTTACCGAACAAGAGCGACGAGCCCTGCAAGAGCAAGTCAAGAAGACTCAAGGCTTAAGCACCGAGGGTCGACCGCAACCTACCGCAAAGGTGGTTGGTATTATCAAACGCAACTGGCGTCAATACGTCGGTCATGTCGACCCGTCATCCGTCAGCCAGTCTGGCAACCAAGGAAGGAAACAGGAAAACGTTTTCCTAATCCCGATGGACAAGAAGGTGCCCAAGATCCGCATACGCACGAGACAGGCTGGAGAGTTAGTGGGAAAGAGAATACTCGTTACAATCGATTCATGGGATCGAGAGTCCAGACATCCTACCGGCCATTTCGTCAGATCCCTCGGTGAACTAGAAACCAAAGCTGCAGAGACCGAAGCACTGTTGCTCGAGTATGACGTCCAGTACAGGCCTTTCCCGAAGACGGTCCTAGATTGTCTTCCTAAGGAGGGCCACAACTGGATAGTACCACCTAGTACGGATGATCCGGGCTGGAAGGACAGAGAGGATCTTCGAGGCCTCCTGATCTGCAGTATCGATCCTCCTGGCTGTCAAGATATCGATGATGCGTTACATTCAAGACCGCTACCAAATGGCAACTTCGAAGTTGGTGTTCATATCGCAGATGTTTCGCACTTCGTCAAACCTAGCAATGCTATGGATAACGAGGCAAGCATCCGAGGCACGACTGTCTACTTGGTAGATAAGCGTATCGACATGTTGCCGATGCTACTTGGTACCGACCTTTGCTCCTTGAAACCCTACGTGGAGCGTTACGCATTCTCGGTGATCTGGGAGGTCAATTCATCAGCCGACATCGTCAGCGTGAGGTTTACCAAATCAGTCATCAAGTCTCGCGAAGCATTCAGCTACGAACAGGCACAACTACGTATCGATGACACTTCACAGCAAGACGACCTAACGCAGGGCATGAGAACGCTGTTGATGCTCTCGAAGAAACTGAAGCAGAAGCGAATGGACGCTGGAGCATTGAGTCTGTCGTCCCCCGAAGTCAAGGTCGAAATGGAATCAGAGACCTCAGATCCAATCGACGTCAAGACCAAAGCCCTACTGGACACCAACTCTCTCGTAGAAGAGTTCATGTTGCTCGCCAACATCAGCGTAGCAAGCAAGATCTACGAATCCTTCCCGCAGACCGCCATCCTGCGGCGCCACGGCGCCCCGCCCAAGACCAACTTCGACGAGCTCGCCAACCAGCTCAAGGTGAAGCGCGGGCTGGAGCTGCGGTTCGACTCGTCGAAGGCGCTGGCGGACTCGCTGGACCAGTGCGTGGACGCGCGGGAGCCGTTCTTCAACACGCTGATCCGCGTGATGGCGACGCGGTGCATGATGAGCGCCGAGTACTTCTGCGCGGGCACGCAGGCGTACCCCGAGTTCCGCCACTACGGCCTCGCGTCCGAGATCTACACGCACTTCACCAGCCCCATCCGCCGGTACGCGGACCTGGTGGCGCACCGCCAGCTCGCGGCCGCCGTCGACTACGAGCCCATGCACCCGGCGGTGCGGTCGCGCGGCCGCCTCGAGGCCGTCTGCAAGAACATCAACGTGCGCCACCGCAACGCGCAGCTGGCGGGCCGCGCCAGCGTCGCGTACTACGTGGGGCAGTCGCTCAAGGGCCGCGTCGCGGAGGAGGAGGGCTTCGTCATGAAGATCTTCAGCAACGGCTTCGTGGTCCTGGTGCCGCGCTTCGGCATCGAGTCCCTGATTAGGCTTCGGGACCTGGCCGAGCCCGAGCCCGAGAGCGCGTTCGACGCCGACACGTACACCCTGCGCACGACCGGCAGCAGGGAGCTCACCGTCGAGCTGTTCATGAAGGTCCTGGTCCGCATCCAGGACGTCAAGGACGAGGCTACCGGGAAGAGGGGCGCTAAGATGGAGCTGGTACGGGCTGGCTAGGCTGGGATGGGCTAGATGACTTTGACGCGGATGATACTAAAAGAAGTGATGGATGCTATTGCTGTAGAGCTGATGTGTACATCAGAACCGTACGAGGCAAATACAAACCCAAGGCTGGTTAAAAGTCTGGTAAATTTTTATTCCTGGCCCCTGAATCTAATGCGTGTGTCGTTCACTGTTTAGGAAGAATCTTTTGACTTCAGTGCAATTCACTAGTCGAAAGTCTTTAGTTGCCTTCTTTTGCATTTAAATCTTTCCCCGGCCACGACATTCGGTCCGGGAAAGACAATTACCTGTATCTAGTAGCTCCCCTTGGTTGCTAGACAGGTCCTCAGGGGCATGTATGCCATTGGACCGGCACAGATATACACGGCTACTAGTGAGCTGGGCATTTACCTCTAAGCAGATTCTACTCTTCCGAGTCTTATTTAAGAAATAGGTTAAGGTAAACAAGGACATCGACATGGTTGTACTGACCACTTCTATCCCAATAAGACCAACATGGCCAATGATCATCAACCTTTCTTCAGATGTACATACACCCTCCACCGAGATGAAGTCCTAGTACATATGAGCTTGCGTGAGGTACATAGACACTACCTACCTAGGTACTTTCTACGAGGGTCTCATATTATTATTATCAAAAGTACCCGCGACCACCCACATCCCCTATTGCGACACACCGAACACCAGTTCAATAACCCGAGACAGAGAGATGTGATCGTTCCCCCTGGTCTTGACATGGAAAGTCTCTAAGCACACAAAAAAAAACTATAAAAAAACAAAAAACTGTGACAAACGAGCGTCTAGGCGCGCTGTCTGAATGGCAGAAATTTCTATACCGCGTGTAGCCGCTCGGCTTGGCAGGGAGGCGCAGGTGCGAGACATCACGTCGCTGCGACGGTGACGGCGTCGCTAAAACGTAATCAGAGCGGCGTGCCTCGTAAGCTTTTATTTCCTGAACACCATGTGCTGGTCATAGTCGTGTATTTCTGCATTCCTTGTTCGATCGTGCCTATACGATTCCAAGAATGCTTCAGCTAGGTAGGGATGGCGCAGACGTGGTGACTATAATGTACAGATCTAGCTCGCACTCCTGACTATAGCGAACCGTTGTAGCGAATTGTTAGTCCTCGATCATCGGCCTCGGTCCTACAGCTGCGCATGGACAGACCCCTACCCCTTTCCCGTGGGTGCTCAAAACTTCAGGTTCATTTGCCTTCACTCAGTGACCGAGGTTTACTCCTCTATTCGTCTCATTAGCACCGAGTCCAAATCCCGAGGCAGAGGTTGAGCGACATGGTAGTGGTGACTATAGGCTATCCATACTAGCATAATCTCAGTCACTATCTTCGTCGTCCAAAGCATCATCGTGGTCATCGTGGGGTGCTCGGTCCTCGAGGCGGTCGTGCTCTTCACCGCCCTCTTCATCCGCCTCCTCCTCGTCCTCGTCCTCTTCCTCGTCCTCGCCTTCCGCATTCTCATCGTCCTCGTCCTCTTCCTGCTCCTGCTCGGGCTCCGTGTCGGCGTCGCTAGCGTCGCGGGGCTCCTCCCCGTCCCCGTCGACATCCATGGCGGAATCGTCGGGGGCGTTGGGCTTCTGCTTCTTGGAAGCGCGCGGCTTCGCGGTTTCCAGCTCCGCGGTGGTGGCGGTGGCGGTCGACATCATGGAGGCGTTCGGGTCCTCGGCTTCGGCCTTCTTGGCCTTCTTAGCGGCCGCCACTTTTTTGCGGTAGGTGTTGCGCTTAGTAACCTGAACCTCGTTGAATTCTATAAATTTCAACAGGTGTTAGCAACTATATCATAATAACATAAGAGGTCATAGGGGGTTGGCTTTTGTAGTAGTAGTAGTAGTAGTAATAGTAATAGTAGCACATACTGGCGAACTCGGCTTCGAGACGCTCTCGCAAGAAGGGCAGCTCTATGTCCTCGAGCGCGGCGAATACGTCGGCGGGCATAATGGTCTTTCGGAGTGCGTGCTTTGTATGGTCGTTCGCTCTGTTTCCCTAGGTTAGTGGTTAAGTTTCCCTCGTGGAGTTAAGATGGCAACGTACGCATTAGAGAGGTGATTGACGAACACGACGGCGCTCTTGCTCATGGCGAGGGCGGCGTTGGATTGGATCTGGGTATTCGGAGGCAGAACACCCTTGGCCAGTCGTGTTATGATTGACCTTGGAAGGGTGAGGTCCTCGATGGCAACTCCGTCCTTGCTAATACTCTCCCTGGCGTCCTTCTTGTCCTTATCGGCGCCGGGAGCGGTGGATGACGATCGCTGCATATCCATCTCTGCGGGTCGTGCGGGTACTGCTACTGCGCTGGCTGAAGGTCGGAGAGAGGTGGAAGAGATGTCGGCGTCGGAACCGTCGTAGACAAACTGAGCCATAGACCTACCACCGTCGCTTTTTCGAGAAGGCATTGTCGCACAATTTGCTTTGTTAGGCTGATGCCTTGCCGATGCTGGCCAATGATGCGCGTAGATCAATGGGATAATTAAGCGTCTAATTGGTTGGTATCGCGTGGTGTACTATGTAGAGATTGGAATTGGGAAAGAAGGTAAAAGTTAGGTACCTGCCTACTATAATTTGGAAGGTCAAATGATTACGCTAGAGTCGCGTACCCCACTAAGACGCGCCCAAGACGCGTAAAGAGCTACCACTTAATAGTGGAAGGATCTCTCCCTACCTATGTATTCTCTCCTCTGCTCTCAAATTCTAACATTCACAGCATTCATTACGATCATGAATTCCCCAAAATTGAAATATCTACCTGCCTAGGTATCTACCTATGTAATCCAAGGACAATGCATATCAAGTTAAGACCAAATCTAGAATTCGAAATTCAACGTGCACGACATAATTCGGTTTCGTTTGCAATATTCAATTTTAATGAGCTTCGGCCAGCATCACTATAATAAACCGTCAAACGACCGCCTTACTCCGTATCGGTGACGAACTAGGACCTTGGAATAATAAACCGGGACAGCCCTATTCGGTTTATGCCAATGACAACAACCATGTGCTTGATAAGCAAGGCCGTGCTCAGCGATGGTGTGAAGGCATAGGTTAGGTATGTACTAGGTATGTAATAACACTCATTTCATCCTGACCGGTCGTCATGGACAAAACAAGCAAAATAATAAAAAGAAAGAAAAACAAGCCCGACGAGTAGTATGCCCGGAGCGGAAACCCCGACATACATAACGGACATCTACTTAATCAGCAATCCCGCCCGGTGAAGATGGGTGTTTGATCGACAGCAGGGGTTGACCGGTCGTCACAAAACAGGTATTGCGTGCCTCGAACCCTACCTAACCGCAACTCTGCGATGTGATTCGACGACGAACAAATGAGCAACACCAGCAAAACGTGGCAGACACGAGAGAGAAGTGATCCAAGTCCAGATCGTGATGCGATCACCCGATCCACAAGATCCCCGGGCTCCCCAGTTGTCATCCCGGACGCCGCCCCTCTTCCCCTGACCTAAGCAGCCTCAGATCTAGGTACAGGTACAGAGCGAGCCGACCTCCTGCAATGGATGTTTTAATTCGACGTGCGTTTCACCACACTCAAGCAGACCGGCAATTTGAGCCGAGTAGAGTATAGGTCGGTACCTAGGTATTCATTAGTTCGCATAACACACAGCATTAATTTTAGGTATCTTCTCAAGTGAAGATAGGGTCGGCGGAGGATGACTAAAGACATCCAGCCAGACCTCACGAGCAACGACGAAGTGGAGCTGTCTTCCAAGATTGTTAGGTTGTTTCAATTAAACTTATCTTAATTGAAATATCGCAGCAAGCTTCAAGCCAACTACAAGCGTAGTCTCACCACTACATCTGAATCTAAAAATTGGGTAGCGAAGAGTCGATAATGCGCTCACGTATGTTTCCTGTTACGCTCCTATGCCTCCCCTTTATTCTCCTCCGCTCAAGCCCCTGGCCTCATCCCCTATGTTGGATGGATGTGCTCACAGCGACGCTTCGTTTGGGGTTCGCCTCTCTCTCGTCTGATTCCTCCTCTTTTCATACCGTGCAAGACGTCGTCATGGCTTCCATGAAGAATGATGATAATGATAAATCGTCACATGCCTATAATCAATGCAAGAATGCCTTTCCTTCTCTTCAAAAGTCCTCCCTCGGAGGGAGGCCATAATGCCTCGTCCGAGTTGACTTCGGTGTTGGAACAAAAAAAATCTCTGGGGTATATCCTCCGTATCTCGCGTGTTGGCGTCCAAAAACTCCGATGTGTAAAGAAAAAGAATGCAATTAAAATGATGGTACTTTGCTGCCGAGTCGTATACGAAAGGGGATTAAAAAGATATATGGTCGTCGTGCGAATGCGTCGGAATGGGGGTCGTATGAAGCTGATAGTTCAAATGAGAGATGGCCGTGCTGGTGACATCTTTTCCAAGGCGAATAGGGTATGAAATTTCCCCTATCACAACCTTAATAGCGGAAATGGACTGCACATGAGTGTCTTGGGCGGATTCGACCCGCTGGAGAGTATGGCTGTTATTCTCCAGCGGTAGATGAGTGCAAGGATAGTCGAGCCGACTGTTTTTAGTTTCGCTCGAAAATGTCGGGGCGGACTGAAACAAGGCGGAGAATGCCTGTGGTCTTGGTGTTTTGCGCTTGTTGCGTGTCCTTTCCCCAGTAATCTCCAAAAACGTGGAAATAAAACGTGGGAAACGGGCAGGGATGGGTAGTTGAAACCGGTTTCGTCGATCACAATTCACCTCACCTCACCCGACGGCGAGTCCGATCGTGCTGTCGTTCCGCCGCGACGGAGGCGGCGACAGTCCTGTCAGTTGCTCGTTGTCGCCGAAATCAAGCCGCGGCGGCGGCGGGATGGACGAGTTGGAGAACATGCGGTAGTTCCGCGAGTAGGCGTCGCTCGAGCCCCGGGGAGAGCCCGAGCCCGCCTCTGCTCCGTCGCCCTGCCGCCACGCTGCTTCCGCAAAGCTCCGGAGACTGCTGCTGCGCGACCCCTTCGTCCGCCCGTGCATGCTTGGTGAGCTCGGCGGGAGCTTGTGCAGCCTCGACGGGTGTCGCTTTGGCGAAGGCAGGAACGGGTCGTCGCCGGGAACCGTCTCGTCCGTGAGCCCGGACCTCGCGTTCGGAGCTCGTGCCAGTACGGCCCCTGGGGCTTGCGGGAGATCGAAACTGTACTTGCCGCTGTCGATGAACGATCTCGGCGACGAAACCACGTCGAGGGATGGCCGGCCCCCGTGCTGATATTGGATCACGCTGGGTGCTCTCCTGGTCGACGTCGATCCGTTCTGCGAATGGCTGGGCCTTGTCGTGTACCGGTCCGCCACCTTCTCTGCTGAGCGATTCGTCTTCCACGTTGCTATCTCGTCGTCTCCAATCGGGGTGATGCCCCGCTTAAACACCGGTATCCTTTTCCGCCGGGCTCCTGTGCATAAATAGACTGCTATTGCGATTAGGATCACGCCGGTGACGCTTAGGACTGTGCTGAGCGCGATAGTTAAGGTGTTGTTCCCGCTTCCGCTGTCACTGCTCGGTGTGGCGGTAGGGTTAGACATAGTGCCTGGTTTAGTAGTAGGGGAAGGGGAATCGGAGTGTGGCGTAGTGGTAGTAGTTCCAGATTCTTCACTCGGTGTTGATGTGATAACACCGGGAGTGGTTTTCGAGGTAAAGAGAGTAGTCGGTGGGGATGCGCCCACCAAGAGTGAACTTTTCGTAACGATAGTCGTGGGTTCGGCCAAGGAAGTCCTAACCGAAGCTCCTGTAGTTGGTGATGAAAGAGCGAGTGTCGTCGTGTCAATGTTAGTATCGGCGTCAGTTGACGTTGAAGTCGTTTCCGTCGTTGGAGTAGTAATGCTTTCTTCCGGTGGCAATTCCACGGGAGGTAAAATATCTGGTGGCAGCTGAGGTGGCGGGCCTAGGGGACCACTGTCATCACCTTGCGGGCCACGCTCCTGCTTCGGGATATTTGACGGAGAAGTGACCCGAGTTGTTATGGCTACCAGTGAAGGTGCCGCAGGTTCTATATTAACAAGTTAGTCGCGTGTCCCAGCAAATTTGTGCTTTTTAAAAATGGCACCGCTCTGTCTTGACGAACCCGTCTGACTACTCTGACCCTGCGGTGGCAGAATTGCTGAAGAATTCCCACTTGGGGTACCTTGTCGAGCGCCCAATCGTGAAGTTCGGGCTACGCCAGGTAAGCCGAACAAAACCAATGTCATAAGAAACCTCATGGCGGGCGTCTCCAATCGTCAATCTCAACTCCAGCTGGTGAAAAAACAGCTATCAAAGCTCACCACCACTCAAAAAATCTCAATGAATAGCCACACTCAGCCATTGGACCCGCCGCGGCTGTCATAAACTTCTCATCGTTGAATGAGGCGAGAAAATGGTTGTTGGGGATGAAACAGGTGTGAAGGAAAAGACAGAAAAAAAATACTAACATTTAACAAGCTCTCACACAATAGCCGGTTGGAGCAGAAGGGGTGTCCAGGGCAGGGGAAGTCCAAACTTGATATCAGTCTACAATAAAGCCGGTGCCCTTCGTAAAGAAGGGCAAGAATCCCCGTAGAAACGAAGAACTTGAAACGAGAGACTGGCGGGATACGAAATTACGGTAATCCCACCCATATGTATATGGGGCGCGTGCTCTATACGTATGTAGGGGTCTGGCTGGAAGAAACGGAAGCCGTGCGCGCACAACACTCAGATATCCCAAGGCTTTGGGGGAAATGACGGGAGGGAGGGAGAAGGGTAGGAGATCTTGATATCCAATTCCCGTTTCGTGGAGGAGACATCCAGGCTTTACGAGGATTAATGCCACACCATGCCGTAGAAGAATGTGGATAAAGCCCGCCGAGGAGGGCGTGTGGTTGTAATTTAGAGGGGAGTGGACCTGCTGCGGCCTATGGCTGGTATGGTACATACAATACGTACAATACCGTAGGTAAGGTGGTATATCCTGTTAAGTGCTTGCGTGCAGACAAGGGAAGTTATAAGTCCAGGTGTGCTCGCGCGGGTTGTTTCGAGAATATGTATGTGGGTTTATCTCAGAGCCTAATAGGGGACCCATCACAACGATCGACAAGAGCTGGAAAGATGCTTGTTGAAAGTTGGTGTGCGGGCCAAAAGCCTTATTCCAAAGATTTTTTTTTTATAAAACGCGATTCTCGTCAGCTTTCGCTCATCACACTTCTCGTAATGGCTTGCAGCAGCACATGGACCTTATTTAACATCGTAAAGACGTTGGACCTTGGGTTTTGGCTTGCAGGCGATCGCTGCAAGTATGGAAGAGCTGCTTGCTGCACCTCATGATGATACCTCTGACAAGATACTACTAGGACAGGGGCGGCTTGGTCTTCAAAGTGGCGCCCCTCGGATAATAGAGAACCTAGCAAGGGTTGCATTCTTGGTCAGACCCACGACCTCGAAGGCTGGCTCACACGGAAATTCGTACTAAGTACAGTATTTTCTCTACTGCACGGACAACTAGGAAATTCCTGATCGGAAATATGAAGGCTGGTGCTATGGTGTTCCCACATCGCATATTCAACAACGCACACTACTAGACTACCTGCTAATGCAGCACATACACACCGTAGCTAATGAGTTCTTGACCGTGGTGAGTTTCCGCAGGACCAGTCAACGTCGAGAGATTCAGGTACAAGGTCTGGGAGGTGCCAGGTGTTCGCGGCCTATCTTTTTTGTTTGAGACATAGCCTTGGCTGCAGTATTTCTTCGCCTGCCTTCTTTGGGATCCGATCAACTCATCTTTCCTCATAGGGCGTCGACCAAGATTCAGGTACGCGAGGCATAAATGAAAGCAGCTGGCGAATTAGAGCTCCAAGACACACTTTCTCCCCCAACGCAGTACCTCGTGGGTGAGCGGGGTGGTGTGCATACTAACCTCAGTCGAGTTAGGAAGAAAAGGTTGCCCATAATGGCCACCAAAGAGAAGGCGAGGAGGGGTTCTCCGGACCTGGCGAATAGCAGCGCGGGAATAGCCCATCTTGAGCAACTTTCTGTCTTCCCTCGACTACCGAAAACGGGTCCTTGCATCGGTGTCGTCTTGTCACAGCTTTGTTGGAACCTGGTTACACGACTCCCACGCATTGGATAGAGTATTTTAGGCATGGCCCGTAAGACTAATCTGACCTCCGCTCCGAAGCGTCAACGTGCAAGAAACGTGCTGCCTATCGTGAGCGTGGGATTCGTCGATCGCCTATACGTCGTGTCTCGGAGGCGTTTGCTCACTCTACCTACTTTAGGATTATTTAGGTAGGGTGGATGAAACCATCGTTAGGCTCTGCCCTGATTCTACGATGCATGCCCCCATCACTTCATGGGCAGTTGAAGGTGCGGACTAACCAGGCTAAGGTTCTCCGTAAGCAAGCTTGGAACCTATTCGATAGGACACGGCAGAGATCTTGCCCTAAGGGGGGCGAAATGCGACAGCCTCTTGTGCGATGTCTCTGAGCAAACCCATACCTGATCGTAGATTGTCATATCTATAACAAGCCACCGACCCGGTACCTATGATAAGATGGTGACCGGTGCAAATCGAATCTGGAACCAAATGCCCACCTGCATATTACCTATACAGTATCGCTTACTATCACTTTTTGATGTTGCTGTACGTCATCAACACTAAGAAAGTCGAAACAAGCTACAATGTCGTGCTTCGTGTTGTATTGAAGTATACGATGCGCAACGCAGCTTCGGTCCAATTGTGACCCGCTCTCGACGAGGTTGTGACCCCCGTTCGGTGAAAGATGGTCTGGACAATTCTATTGGACAATTCTCTTCTGTCAGACCCCATGGTCCGGAAGATACAATCCTTTTCAATTCCTGATTCCTGCTGTCACTTACAGTACCTGGTCAGGCAAGAAAAGGATCCAAGATCTCTCTTATCTATCGAATCGGCAGGGCGGGCGGAGGCTTATGAATATTATTGTTGCTGCCAACCCGCAGGCGATGAAACACCGTCAGCCGTCGTGTATGGCTTTTATTGGCTTATCATCTTTAAGCTGTTGGGCCTTGCTCACAGCTTACTCGGGAAGTCGATAGAGAGGGGACCGTCGGCTCCGAGAGGCGCACCGGTCTCGGGTACAGCATTCATCATACCTAGGTAGGTACCTAGGTCTCTCCATATTACACGATAGGATTTCAATGGCTACATGTAGTCTATGGTGTTGAGGGGTTGTTTAATGGATCAAATGACCAAGTCAGAAAGGGCGGTCAAGCCAGAAGAAAATAAATCTCCTGAGGCTCTGAACGTGGATTGGGCGAATGCCACGACGTAATTTCAAGCGTGAATAAGCGTCGATGGCGATGCAACCAGAAAGAATCGCACCTAACTCATTCAGTTTAAGAGGTTCCAGAAAACGTAAAGTGTACCAGATAATTCTAAGAGCACGGGCGATGACTTGCTAATTGACTCCATAATTAACCGCAATCGATCCCGTTAAGTCCGTTGAGAGTTGCAATCTCTTAACCAAATCCAGAAGCCAAGGGAAAAGCACGATGCACTATCTGGCTGTGCGCATTTTAGGGGCCCAAGCTCCATAGCTATTTCACGCAGCAAAATTCACCGACTAAGGAGAAAAATCTCCAGACTCTCCAGACAAACAGCCAGAGACATCATCCCGCTGGTACATAATATTGGATTACCTATGATCTGTAGCGTGTATCTATGAGAAACTGCTCGTCATCTTTAATTATGTTTCTTTTTGCTTTCTACGTCTCTGGTCTGATTACTCTGACTTACATTTGACAAGGTCTGGGGTGATTCCGCCGAGAAGTCCCGCCAGCGTCAAAGCACTCTGCAAACCATCGTCACCTTGCTAAACCAAAGACTGACAACTCCCACGCTGATCTCTAGGTATCTATGGGGTATGAGACAAAAAGTAAAAAGATGGGCTGAGATTTGCATCTTCCTCATTATAACTGCAGATGTTCTCTTGATAAATACGGTTGATGTGCGCACAAGATATGCTGTATCAGTCAAGAATGGTCTCGGAAGTGGTTTGCGAGAGATTACATGTACGACGGTTTCAACAATCCCCTTCCGATGATGAACATCATCAATTGCCCATAGAGGTGGTGGCACGGCGTTTACCGTTGTCGTACGGAGTTCGGTCGACCATCCGATGACCCCATCTTCAGTTTTATTAGAAAGTGCATCGGTACCAGTTCATGATCACCTCTAGACTCTCGATGATTTGGACGGGTGTTGCCATTAATTCTCCGAACCATCACGATGCTAGCTTACGATGAGATATTTTGTACTAGGTAGGGCTGTACTCCGAGGGATCACCATCGAAGCATATGACATCTATCGTAACCCTCTGGACAAGCAATTCAATAACTAATCGAAAATAGTCGACCACATGACTAGAATGACCCAACTTAGCGAATGCATCTTCGGGGCGTAGCTACATGGAGGCTAGAGCCATGCTACCCTAAGGGCCTCGAAGGATCCAGGGGCTAGTTAAGCTCTGCCGATGAATATTCTCACGTAGTGGTACACTGTTCAGCCCTCTGTCTCGGGGCCGTACGTATGAGACATATCCACGAATACGTCCACTAGTCGAGTCTAAGATACTCTCTGCATATGGCCCCTGCAGCCCAGTCGCAGCTTATGCCCCGTACCTGGCAGACTGCGGGGTTACTCGACATGGCTGGATACCACGAACGGCCTGGCTGCGGATAAATTTGAGATGCGTATTGCCCTGACATGATGTGCGTATATTTAGGTTGTCTGCCGGTCATCCAACGGGCATCTGGGAACCTTAAGTGCTTGCATATACGTCCATACACGCTGACATGCTGACATGTTTCATGGCTTGACTTGATATTCCCTTCCCAAATTTGTGAATATGAATACGAAGATGATTGGGCTCGCTAATGCAAGATAGGCTGACCACGAAGAATAACTGCATGGGGAGAACGTTGAAGGATTCTAAAGCGCGTACTGCTAGCTACGATAGCTACGATAGTATCATCTTTCTGCAAGGTTAGGAAGAAGGTGTGGCAAGTTGCCAACCTGTAGTATACGCGCTAAACTAGCCACTCGTGCGCCACTAGAGATAGATCTACCTCCCTTGTCTGCTGTCTCTCTTCTCTCATTCGCTGGTCCTATTCAAGTTGGGAACTTCTGCATTTATCAGTCCGTCTAGCCTGCTTCACCAGCCTTTGACCGCTAGTCTTACACATGCTTGAATCCCACGAGAAGCCCACGCCGTTTTTGTTCTACCAACGATGAAACACGCCATCGTAAGCATTCTAGGAACGAGAGCTTGTGACATAGTGCTTATTCATGCATGCCACGATGCGCTATCTGCTGTAGATAGTCCGCAGCATACTAGGTAGTAGTTTACAACAGCCTAACTAGGTAGATGCTTACTGTGCTGATTTCCAAAAAGTTATGGGAATAAAAGCCGAAGTCAACATAGTTATCGAGTTACCGATCATGAGGTGCGTATTTTCCCAGGTGTCCATCGACGACTTGGCTCTACCGGCTCTCATGCAAGCAAGACGCATATCCTAAATCGCGGCTACGGTATACTACCTAACCTACTAGTATCCTCTAAGTGGAGTTACCTAGTACCCGCCGCGGTTTTGAAGGTGCATAATGACTTGCAGCTATGGCATCAAGACTCCATCGTCTCCGCTCGATCGGCCGTGATTCGATAGCGTGCACCAGATCGAGTGTTCTTATTTTCAGCTGTGCCATATTGACTACGCAGGCCCGAATCAAGATCTTCGTGGGCCAACTTGATGAAGAAGGATGTGAAAGTTTGCAATAGCGTAGTCGACATCGGAACTGCTATGGTAGAAACGCTATTTTATCCTACTCGGTGCCGATAGGAGTCTAGACTTCAGTCGACTCACGATGTGCAGTTTCTCAGCATCAACCAAACTTATGAGTTCCTAAATACGAAAAGACTGGGACGCATATTGAAGCCCCGTCACCATGTCGTCACTCCAATCGGCAGCGGTGTTTAAGCATGCCTAAACTCGCTTGTCCATGAAGCGTATGCTATGTCGAGTTAAGACGTCCTCTCGATACAGTCACGTCGCTACACTCTACGGCGTGACCCTACATTTTCGGCAATGAGTAACAACACTGAGAGACGTAATCCAACTTTACCTAACTCTATGTGGAAGGGAATCTCTACCTAAGCCGACGTTCTAGATGAGAGCTGGAGAAAGTCATAGCTTGTTTCGATGTCCCCTTGTTATCAAGCTATTGGCTAAACAGTAGTCGCGTTTCGCGCTGACAATTATCTATTGTCTTACCAAACTCTACTCCGAAAGAATACCTTTAATCAGCGTACATCCTCGAGGTTAGGCTTCATCTAGGCACAGCGGTATGCCCGGTTAGAGATTGCGCTGTATCAATGTGAGTCAGATGACTGCGCATCGAGCCTTCCGCAAACCCCCGACTCCTTAGGAATAGTGGCCAGGTGCTTCGTCCTCCGGCATATAGACTATGGAGGCATGATACACCTCGACAGCGGCAAACCTCGTTCCGGGACTGCCCTGCATGCCTCCAGATTCGTGAATGAGTGACTATTGTCATTGGTTCCCACGGCTTCAAGTCGAATACTTGACTGACCGCATCCCCAAGAATCGCCATCAACGTATGCATTCAACAGGGCGACCATAATGAAGGCTACCGAACAATGTTGAAGTACGGCTCGAAAAAAGGAACTAAACAGCCTGCTGCGCAGCGACGCTAGCCGTGGCATTGGGGGTGCAATACTGGATATTGATTACTTGACATCCGGCCGGATATTTGGAACCGCATCCCACGTCTACATAATAGTCTTATGACAGCCGCTTGATAATATATTGGTGCCTATTATAGGTGCCTATCCTACCTTACCCAAGTCTCTGGGGAGAAGAACTTCCATCCGGGTTAAGAACTCTGTTGTACAACCCAACCTTCGCGGCGTGGCTGACTTGAAAGCGACACCGTTCAGGGGCAACTTCGTCAGAATCCAACTCACAAGCATCGCCTCAATTAACTACCTAGGAACTATCCGTGCGCAAATCCCTTCAACTCCATTATCTAGACGTTTTAACCTAGCAGCACGGTACTTCTTGGATCATCATAAAACAGTAATATCAACAGGTATCGCAAGTTCTGGCATCCTGATACTATGTAGAGCAACCTCGCCTGTCAACCGTGCATTGCCGAATCGCGAGTGCCGGCAAGGGTCTCATCCGTGGGATACAGCGCAATTCACTTCCCTGGCTCGAAGCAGCGACGAGGTTCATTTCGCGAGATGGGTAACGAAGGTCGCTCGCCCAGGTTTACCAGGCTCGGTTTTTCTAGGCCAACCTTCTTTCGGAGATTTTTAATTTTATGTTCCATCTTATCCCCACTTGATCGGCCTACCAGGGTGACATATCATTTATATCGTTTACCGCATCAGGAAAATCTTCAACTAATCCGTCCTCGAATTCGAGGCCGTGCGTCCCCGTTGCAACTTCAACGAGTGAACGTGCCCCAAACACTAGAAGTGAATTTAGACTCTAACTGTCGGCGGCAACGGAATTAAAGCTCCAACTAATAGCATACCCGGGTTCTCTGTATGTGCTTCATGTCACCAGCCCGCACGTCTCCCCAACGGGACCCAGACCCTTAAACTCAAAGTTTCGAAACGGACGCCATGGAATATTCCACAAGAACGAAAACCGAAGCTAGCGGTCCGAGCCACTTCGTCATGTCATCAATATGACAACTTACTGCCGCATACGGGTCCTAAAAGCCGGGTCTTGCTAGCATTGTGACTACATAGATCTTCCCCTTTCCGATGTTCTGTATTTTGTAAGCCAGGTACCCATCCAGCCATCGTGGGCAGATGGGAACGCCCTCCGATTTGCCATGTATTGTACATAGATGTGTAAATCCCAGGCGCGTGTAACTTAGCAATCCCACCGGGCTACCCCATTGCGGATCTCGGATCGGTGCATATACCATATTGAGCGAGTAAGCTTTCCTAAATCGGATTGCAATCGTGCTTCGTCGTCTGGAGCTGACTGCCCTTTTGAGGTTTGACATGCTGACCCCCAACCTTTTCAATTTATATAACCGAGCAGATCTTAGCCGACTGCTTATATTGGCAAGGAAAACTTCAGATGAGGTGCCATATTATCGGTACAGTATTGAATTTTTTTTTCATCGTCCCCCAATTCAATCTAAATGTTCTTCACGGACATTCCACTACTGTACATAGATTACATACCTACGTAGGTATGTACGTAACATTATTTCAGGGGCACGCCTCTCTGCCGTGCATCCCCAAATGTGCTCTCCCGCTCCTATCCAGCAAATGAGGGCCGGGAATGCACAAGTAAACCGGCATCACGAAAAACGCCATAGTAGTGGTGGCTAACGTGCATGCATGCCCATCTTAATATCAGGGAGGTCGGCACTTGCGCGGAAAATTCCGTGAATTGCAATTTCTATTCGTGAGGTTGGGTCTACGATATGATATGGACAATATGTATGGAAGCTTTACGATAACTGTTTATCTAGGGTACCTATGTAGGTGGAAATTCAAGGAGGGACAGAGTAGCGGTGGCGCCTGGGGAGCCCTCTATGTCACATGAATATCGAGGGCGGAATGTCACGTCGTATGATCGATCTTAGGAGTTCTCGCTTCCCTGGCATAGCCAGAAGGAATTGGAAAGATGTTGCGGGTAAAATGTTGTAGATTGCTTAGTGTGATAGAATGAAGGGAAAGATGAGCTAGACATGGGCTAAAATGTTTTCCCAGCAGCGGTGTTTGAATTAATGTCTTGCCATTTACTTCTTGCCACCTACTTGTTACTCTCTTCAGGGTAGTCAGGGGCTTCACAGTAAACACAAAGAACTGGCTTGCGATCAACTATCCCATCGCCATTGCACTCACTTGAGCGTACTCGAACCTATCATTGTTCGCCCAAACTGCTTGAAGTACACCACGGTACCTGTTGTTTTCTACTGCCTTAAGCTAGCTAAGGGGTAGACAGGTATTTCATTTTGTATATTTTACCCCGGAATAGCCTTACTAGGTAATCGTAACCGAACGCTCATCACTTACCATATCTTAGATGGTCAGTTACATCTGTAAAAGCCCTTTAACTTTGTCTATCGATATTTGAGAATTGAAAAGAGGCAATGTACTCAAACTACCTACTTATCTAGGGAGGGATAACGTACAAATCACTTTGAGGCTGCTGTGAGGATAATGCTCACACTGCGTAAAGAGACACCTTCATGATGCTGCGATGTGAGATACACACCATCACTTATTTAGATTCTCGACGCGCCTACCCCTTTAATGACGATTCAATAGAAAGCATTAGCGATAATAGGGGAAATGTTAAGCAGTGGCAAGTTGGCAACTTAGATGGTGAGCTTCATGTGGATATGGAACAGTAGATGACTCCCACGCCGAACCTCCTTACCTACCAGCTGAATCTCTGTGATCCGTGACTGGCTTGATAACCCATGTAGACATCTAGGCAATGCTTAGGCTCGGGGCCACCTCGCGGTAGCCACATAGCATAGTAGAAGTCTATAACACGAGAACGAGTGTGAGGCGTGCTACTTCTGTATGTCACCAACGACGAGCTCCCTTGATGAAGTGCGAGCATATATCATAGTACCTAGGTTTCAACCACCTAACCTACCTCAAGCCTCTGCTTCGGAATTATTCTCATCTGTTCTCACTGTCACGATGCAAACGCGAGAGCAACTGCGTTGTGGCCCAAGGAGCCCTATCTACGAACTAGTGACTGCGAGCAGATCCCGGATTCATATCCTTTCTCCTGGCCGCTGAGCCCCTTGGTGCCAGGCAGCTCTGCTACTAGACTCCTGACACTTACCGCCTTTAAGTATTTCAAAGACATTTTACGTCAAAAAAAAAAAAGGTAAATTTTTAAAAATCAAGAAAAAGAAAACATACAACACCAGGGATTCGCTGGTCGTCACCGACCCAACTACTAATCTGGCGGTATCTAGCTTGTCTATGGGAGAGCGGACGGGATCCCGAATTTTCTAGATCCTGTGGTCGTATGTGATAGTTGATGGAGCTATGATTCATTATAAGGCACCTAGGTAGGTGCCTACCTGGTCATGGCTAGGTATTTGGACGTTCACGTTGGTAGAAACAGAGAGACCCACATAACTCAACCAAGAAGGCTATTGTCTTTAGTATAGTGCCCTGAAAAACGAGGAGGGAAATGGAAATCGATTCATCATTATCAGAATCTTCGTATCTAGGTACCTACCTGCTGTGTCATAACGTGAGGTAACGAACACGAGGTGCTTAGCTATTCGTCCCTAGTCTATCTCGCGTAACTTGCTCATACTTATGGCATGAAGCGTCTATACCTTATGCAGCGAGCACCTAGTAACAGACAGAACCTTACTACTCGGTAGGTCTAACGTAACAATGCCATTTCCAAGCCATGCCCTAGAACACTAGGTAGCTAGGCCCTATTTCATAATCCAACATACCCGAATAGTTTCACGCAGCGTTCACAGACATCGGAACAAGATATGTTAGGGGTATTACGATATTTTATTATATACGTAACGTGCGACTCCGACTCCAACGTTCAACTCCAACATGCATACTTCTCTCGATCTCCCGCAGTCCATCTCCTTCGAGCGTGCAGTCTGCCCGACAAGTACAGTATTACATCTGACAGGTAGCAACCTTTGGATCAAGATACCCAGGTGTTCCCGAACCCCCCCTTGTGTGTACGAATGACGACGCCCCAAAAATGCAGAAAAGCAGAGACCGCAAAAAAGACAAGACGCAAAAGGCAAACAAACAACTCTCGACTCCGTCGCTCATGCAACCGGACGTATGAATCGCAAGCCGTACAATGGTGCTCCACCACACGTAATTCCGCTTCCGCTGTCGTCGTTATACCCCTTACACCCCATACAGTATTAAGCCTCCCAGTTTCTCTCACACTACCCGTTCCATATTCCCCAAAATGACCCATTGCCACACGATTAGGGATGGCTATTGGAAGTACTCGGGCCGAACTCCGTCTCCAAATTTTCTAGAATGATAGTTACGGCGGACTCGGTTTTCGCACGTGCCCGAGTCATAGACTCCCTGCGATCCGCCCTCCTGGCTGATTCTTGTGCAGCCTGCACGCTGGCGGGAGGAAGCGATTGAATACTCGCGTCCGATTCTCGATGAGCATTCGGGAGAGATGTAACGATAGAACTGTTGGTTGGAGTGAGTGACATGGTCTCCTCCGTGGACCCACATTGCGACAAATCCTCATCCTCATTTGTGTCGGTAACTTGAACAGAAGGCAAATCTTCAGGAGGCCCGTATCCCTAATAAAAGCCGTCCCCGCCCGCACTTCCCCTGCTACCCGCCGAAAAAGGATGTGGTGTACTTTGCGCCGAGTTGCTGCTAGTGTCACTCGGGGTTGGAGGGTCGACGACCTGGTTACGAATGCACATGATCCACTCGTGCTGGAGTAGCTCGACAGCGCTTGCCCTCTTCTTGGGGTCTCTCGTGAAGCACTTGTTCAAAAAGTCAATACCCTGCGCGCTTAACTGATCCGTACTTGGCAATTGTGGAGGATTGCCCTGAGCAATGTTGTACATGATTGCCCATTCGTTGTCGAGGTTGGACCAAGGTCGACGACCGGTGACCATTTCGAGAATGACACACCCTAACGACCAGACGTCTACCGCACCAGCACGTCCTGGGTTCTCTCCTTTGATGACCTCGGGTGACATATACATGGGCGTGCCAGTCATCGACTTATTAGGTTTGGTGGCGGCAAGACCATGCACCAGAGTGCGCCCTTGGCGTGCGAGGACTTTGGCAGCACCAAAGTCGACATATTTGATGACACCATTGTGGTCGAGAAGGATGTCTAGGAGCAAAATGTTAATGCTGAATCGTCCTATTGGTATAACGAGTGCAACTTACTTTCTGGTTTAATGTCACGATGGGCAATGCCGCTCTCGTGCAGGTAAGCTAAACCCTCGAGAAGCTGCAGTGCATAAACCATGGAAACTTGTTCATCCTCGATACGACCATGCTCTAGCAAGTTGGCCAACGAGCCACCCGAACAGAATTCCATGAAGATGTAAACCCTGTCACGATGTACTTCAATACCGTAGTATGAGACGACGTTAGGATGATCAAGAACTTCTAGAACACCCATCTCATCTTTGATTTGCGTTGCGATCTGGGGTATCAACTTAGGGTCTTGAAGTCGGATCTCTTTGACAGCCATCAAATGACCAGTATCCAAATTCATGGCGGCGTAGACATTGCCGAACGTGCCGCCACCAACGAAATGACCCTGCTGCCATCTCATCGTTACGTTGGTCGCAGACGATGACAAGTACGCCAAGGACCGATCAACTTCGTTAGAAACCTCTAGCACTCGTCCAAGTCCTTGTCTCTCTTCAACAGTTCGTCTCTGTATCTCATCGATATCAGCAAGTCGACTTAAACGTTGTTCCTGTATATATTTGGTGGCTTCGTCGTCGTCGAGCATTCTGTTCTTGTCGAATCTCTTGAACTGCCCAATGAGAGCCTCGATCCGCTCCCGTTCCAGCTGTGCTGCCTGGTTGGACTTGGCACCTAGAATATCGAAATGTGAGATGAGAAGCGACATGCATCCTGACACTTTAGCTCGCAACTTGGCATACTCTTCGTCGCCTAGTCCAAGGATGTGTCGACCCCTCGTCATGCCCATCGCAAACTCCAACGCGGGTACTGCCCAGCGAAAAGATTTGCGGTCGGTAACTTTGCAGTCGTCGCAAATAAAGCTAACCCAGTCTAAACTAAGCTTAGTGAGCTTCATATTATTCATTTGTCGCCGGTTGCTGTCCATATACAGGAGTGATCGCTGGCCGAACTCTGTTGCGAAGACGAAGCACGTTTGGATGAGGTCTTGGCAATCTAAGCCTTTGGTCTGTTTTCGGATGATCTCGACACTGTCCATGAACGTGTTGGACAGTTTAAAGCCGACTTTTCGGATTTCGAATAGTCTTGTGTTGACCTTATGTAGATTCGAGCGCGCCTCTACGATGAGATCGAGGTGCATATCGATTGTTTCCAAGAAGAGTTTTCTTGCGTTAGCTAACCTGACTTGAGATCCATCTGCAATTAGGCGCAGCTGACCCAACTTGAGGTCGGTAGACTCGATGTTAAGAGGCTGGGTGCGTCTGTTGCCAAACCAGTGCAAACGCGTTTCTGGACGAAGTATCAATACGTATGGATCGGTAGGGTCTTCGGAAATCTGCTCGTGGAAGCAAGTCCGTAGTATGGACTGCACCTCATCGTCACGACCAATAAGAGCCGGCGATGCTATGATCTGGATGCCATCAACTTCATCAACCAAAAAGTGCCCGGTGATAGAAAGTCGTTCGTATAATGTCCTTAAACTCTCGGCGCCGTGGGCGATGCTCATATCCGACGCATTCTCGTAGTGCTCGCTCAACATCCTCGAAAACCGTTGCAGCATCCTTTGTCGAACCCGGACCGAGTCTAGCATCTGCGTATATCTCTTACTCATATCATCTGCGCTCTCCTTGGGTTTCCTCTGGAGCTCACGCTCAAAGGTCTGACTGAGACGATTTAGGGCTTTGTACGTAAGGTTACTGAATTGTTCCGCAACTTCGACATCGCCTCCAACAAGATGTCGACCGATTTCATTGGCAAAGTCCCACTCTTGAAACAAGACCTCGGCTTCTTTGAAAGTATTCTTGTTCCTGCTGAGTTTCCAATTCAGCATCTTGAAGTAATATTTCAAGGCATCGAGAACGACCTGATCAAACGACTCATCGATACACGGAGGAAGGTTCCAGCCGGGCTGAGGTTGAGAAACCATGAGATTTTCCTGCTTAATTCGGATCGCAAGCTTTAGCAATATCTCGAATTGTGAGATCATCTGGTCCTGAAGAATAGGGGTTTGCTGGGTAGTTTCTTTCATCTTCCTAGCATAAGCTACTCTGACTTTAATGATCTCCTCGATTAAGCGCGATGGAAAGCTGATCAGGGTAAGGAGTTCCTCGATGTAGGGTGGAAGATGTCGTTTATGGAAGGCCGCTGAATTCATGATCAGGGTTTCCTTAGCTTTAGCAATCGTGGTGGAGATGGGCGTCAGCATGCTTCTTCGAATGAGTGATTTGGTTTTCAACGCGTGCTCTAGCGTTGCAGCTTCGTCGTCTTCGTGCAGTGACCGTAAACCATCCTCCTTCAAAAGGCGGTCCAGGAACGACGTCTCGTCGCTTAACCCGTTGGTGCTGGGTGACCTCGACTTCGTCCTCTGAAAATCCAAATCATCGTTGCCAACCCACTTCTTAAGGATTGACAATTCAGTATTGATCATTTCATTGGTATTATACCAGGACATGACGGAATCATAAGCTTCTAGGAATTGCGGTGACGTGACCTGCGAGTGCGTAGTTCCCAGCGCCAACCACGAGGGATATAAACTCTCACACTTTTCGATCTTTCTAACGATATCTCGGACTTGTTCGATGGCAGGCTTGCCGGCTGCAGTTTCGCCTTGCACCTCGAATCGAGTAATCTCGTCGATAGTCCGGTCTAGATTCCCGCGCGCCTCCTCGACTACTCGCCGCTGCACAGCAAGAGACCGTCCAGTCATTTTGGACCTGATGCCAAGCCATAGCTCAGACTTGTAGGTGGTCTTCCCGCCTTGCAGTTCCCCAGTACCTATAAGTCGCTTCTTCTCTTGCTTGACAACGTCACCAGTTAGGACAGCTGCTAGCATACCATGCCACTCGATTCGTTCGCGGTTGACTGGGTCTTTGATATCTTCTTCGGTGGGCTGGGTGTCGTCGATCAAGTTCTGGAACATTATAGTCTCATCGTTAGGGAAGCGGTCGTCGTAAACACCTTCGGAAGAAGGGGTCTCCCCCTCGGATTCTTCATCAGAATAGTCCACACTAGGCGTATAAGGGTCGAAGTATCCATTGGGAGGTCGATCTTGGCGCATCATACGCAGGTAGGCAGGGTCTTGCTCGCGGAACTTGTCGGTAGGATCCCTTCGACGGGATCCAGACCTAGTAGAAGTAGTGATAAAAGACGGCTGCTGGGGAGGAGGACCCCTTTGGGGAGCATAGGTGCTGGAAGGTGTTCGGGTGACATGAGGTCTTTGTTGCTGGCGGCTTCCGACACCGTTCGGGACAGTATTGGGGTTGTTCGGTTCGGTAGGGGTACGTTGTCTACCAGCATTGTTGGCGACGGAGTTGGGGGCTAGTGATGCCATCGAGCTTGATAGACTACCGTCTCCGTATGGGGGAAGAGATCCTAGCTCATCCTGACGCTCGAATTCGTGCGGGTCGGGAGTGTAGTCTTCGGATGAGCCCGAACCGTCAGAATCGGTAGAGATAGCGATAGGCCGCGGGTGTGCATGCGCATGCAGATTTTTGGCTTTATTTTCTTGAGCTAGATCAATTTCACCCTGAGAGAATCGGACAGCACGTGGGGAGGGTTCGGCGGACATGTCGAGATTAAGCGGGTATTAATTCGCCGAAGCCGTAACACCTGAGGATGAATCTCATCCAGGGAATATTCGATGTGATGGAAGTCGAAGTTGTAAAATATTGATTATGTAGTTAGGCAAACATCAACAAGGAGCGACGGTAGGTATTATTAGCCGCTGTTTTTGGTCGCCAAACAAGGAAGTCAGCTACAGTTCACGATACACTAGGCCGGGGTAATCCATGAGGAAGACCCCTTCTTATTGACTCAAGTCGGACACTCCTAAAATTTGTGATGAAATTGATCAGTTCGGATTAGGCGAGGGAGGCCAACTTGATATACGTCGCCGGTAGTAATAGCGTGGAACACATTAGGTAGCTAGGTACCTAATAAGTTTCGGAGTCAAAAGTTTGAAAATAATTTGGACCGGGTTTTTTTAAAACGAAGATGTGGTGGTCTAATAAGGTGGGTGTGACGATGACCTCTTCGTAGATCTAAGGAAATCAGACCTTGTAATCAGACCTTGTAATAAACTCTTCTGCCGATTCAGAAACTTGCATAAGCCATAAGCCGTTTCCTTGCTCCAAGCTAAACAAGTTCTGATGTGGTGTGGTCGCACAGCAAGTTTATTTTGATTGGTCAAATCGTGGGGCTGTAGTGAACTTATTAGCTCCTTCTTTCCCTTCCTCTCCTTCAATTCTTTCTTTTGTTGCTTCCTTTTCTCTTTTCCTTGTTTTTTGCAATTAATTCCACTTTACCATGCACTATCTTATCTAACTTATTAATGTTTTTTTTTTGATATCTGCATCTCTAGTTGCTCACTTGTTGCATGAAAAATACGAGTGGCCTTACGTATTTACCTACTGCTGTTGAAATTAGGTAGGTACAATACATAGTACCTATGTAACGGGTAAGCTTTGTTCAGTGTTTGGACGGCTGGAGCTAGCACTCCGCTAGTGGACTGGTATTGTACTACAGAGCTATGGGTGAAAGTTCAGTGGACGTTTGGCACATGGAATACGATCATTCTAATAACGGAGAAGCTCCCAAAGTCGTAAGCGCACCGTTCTGACCATTTCAAAAGTGGCAGCATTCCATGTGCAACGTGCAACGCCACGAGCTCATACCTACCTAGTTGCGGAACAAGTTCTCCGGATAGGAATATTGGAGATTGCGCATACCCAAGGTAGTTGTGCTTTGGTAAGGCAGTAAGGTTAGATTGCTACCAACAAGTGACAATGTAATCTTTGAGTACGGAAGTATGTATCGGATCTACTGGATCAAGGTCTGACCAGAAATTTGACCGGATCGAAGGACTCAGTCGAGGTGCATCATCACAATATTGTCGATATCAGAGAGTCAAGATCACGATCGAGGCTTATCAAGGTAATTAATATTTCAAGCCACGCAATCGACGATCAAAAAATCGAGCCACAGATGTCCCGGTACGTAGTTGTGGCTTGCATGTGTGGGGGTGCACCACTCGTGCCCCTCATCGCGCTGCAGGCTTGACGCGTGAAATCATTTTTCGGGATTTAGCTTTCCACTTTTCTTCTTCCTGCGCAAATGAAAGTGGCATGTACCCGCGTACCATCGACTTGTATCCCTACATAACTGCGCTATCAATTATCAATTACCATACCTCATTGAACAAGCCAGGGTTTACTTTTACTATAGACTTGTTACGCTACTACTACTACTAAATTGTTGATCTTTTCGTCACCTTGTATTTTTCGAACTTACCAATAAATAGATGGCACTTGTGTCCAGTCATTCAATATGTCTACCCAAGCTCTGGATTCAGACGCGTCGCGTCTGCCGTCCGGTGGGATTCTCAAGCCATCCTCAAAAGATCGCCTGAAGCTTACCATGCACGACAACGCCACCGGTAGCTCGCCGAATCAGAAGCGCAAACGAGATGGTGAAGCTATGGAGGACCTTCTCAAACCTTCAATTGTTGTCAAAGTAAGTCAATTCGTTCTAATACGTTGATCATCTCATCATCTCGTTACTAAATCGAACTCAGGCACATTCTTTGAACCTATCTGTCAAACCGCTCAGTCTTCAGCCCTTGATGTTACTTCCCCGAGAGCATTTCCAGTTATCTTTTCTAGACCTCGCCTCCCCATATGGAAGTTTCGAATCCTCCCGATATTACGAATCCAGCATCAAGCTTCTAGATCTCGAGGGTCGCATGGGATCCCGCCCTATTGTACTCATTGCTAGACGAGAATCCGATAAGACTCTTTATGTACTAGAGCGCCAGAACAATGGTCTATATACTCTATGCCACCTCGGCTCTTGGGTAGACCTCGTGGAACTTGAGGGGCTTGCAACAGCGTCCTGTCCTCATTTAATCCAGAAGCAGCCTAATACCTCCGTCGAATCGAACGCGCCACTCCCTTTAACTACTCCTCAACTACATCATGATAATAAGAAACGAAGGCTTGCGATTGAATCCCTACAATTACTAGTGAAGAAACCTAGATCTCGCTCCATGTCTACACCATCCCAACTCGTTTCACCTACCGGAATGTCCATACCGAATCTGGATAATGTTAAATCGCAGCCCACTACTACCGGTGCTCATCAGGAGGTCAGCGCCAGCAAGATGCTCGAAGGCGACACTGAAAGTCAGATGGCAAAAGCTGCCGAGTTGGATGAGTTGCTCGCTGCACCAACGGCGGAAGGCATTTTTGACAACATTCGCAATCAATACCTCGAATTCCTCTATCATTCAATGGTAAGTGCCCCAAATAAATTTCACCATGTTGCTATCTAACATTTACGAGGGTTCCCTGGCATATTTCGCAAAGGGACCATTATCCAGGGCACGTGCTGCTTTTCACTTGGATTGCGATTCCAATCTGGAAATGAAGGATTTGTTAGACTTTCTGAAGAGCATCGTTATGAAGACTACGCAGTTCGATAAGAAATATCGGGGGACGGTCCCAGATATCATCGCCAAGATGAAGACTACGTTCGAAGACTCAGATGCTGAACCGGGTGCCACTAAGACTAAAAAGCGGAAATCCAAGAAGATGAAGCTTGGAAGGGATGGCTTGTATCCGTCAGAGGAAGACCATGTTAAAAAGTGGTGGAACGCCCACAAACCTGAGTTTAAGGACGATGAAACGATGACCACAGCTGGGTCGCAGGATACCAGGCTTCAAATTAGCTTGCTACGATTAAGGGAGACGCAGTTGCAGATGATCATCATCCTTGAAATCCTTGCACTGGAGCCGTTGATAACATCCCAGAATGGTGAAGACTCTCAACTACCCGGCTTACCAGGTCTCAATAAGGCGGCTACAGAAGCCCCCAAGGATACGCAGACGAAGAAGCGCAACCGACATAACTTGCAGTCTCTTCTCGACGTTCATACTAACTGGCTGACCATATGGCAAACGACTACGCTAGACGATATTAGGTTTGCGAATGATACCCAGATAGGCAAGGAACTCGAAACGCAGAAGTCTTCGAAGGCTACGTCAGATCCGTTAAAAGACTTCTGCTTCGATATTGTTGTGCCATTGTAAGATCACCTTGCATTCACGTCGAAGAATTTGTTGCTGACATTTACCAAAGTTTCTCAGCCAGGTTACCTGAAAAATGTGACTCAATCAATCGGCAATTAGGTGGACCAGTTATGATGCCACCAGCAAAACCAAAAGCGAAGAAGCAAGACAAGCCCGAGACGGCTACAAAACCGAGATCACAGATCGGCAAGGGGGCGGTACGGCCGTTGCCACCTAAGAGGAGAGCTAGTATCCTCGAAGATCTTTCTAAGGAGACTGAGAGGAATCGTCGCAGCGTTTCACGCGGCCCAAGTGGAGCAATCGCGCTGATGAGATCTGCTACAACCCCTATGTTGAAGCGGGAAACCAGCGAGGGGCCATCAATGAGAAATATCCCCAAGGCAGGCTCGGCTACGGCTAAAGAGAAAACAGCACGTTCGTCACTGCCTGCGCCCGTTAAGCGCAGGTCAGAAGAAGAGAGAGCGAAGAATAACGCTTTGGTCCAAAAACAACTGCAGGACGCTATCACCACTCTCAGGCGCCCTAACAGAGATGCCGTGAGCAAGGCTATGGCTGAGGCAGATGAGAGACGAGCTATTACCAGTCTCTCTTCGCTGAAGAGTAAGTTGAGCTTAAGTCCACCGCAGATATTCTGATGCTAACCTATCTACAGAGTCGCGGAAACCGACCCAGCATTCACGCCCCCAGGATGTAATCAAAGCGACACCTGTTGGGAAGCGCTTTACAGACGTGCTTGGAATGGGTGCTGGCGTGCCGGCAAATCATTCCCGAGGTTCAGATTTTATGAATTCTCTCACTAGAGGCAGTATGCCCTCTTCCTCCTTAATTCCTTCTTCGGCGCCAAGGAAGCGCAATCATGCAGCATTTGCGCTTGATGAATCACCGGACATCCCACGTTCAACAGCATCAGCGGACCGAATCCAAGCGACTCCCGCCAGGTCATCGAAGATGAAGCAGAGCTTCCTGTCCGCCCCTGAACCTGACGAGGCGATTCTTGCATCCTCACCGATCATGTTTCGAAAGCCGTCACTGAAGTCATTCCGGGATAGCGGGATTAATATGGTGAACTCTGATGACGAACTGACAGAGACACCTGCCAAACCCCGCGCTACCCCTATCTCACAAGAAGGACTCGTAGCAGCCACACCCACCAAAAGGAGAATCCTGAACAACAGAGTTGCAACACCTGTTGCTAATGTTAACAACACCCCAGCTAAGAAGGGGGAGAAGTCGCCCAAGCAAAAGGTCTCGATTTACGAGAAATTGGGCTGGGATGATGACCTTGATGAGCTCGTTTGAAGGAGTTTTATGATTTGGGACACCCGCATATCGCATCGACTCGAATTAGTAAAGAGGTTACAGCATTCGGCATAAGCATTGGCGTTTAAATATGAATCATGACGGATGATGAAGAGGCACGAAAGCATTAGAGGCGTTTAAACATGTATTCCTTCAAGCATCGCATACTGGAACGGAGCATCAAAGGGTAACGATACAGTTAATGAAGCATTGAGCCATTTGCATTGTTATAATACAGATTTTGGGCCTTGGCCCGCGAATTGGTAGAGATAGCGAGCACTCTTGATTTGCTAGGAATCACATGTGATTAGTACAAGAGGCCTACCTCACTCATGTCAGTTCAGCTTGGTGGATCTCGGGTGATAATGGCATCGCCTCAACTCAATGGCGCAGTTAATTCTCACATTTCAAAGCCATCGTGGTATATTCTAGTGATAATTCGCTGTTAGGTACAGTTCCCGATCTTTACTATTGAATAGGGCTATCTTACTACTAAGTTACCTCATTTACATTCAAGCCTTCTATTCTTTTTATGTCTAGACCCGAGTAAGCTTCACTCATTTATTCATTCATTTATCATTGTATACATCGCAATTACCCTACCCCTTCTCTCCACAGCTCTAGAATGTAGAGCTCAGAACTCACGGCTCTCGCCTATAGCACACGCGTCAAACACTCCCCTTTCCTCCATTCCTCTTTTCCTCAGTGCCTCCATCAGCATCTTGGGCGGCTCGTCTACCTCCTCGCTTGTGAGCGTCCACGTCCCCCAGTGGATCCCAATAGCCTTCCTGCATTGAGTATCTCGGAAAATCTCGACTGCGTCGTAGGGATTTGAGTGCACTGGGCTCGCTAGGAAGCGCGGCTTATATGCACCGATGGGAATCAGGCCGAGGTCGAATGGCCCACGAAGGCTTCCGATTTGGGCAAACGCGGGACACCGTGGCAATGCCGCGTACTCGGGCCCGTAATCGTCTACTTCTTCCGGAAGCTCTGGTACGGTCCGATATCCTGTGTCACCGCCGAACCATACCGACTTACCACCTGATTGGATGGCCCACGATGCCCAAAGAGTGTGATCCTTGTCAAAACCAGTACGTCCTGATGTATGCTGGCTCGGCAAGCAGGAAACATGGGCGGTGATGCGAGAAGGGGCCTCATTATCCTGGGGCTCTTTACCAGTCCCCTTTTCCTGCTCTAATACAAAGTCCACATCTTCCCACCAGTCCATTTCCGTCACATTTTCAATTCCGCTTTCGCGGAACCAGCTCGCCAATCCTAGGCCCGCAAAATAGTGCGCTTTCGGATGCGCGCGAGCGATGTCCTTCACGCTCTTGAGGGACAGGTGATCGTAATGCGAGTGGCTGATAACCACGACATCGACGGCTGGCAAGTCTGCCAGCGTGCACGGCGGCGGCGTGTACCGCTTCGGTCCGAGCCATTGCGTCGGGGCGGGGCGGTCCTCAAATACAGGGTCGAACAGCACGCGAAGGCCCGAGGGGAACTCGACGAAGCAACACGCATGGCCAAGCCAGGTTGCGCGGAGGACCTCGGAGTTGCCGACGCGGGAGGGCTTGAAGCTTGGGATTACAATGGGAATCTTAACCCCGGAGGCGTCGGGAAAGCTGTATTTGCCTCGTATGCGGGCCCTAATAGAGTGATGCAGTGATAAGCCCACGAAAAGCATAGGCAGGAACTAGAGCACATTCACACACCAAATAGCCGTGCGCACGCTTTGGGGAATGGTAATATCTTTCCACGATCCCATCGACGGCCACGGGTTCTCGAACCGGGTGACTTGGCCATTCTTGCCCTTCACGTGGTGTTGTTTGAGCTTAGAATCATCAGGCGCGACGCCATTTCGCCTAGAAACAGAGCCGGAGTACGTGGACATGGCGACGGCTAGAGATGCGCATATGCGACTTAGAGGGGATAAAGTCGACAAACTGGGATGAAAAGCAAATAAAGACCTCATATGCAGTCCCCTTAATAGAGAGGAAATACGATTCTACGGGCTAGATTTAAAATTTGTGCAAGAAGAACAGAATCCGGCTTCCTCTATCTTCTTTGTGTTTCAAAATACGGCACAATGCATGACCTAATCTGTTCCGCGTGCTGCCGATGAGAAATGTGGCAGATTGTGTAACACGACAAGCAAGATAAGGATGTGTATTCCGTGTAAGGGATACGGTAGACATCTCCGAAAAGTACACCGCTATCTGCAACTGAATTAGACGGACCAACACGAAGTACGAAGTCAAGAGTCCGGGATGTCTCATTAAAACTACGGAATCAACTTCTAAGTTGCTATATCTGCTCAAAAATTGCCTATGTACCTAGGTGACAATTGATTAAAATTTAAGCTGTTCGATGATCTCGGCCGAGTTGATGAATGCGCATCGCTCTCTCAACTTCTGCACGGCTATCTCGGGTTTGGAGTCGGGTCCGTCGACGGGGGAAAATCCTTCGTTCGGCCCGCCTGCCACGAAGACGGAGAACGTCTCGTTAACGCCGCCGTCCGCACCTGCAGGCACCGCGGTCGCGAACCCCTGAAAGGTGTTGTGGCCCGCTAGCCCGGGCACTCCTGCGCTGGCGAACGTCGTCCAGGACCGCGAGCCCCGGCTCACGAGGCCGTAGTCCGCGGGCGTGGGGTCGAACGGGTACCCCATCGTGTCGAAGTGACTTATGTTCCCGAAGATGTACGCGAACTCGGAGGTGTGGATCACGCCCAGGCCGGACTCGTTGTACAGGTAGTCCAGCATCGGGTCCAGGATTGTCTGGTTCCAGTCGTAGAGGTAGACCTGGTTGCCCGCGGCCGCGAGTGCCTCGGCATAGTACACGGCCTCGCACACCATCAGGATATCCCGGAAGATGCGGGACGAACGGTAGAACTCGGCCGACTTACTGGCCGCTGGGTCTGCGGAGAACTCCGCGGACGGGTAGAGGGACAGGAGAGCATCGACGTTGGCGGGCGTCATGGCCGGGGCGTACGCTTGGATGAAGTCGTGCGTGTCCTGGGCACTCGTAATGCCGTCGTCCGTGAACAAGTCCATGTCGTCCTCGCACCACCCCATCATGGCCGTCACGTTGGCGAATTTTCCCTGCGCGAGCAGCTGCGAGGGGGCTTCGGGCAGGAAGTCCCCGTCCACTACCGGCAGCCAGATGTCGCCGACGTTGACCTCATCGGTGTATGTGCTCTCCGAAGCGTTGAAGATGGTGCTCGTGTCCAGGCCCCGAAGGCACGTGATCGTCTCCGCGGAGTGCAGCGCCGTTGCGTTGCACCCGACCGCGTCTACGACCAAACGAAAGGCTTCGATGGTGTAATTTGACCTGATGCCTGGCTCCAGCGCTTGGCTCTGGCATATGGCCTGTTGGAACGGGACGGGCTTGCTGCCGCCGTAGGCCATGATTTGCATGCCGACGGCCAGACCTGAAATTATTTAGTTGGTGAGTGATAGAAGAGCGCGGAAAACCTACCACCAGAGGACTGCCCTGAAATGGTGATCTTGTTGGGATCACCGCCAAAGTGCTGGATATTATCGCGAACCCATTCGAGCGCGAGCCGCTGGTCTCTCAAGCCAGCGTTCTCAGAACCTTCCGAGTGGAGTGCACCGGATTGCGCGAACCCAAACACACCAAGACGGTAATTTATAGCCACGTGAATTATCGGGAGCCCGTTCTCAATAGACTCGAGGATCATGCCGTCCGGCGCGTTTGATAGCTCCCGGTTTTGGCCGGTCCAGAAGCCGCCGCCGTGAATATACACCAGCACAGGCAACCGGTCTGTCGCACATATGCCGCTCGGCCGCGCTACGTTCAAGTTCAGGCAGGCCTCTGAGACTTCCGTCACATTGGTTAAGGTGAGTGGAGGAAACCCCGGTCCTAGAGACTGCGGGCAGGCCGGGCCGTAAGACCGTGCGGTGATGGTACTCCCCGGCTTGGGTGCGAAGGCACGTGGTGGTTTGAATCGATTTGCGCCGCCCGTGTCCTGTCCGTACGGGATGTTCAGAAACACCTCTATCCCATTGCGATTTAGACCCTGATACTTGATGTTGTCTTTCACATCAATGACTATCGGACCATTCGCGGTCGCTAATGCGCCGCCGCATAGTAGCAGCACGCTGAGAAAGGCAAGTGATCGCATGATGCTCTGGCCTCGATTCATGAGGTCCTGTCCTAGAGTAGAGCTAAACCGAGGCTCTTCACTCCATATTTATTTACGGGCAGCTTGGTGAGAATACCTAGGCGTGTAGATAAGCAAGTTTCTAGATGTAATATAATGACCCGTCGGACCCATTACAATCTCCCTGTAGCTTGCCGTCAGCATCCTACGAGCAGCTCCTAACCTAATGGGGAAGCGAACGTAAGCCATAGCGTCTTTGATCTCTCATAAGACCGTGACTACTGGCCAATTGGCCAATTAACGATCGAATCCAGATATCAGCTTTCAGCTGATCGCCATTTCAGTTCGTAAACTCCCAGCATGGAACTACCCCGCCTGCCCGTGCAGGGTAGTTTGCGACATGTCAGAATGGGAAATTTGTGGCTTTGAAGCTATTCCGAAATGCTTCTTGCATAGTAGATTCTCCGGAACAGTACAGTAGTGAGTTCAAATTGAGTAGCATTTACTTTAGGATAAATTCGGAGTGTGAAAGGAATGACTATTTTGTAGAGCGCCATACAGGAATGACGCTCAAAATTTGAGGAAAATTTATTATAACATTAGAAAATGAGTTATTATGAAATATGAACTTGATTAAATACGTAGTATTTGTTTTTGATAGACGAAGACAAGGTGGAATTGAATTAGTCTCTAAGAAAACATTGTTCTGGCTTCTTGATATGAAGTGTTGATTTAGGAGTTAGGTTATGGAGGCTTATTAAAGCTGTGAATAAAAAAATGTCTCGTAGATGAGGTATGATTACGTAATCCACACAGCGGGATATATTAATGGCAGATGCCCCCCTCTTGATCTTCTCCCTTGACAACATTGGAAGCCCGGCACACCTGGGCTAGAACAGAATGACCCCTCCATCTGATGTTCCTAGATCGTAATGCTATTAGGAAGATCGTGTCTAGGTGAAGTTACTCTTCACGTGCCTCTGCTCGCGCATCGCGGCAAGGGTCGGATCACAGTCAGATAGAGCTCGATAGAACCGGCCAATGGCTTCGTCGGAGACGGCGAGAATGCTTCCCAAAACTACCGCCCATACAAAACACCGGCAGGGTCCTGGATCCATTCAAACACATGAAGCGAGCTAGGATCAGAAGGTTGTAAAAGCCGAGACTTAGAGATGTCGCACATGGGATGCGCTGCACAGGCCAATCCACCGCAGCACGTTCCCGCATTCTCCACGGTGATTGGCTGCTCGTTGACCTCAACCAATGTCAGAGCTTGAATTGATCGCGTGCCTCGACTTGACACTTTCCAATGCTTCGTTGACATTGGGACCTTTCCAACATGTTCGACATACATCTGGACCCTGACCCCTCCTATGTTCATCATTGTTGTGATCAGGAGCACGATCTCTTCACGCCCAGAGATCGTGGCTAACATCAATCTCTTAAACTTCTCGCCATGACTCCGTGCGAGCGAGGCTCTTCATAAGTCCCTCGTCGCTGTACGGCTATTTAACGGCCTGACCTATTAATCTCCCGCGGCAATATAAGTTGGCCCTGTGTTTTCATCCAAGTTTAAAAACTCTTGAAGATCAAACTATATTTACTTCGATAACTTTTCGAATTCGTTTTCGGAAACATACCTGTAACAATCACCGCCGTCGTGTGACTAGAAGAAGGGAATTAATACATCATTATTCAAAATGACACGTCTTAAGATGCCACCAACGCCGGCGTCTTCTACTGAGATCAAAGGCCAGGACCATTCACACCAGCTACCCACACTACAGATGTCTTTTGAGTTGCCTCCGTCAGCCATCCCTAATTCCCGGCCACCAACCTCTGCATCCAAGACGTCACCCATATCGCCCTCTACCAAAACCACCTACCCGGTTCAACCGAGCGAGACGGTCAAATCAAGGAGGCGCTCATCCGCCGCGCAGAAGGAGACCTTTACTTTGCCTCCTCCACCTACGAGATCTCGCCGGATCATTCAGATGAAGCCTCGCCCCCAGGAAGAGCCAACCGAGCCAAACGCTCCGGATAAAAGTGCTTCGGCGAGCGCTGGTAAGAACCCTCCTGGTTCTGGCTCTAAGAAGAAGAAGCCGTCGGCGACTAGCGCTGCAGGGAGGAAGATTGCCAGGAAGACGGCCCATAGTTTGATTGAACGACGTCGGAGGTCGAAGATGAATGAGGAGTTCGCGGTGCTGAAGGGGTTGATACCTGCTTGCACGGGCGATATGCACAAGCTGGCCATCCTTCAGGTGAGGTTAATGGGAGTGAGCATTGCACCGGATTCGTACTGATCCCACTTTTCTAGGCCTCGATTGAGTATGTACGATACCTTGAAGACTGCATCAACAAGCTGAAAGCGCAGCACGACGACCAAGGATCCATCCTGACCCCGGCCCAGTTTCGGCTCTCTCAGCCCAATGATCACGACGTATATGAGATGGACGATAAGGAGGACGAGGATGAGGATGAAGGCCAAGAAGATGTTGAGATGGCTGATTCGCAAGCACCTTCACCAGCATATGCTCAGACATCTGTTCGTTCCAACCGATCATCCATATCGCCGGCACTGCGGGCACAGGACGCACGAGGGAGACAGCATTCGCACTCGTCGGTATCGACAGAGTATCGTCATTATAGCTATAGCGGCCCGACCACTACTACGTCTCCTGCGTTCGGCCCTCAGGCGTATCCACAGCACAGCGGGACGGCGTCTTCGTCCCACTCCGCGCTTACTAGTCCGGCTCTGAGGCCGCAACAGGAGATAGATCAGGAGGCGTCTGCGGCGCTTCTGATGCTTAATGTAGATCGTAGGGGGACATCTTACACGGGCCCGGGGAGAGGTATGAGTGTTAAGGATCTGCTCAGCTCATGAATGCGTGCTCGTGGTGGCTCGGCCTGTCTCTATCAGTTGAAATATGAGCTGGTATCCTTAGGTTTATTCCATTAGCAGGGAGTGGCTATCTGTATTTTGCATTTGCATCGGTGGAATCTTGGGTCAAATATACAGCAGGGTTTCGGTTATGACGTGGGAATCAGGGATCTAAGAGTAAAACGAAGGGTATTACATGTCAGCATCGCTATAGTTGGGTCGGACGTTCATCTTGTTAGATTTCATGGGTTGTCGAGTGAGCCGCAGCTTTAAACATGGGCGGTAGCATCAATATCATCTGTCGGAACAGCGACAGATACGAGAGTGTCTTTTGAAAGATGAAACTGTCATCTGGCCTCGTAGAGTGAACGTGATCCCTCATACCACTGTTACTATAACTTCAACTACTAGGCAGCTAGATACCTAGGTAGGTAGGTAACTGAGAGATACCGAGTCGCAATTAAATGTTCCACCCAAGTATTTATATCGTGGAATTCAATTAGTGAGTTTCTTCAAACAGGGTATATGTACATACTGAGATAAGCATATTGCAGAAGCAAGGGGAAGATATTATGTAATCAGGTCCTGGTGAAATGAATTAGAACTTGAAATTAATTCGATTTCATATCATAATTTCCGACTTGTTTTAAACCTGTACTTCTGTTAACTACAATTGTCATTTCTCAACTCTCATTCGAACTACTTACCTATGTAACGAAGATCCAATATTATGTAATCCAAGTTTTAGCGCTAATCTCACCTATATTTAGAGCGCACCTCAGCGTATGGGAAGATTATGTCATCATTTTTCACAAGTTTTGGCGGTTTGCGGTTTCATAGAAATGGCCTTTCAACTCCACATCCATCATGTCGTCGGGGCCCTTTCCCCTCGAGATCATTCAACGGATAGTTTATTATCTCACCCATGGCTGGATTGGCCTTCCCGGCCAGAACCCGCCCTTATTCGGCGCCTTTAGAAGCTGGGGCCGCATCTGCGGCGGCGCCCCTTATGCTACTGTTAATAAGGCTTGGCAGGTCGCCGTTGAGCGCGAGACCTTTGCCGTGCTGCGCTTGGATCGTAGGCGGCTTGCCGAAGCCGACGCGATCCTAAACAAAGTTCCGCGACGCCAAAAGTACGTTCGGACTATTCGGCTCAACGTGTTGTGTTCCCTGGGTATCCCGGGCTCATCCTTTGAACTTGTTGGTAAGAACAATCGCGCGCTGCAAGATACGTTCGAAGCGTTCCTTGCGACACTGAGTGACTGGACCCCTGGACCCCCGGTAAAGCTTTGCCTTGACGCGTTTGCATTAACCGACGATGGCGGCCGCGAGGTTCTGTCGCAACCTATGCATCATCCCATGGAGTATGCGCCGCTTGAACTAACGGATCCAGAGCGCGTCTTACATCGCGGACCGGTATACGTCGTCACGCAGGTGGACATGGAGGGAAACAGGCTGGGGGGAAGATGCGTCTCGGCGACGGCCGTGTGCACGTTGGTGGCGAGGCTGCCGGCGGCCAAACACGTGTCTATCAACTGGTTGGATGCTAGCCACCACTACGCTAAGGCGCGGAGCGGTATTATGGCTTGCCTGCCTGTCTGGTCGCTAAGGCTTCGCTGACGGTTCTCTACAGCATTCGCCCAAGCTCTGAAAACTGTGACACACGGTATTGACTACTTTCACATCGCCGGTGCCTATTATCACCCACCAGATCTCGAACAGCCTGCACGAACGCCTAGCCAGCGTGAGGCTGAACCGGATGAGCTCTCCCAGTCCCTCGGTATTATATCTCAGCGTCTACAAAGTCTTGACCTCTACGATGTCGCGGTCAGCGACGAACTATTCCTTCAGCACAACCTCCCCCCCGGGATGGTGTCACCGGCACATTGGGCGCGGCTGGAGAACCTAAGTCTCTGCTACCCGCCTGTTATGCCGTCAGGCGAATCGTTGTTCTACCCCGATCCGACGGTTCCAGACAGAGAGAGGGCGGCTACTATTGCAGATCCCGCCATCCAGCGTCGATATTTTGCCGCGGCCCGCGCGGCCCTCAACATGCCCCTGCTCCGAAACATGCTTCTTGTGGCTGACATAGAGTATGGGCAGAGCTGGCATAAGTTTTGGTACTGCCGGAACGCCAAAGGGAACGTGCCGAAGGCGCGCTGGACTAGCAGCTCCGGCTTCGTGCCGGAAGAAAAGGTGTTGGAAGCTTGGCGGGAGGTGCCACGGAAACATTTGGGCGGAACGGAAGAATTGGAGGTGGAGATTTTAAATGATCAGAATGCCGTGTAAGGAAGTCTAGCTTTGGATGATGCTTTTCATCGAAACCATCACTTGTCGTTGAGATCAGGAACGCGCAGTCGAAGCGGGAGAAAAAACTTATTACCTCCATCTTCAGAACCAGATACTAGATTTAGATCGGCGCGCATATGATTCAAATAGTAACTTAATTCGAAAATCTTTATCATATGGGAGAATACGTAGTTTCAGAGGGCATTTGAGAGCACACCTGGAGCTTAATGTTTAGGCGCTGGCTGATTTTTAATGAACCACAACCTAAGCCGCCACAGCTGACGGCAGAACTTGATGCAAAGAAACTATTGAGTTTATAAGAGAACAATACGATAGTCTTCCTTTAGTAATTAATATATAAAATATGTCCCATAAAACATAAGCTTTATTATTTCCAATATATAATCCAAACTGACTGAGACTGAGCCCATGGACCCCCTTCCTGTTGGCATGATGTCATTATGTAAGCTAGTCACGTGCGGATTGGTTGCACTAGGCAACCAATCAAACTAGCTATTACATAGGACTATGGTCCATATGACCAAAACCGTTAAAGCGATAAAACCTTAGATATGTAGCTTATATAACAGTGTATTTATGGGTACACTGTCCTACGCATTATACGTGGGAGGTGATTTTTAATTAAAATTATAATAATATATTAATAAATTATTTAAAATTTATTATTTAATATATTTATATATATATAATTATAA